>JANUWF010001109.1:5370000-5916365 GCA_026120185.1 Voacanga thouarsii
ATTGAATGAGATATAGTATAGTAAAGGAAATTTATTGCACTGGTTATTTGCTATTGAAATGTTTATGTTAAGCCATTTGATTTTCTGGACTTTTGGGCAATCAAGAGTCATTGCTAAATGTCACTCTTAATCTGTTAAAAATGAATTTATTAATTAGAGAATTAATAAATTAATCCTATATTTTATTTAGGATTATTAATTCTAAAGCTGTTAGAATTAATTCATATTATGCTACCAATAAGATCAGAAAATCTAATGGGTCATACTCAATAAAGATTTGAATGCTCAATATATATTATTTGATAATATTATGGTGTTAATTAAGAAAAGAAAATATATTTATAGGTAAATTATAAGTTTGTTATAATTCATAGGACTTGGTTGAAATTATATAAATTTCAAGGACCCAATTGTAGACATTAGATCTTGGAGGACTTAATTACAATTAACAAAAATTCTAAAACCTTTAAATATGGGAATCATTCCCTTTTGCTAAAGGAGGGTGGGACGATAAAAAACAAGAGAATTTCGGACGTCCTTCTTCACCCTTATTCTTCTCCAATTAAAACATAGCCTCTCCTCTTCTACTAGTATAGTTTTGAATGTGTTTCGTGAGTAATTCAACCTCATGTGGATTACTGCTAGAGATAATCCTACTCTTGGATTATAGTGGCGTTTGGTGGACGATCAAAAGCAGAGGAATTGGTTCCTTGATAGGTGCAAGAAAAATTTTTGTTTTCTTCTACAGAAAGGTAATCTCCGTTTCCTTCCTCTAATCCTTTTTAATTGCAAACACGTGATTCTTGGGCATGGATTTCTTAGTTATTTTTGCTGCATTTTTTTTATAAGCATGATGAAATCCCAATAGTCGCATCATTGCAAGATGGAGAAAATAGAAGAGACACTCAAGCCAAAATATATGTTGCACATGCTAAAAATGCACGTTTTTTAGCAGGGTTTTCTCCTTTTTGATGAGGACTGATTTTTCCCTTTTTTTTCCTCAGAAGATGAAACTGTGCTTTGTAAGTTATTTGTATATTTGAATTCGTTCTAGTTCACTCTTTATTTCTGCTTGTTCCAAATTCCATTGAATAACTCTAAATACTTCTATAGTAGACTACAAAATTCAAATGAAAAATATATTGAAAGAATAATAAAAAAAACTTAGCAAGTTTGTAGTGTACTTTATTAAATTAACCCGTCAGTCTAACATTTGGTTTTCTTTAAAAAACTAGGTATATGACCCGAGCACTTTTCAGAATAAGTTATTTGTTTTTTTCAAATAATTTTTGTTATATTATGTATAATAACATATCACTTTAAAATTTTTATATCATTCATTCATTTTTATTTTTAAATATTCGTGACAATAAAATTTTTTATATTAATTGTTTGATTTAAATTAATTATCATATTATTGATGCTTCACCTTCTATGTTCCTATGGAAACAATCTGAATAGCTTTATTCAATTTCAATAAGTTTAGATGATCTGAAAATCTTTACTTAATATCTTGTAATTTTGGTTTGCCAGTTTGCAGCAATAAGTTCTTCATTTTGTAAAACTTCCCTTCCTTAATATAGTTATGAAAATCTAATATAAATCGATTGCGAATTACACAATACTTCATTAAAAAAAAAAAAAACTCATGTAAATAAAATGGTTTTAGCAACTTTTCAATTAATTAGATTATTTAAAGAGTCTTGAGAATTTCTTTTGCATAAGATACAGTGCATTCTTTTCCAGATTCAACATTGGCAATTTTAGCCTTGAGACCTTCAACAAAAAGAGCAAACCTTTGAGACCTAATGCCAAGTCCCTTGTCTAAGAAGTCAAGCTTGAAATCAAGGGACTTGGTGTATGTTCCTGGACCATCAGCCAGAAACTTCACGTGCTTGTTATCTGGGTATGTCTTTGCCCATGCCTTCATAACAATGGGTCATTCACTGTAAATAATTCATCACATATCTCATCTCAGTAGCTTACTTTTTACTTTCATAGTCTATATAGAAATTATTATAGTAACAATCACATTATGAGAAACTGAATTGCACCACTCATACACAAAATCTCATCAACGCCCTTTGCTTACATATGACATACCACAAGAATTACCTAAAATGACTATATCTAGCTTAGGAAAATCATTGGTTCTTATTAATTTTATTAAGACCTTCAACAAAGGTTGGATTGGAAATGCCATTCAATTCAACATTACGACATGTATCTCAGATGGCTTGTTTTACTACTTCCTAGCCATACACGTGCCTTACTTTGATCAAATAAATAAAAATTAGATATTAGTCAGATTGTAAAACAACAGACTTACTTCTCGAAGGACTAGTAGTTGTTAACTTTTTGGCTAGTGTGAGACCAATTGTTCCTGCCCTATAGAAAAGGTCAGACCATCTTTTTTAAGACTGGCAAAATCCTCAATCAATCTGTATAGAATCTCTGCCTGTAAAATGTATATTTTTCATGAATTAATTTATGTAATAACATGAAAATCGATGCAAGGTTTAGGGGGTGAATTGACAACAATATTTTCTACTCCTAACCATACCTAATATGTATTTGTCTAGAATAAAGAGTTTGCTAAATTTTGGAATATGGTTCCCTTAGAATCTCTGTGATGGTAGATTTCCCATACAATATGTATTCCTCCTCCCTGACAAATATGTTGCCAACAAAAGTGTTTACATTGTTAATAATTCTTACCTATTTACCAAAAGAAGATTGTAAAAATTTGGGTGCACAATATGCTAGTATTGTGTATTTGAATACACATTTTATTCAATAAAAATTGAAAAAAATTGCACTATTAAGTATAAAAACCATGATAACAAACTTGATCGTGTCTAGAAAATAGCATCCCAACAACAATTACTTTTTTTCAAAATAATTTCCTACTTCTGGATCAATTTTCAAAACTTTTTACTATCTCGCATCATCCTATCAAATGCTTTTTCTCCCCTTTCGATGCAAATTTTACCAAGCACCTAAAAGTAGTTCATTTGAAAGGTTCTTAACTCAAAAACATCAGTAAGCAGGAATGCCTTTCAATTTTATTTAGTACTTTAGGTATTCTTGCTATTTTCTTGACAGTAGGGCTCAACAATTCTAGCTTCTAGTAAGAAGTCACAAAATTGACTATAAGCTCAGCAGGGCAAGTGCTAACCAAAGGTAGACAAATTTAAATGGACTAAATTACTTCTTCCATGGCATCATAATCCACTTATAGTATCCTGTAATAATCCTGCATTGTAGCATATCAAACTCATAATTAAACAACGACAAATGCATCCAAAACCTAGAAAAGAAAAAAAACACAAAAGCCAAAAAAAAAAAATAATAATAATAAATACCTTGTGCTTCGATAAAATAGAAAAGAAATCCAAATTGAGTTAAAAGCCTTCTTGACTCTATTCCTATTGCTCTCCAAAATCTTCTTCTTCCTCTGATTATTTATTATGCTACTGTTTTCAAAGGGTTAATCAATATGTCCTAAATAGTCCCTAATAAAGTGATAAATAGCAAACGAGGTAAAATAATTGGAAATGAGGAACAACAACGCCCCAACACCCAACAAATAGAAAATATAAACCATATCAAACACCCAAACTAGAACATAAAACAGTGTTTCTCCAAGACTAAATAACAAATATGGACAGTAAAAAATTATCAAAAAATGATTACCTCCAAGTAGGAGTGAAGGCACTGGGGATGGCAAAAACACGCTACTAAAAATTAAGAATTACGGCCGCTGTTTACCCCAAGGTTTTGACTTGAAAAGTTTCTAGTGAAGTCCCTCCCTTTTTTCCATCAGAACTGCCTTCTTTCCCAAACCTAACCTTTTTCTAAACCCAAAAGACATGGAGTATTCCTAGGAGTATCCCACCACTGCCACTACCACCACCACTAGGTGGTGCTCCACTACACTGTAATATCTGCTAAGTTAGCTCAGTCTCGCATTTCCCATTTTGCCCTTTAACTTACCCTCATAACCATCATATTCATCAATTTCCTCCTCTACCCTACCCTAATCAATTCTATGTTGGACACCCGTCCCCACTCCTACTCCCACTCTCGCCCCAACCCAACCTATCCCTTTTGCAGCACCTTATAATCCTTCTGTCAACCACCACTGTGGGGTAGGAATGAATCTCTACTCTTTACCTTCTGATCTTCAGTGGCCTTGGAGTGCAAGTTCTAAGTTTGCTAGAGACCCATACTTATATTTGTACCTTGATTTTGATTATGGTAATGTCTGAGCTAAGAGATGGGCTTAATGCTGATTTAATTGGGTGATAGATCGAGGAACCACATAATAGATTTTGGAAAGAAGAACGGGGTATATGTAAGGTTTGTGTTCTGGAATACTAAGTTTTGAGAAAAATTCAAAACAATACCAAAATTATTGAAAAAACTTTATGATCATTTAGTGTGGAGACAAAATCAAAGACTATAGAAAGAAGCTCAAGAGATTTTCGATTGTCTTTTGGAAGGTCGGGAGAACGGTGTCATTGAAAGTTAAGAAGGAAAGTGGAGGCGCATGTGAGGCTAACAAAGATGTTGAAAAAACATGCCATGTGTCATCACACTAATCAATTTCAAGAACAAATGGCAACACCAGAGGATTTCTCTTCAGTTTATATATACATACATACATACATACATACATACATACATATATATATACATACATATATATATACATACATATATATGTATGTATATATATATGTATGTATATATATATATATATATATATATATATATATATCATATTATCGTGACTTAGTTCCTAGCTTCCTAAAACTAGTAGTCCGGCAATCAGTTGCCAACTGTGAATATATGCTGAAAATTTAAGAAATGGATGGAATGATATAGAAAAAGCTTAATAAAATTTTCTCTTTTTTTTTTTGGTAATAATATATATCTCCTTCTTCTCATGGATTGTAATCCAACTTCATGATGCAGAAATGGACACTGTATATTCTCTTCTTCCTCTCCCTTTTAAATTCTAATATACAATTATTGTTATCAAAATATTAGTATACTAGTTGTGATGACAATTTACTAGATATTCAAATTAATCTATGAAAAATAAATATGGATTATTAAAATTAATTTTATGTTATTAAATGAATGTCCATTTAAAATAATAAATTCAATATATTTAAGTAGATATTTATTAAATCTATTTATGTCAATTTAAATGTAGACAACTCATCCGGTTTCTATAATTTGAGAGATGAAATAGACAACTTAAAATTGATGTTGAGTTATTATTATTATTTTTTTTGTAACTTAAATTTGTTACGTAAATATTTATACAAATGTTATGTGACGAGCTGTTAGTAGAACTTAACATCTAAAATGGATAGAAAGGCAAGAATTAATACTTTTTAAGAGTTAAAGGTTGGAAATCAAATTTTTAAATAAATAGGACAAAATTTGAAATTCGAAAAATTTGAAGAATCATAGGGGGGTTTTACAGTTTAGATTTTAACTTGAAAAAGTATCAATGCATTTGTAAATTTTAGAAAATAAAGCATGAGAAATTTGGCCTTAATATCATTTGAAGAATTGGACATTCATCATACGAATTATGAATAAGAAGTAGCATTGTTAATAGGTACAACCGAATTTTACCTTCTCATTTTAAAAACCAATCAACCATCAACCATCTGGTGGAGAATAGTTTCCTAGCTGTTGTGCTTTGCTTCGGGTTTTCCCTTGGAATCTTTTTCAATTAAATATTTCTGAATAAAAAAGAAGAACATTCTTTCTCTCTAACACTCATACACACACAAGGACGAGGTGAATATTCAAATGGATATCGGATGAGGGTCAAGGATTGTTATATAAACACACAAAATTATATATAAAAATCACAAAATAAATTTCATAAAAAAGGAACAAATTTTCATGTAAATCAAATTGATCATTTAGTTCACAAAGTTCAGAATATATAGTCATTATATGGCAAATTATTATGTTTAGTCCCTTAAATTTTTTTACTTGGCATAGATAGTCCTTATTTTTTAAAATTTTTTAAGTCTTCTATCTTTTTTTTTTTTTTCATGTACTACGTGGTTCTTTTGACCACTTTCAAGCTAGTCAACACTTAGTCAACTAACTAACTTCAATGTTGACCATATAAAGAAGAGTAAATTTAGAATTTAACTGTACACTTGTCTTTTTAACCTTAGAATGGAAAGCCATAATCCCTTTTAAATCTCGTTTTCTTCTCATTCCCAATATCAAACTATCCTCCTACAAATTTCTCCCTAGAAATGGCAAAACACAGAAGTCAAGGCCACAACCAAATAATGCCAGATGTAATTGAAGAAGAAGATGACCAAGCATCTTACCATTCGAATTCATTGTGCAAGGAAGTACAGTCCAAATTCTCTGATAATCTATCAACCGAATATGTATATGGGTTTGCAGTTGTTATTCGAATGTCATGGACCGATAAGAATCCAAGAAGTAGATTTGTGGCATGTGAAAACAAGACGGTGATTTTAAGTATTATGTGCAGTGGTGGTGTATAATAAATCTAAAATCATTTTGTAGATTTTTTTTCTAGGTTGGTGCAAAATATTAATTGTTTCAGTGGGTTAACACTCTCATATGCGAAAGACCGAGCATATCATACCTAGCCTATTGAGAAGGATAAAGAAGATGGAAGCAGAGCGGCCTCATTTCAAAGGAGAAAACTAGCCTTTTGGATTGTCATAATTCTATCTTGGTTCGCGATAATCTTTTTATGGTCATAAAGAAACTAGATCCATCTGCATTTCAACAACTCTGCTACTTTGAGGAATAAAGTTTGAAATTCCGAATATGTAGATTATTATTATTTTTTTAATAGGAAGGAAAATCGTATAGCCAGTTCAGAAAAATTATTCTGTGGTTTCTATGTTGTTTTGCTGATGATATTTTAGATTGTGGAAATAGGCATCACGTTATGCATTAGATGGAGGTGTCTAAAAAGTATTTTTGGGGAAGAATTTGTAGCGTAGTATATGTGGCTCATTATTTTGTATAAACTTGACTATCTATTTCAGGTTCATGTTAACTCTTCTATAGTCTCTACAAGATACTTTCTAGGTTTTTTTAAGTTGTTATGTGGTGTTTACACTGAAGGTTAAAATAAAGAGAATAAGAGTGATTAGAGCAATATGCTTATGAAAACGATCACTGTAACGACTCCCCGAAGCTTATAGAACAATTGAGTAATTGTTTGGAAAGCCATATACTACAATTGTGCATTAGTTACATGGTTCTCTTTGTTGTTCATGCTTCTAAAATGGTCATTTGAACTAATCTCAATAATGGAAACAAAATAACCATTGGAAAACTATAAATGCACAAAAAGAACTCTAAATATGGCACGATACAACATAATATGAGTGGAATTTGCTCATTTTCATTACCATAAATTAATTGAACAACATCCATGGTCTTGACAGAACAAAATAAGAATAGAATATCCTAGCAAAACATTATTGATAAAAAGTAAATAAATATCTTCCATGTTTTGCTAGGATCAAAATAAGAATACAATACCATAGTAAAATATCCATAAACCAACATATACCAATAATCTAGTACTAAGGACATGCAACTATCTAATGATAACATAGCCATCCAAAATGTCTAACAATAAGAACAATTATATCTACTTTTGTCTAATAAATTTCCAAAAAAAGCAGATCATAAATTTACAAAATCTGTTGAAAATGTTACAATCTTAGACCATTTGGTTGTACATTTCAATTACTTCCAACAAAAAAATACTAAACTTCAAATGGCATCATATTTGCAAACTAATCTCAATCTAACTTTCTTGTAGTTGTATCCATCATACTTATCTTGGGGTGTGAATATGAACCTGGATGTGGGCAGTTAGCTTTGTTATGCCCAACTTTTCTATACTAGCTACATCTTATGAGCTTCTTCACCTTATGTTTTGAAGTCTATACAATATAAATTAAGTCTCAATAAGCAAAAGTTTAATATTGAACAAAGCTTATTTGGGATAGTAGACAAAATATCATCATAACATGTAATAAATTGTAGCTACTCAGATAGTGTATATACAATAATATCATCATTTGACTAATTACTTAGGCTAGCAGTAGCAATTAGTTGGTGTCCATAAGGGCCACTTGTTGATGTTGCACACTTCCTAGATCCATCATTACCTTGAGATAAATGGCTTGTGCAAGGACTAGGTTATGGCCATATGAATTTTGAATATTACGAGCCATATTTTGTCCACCAGTTTCATTCATTTTCAATTATTCATGTGCCACATTCATTGCGTCAATGGTTGAAGAAGAAGAGGGAGTTAGGTATTTTTTGGCATTATGGAGAAGTTCCCCACATTTCCTACATTTGTTATTAGTAAACCCATCCCTAATAATCTTTTTGTGATCCATTTTCCACGTTCTTACAACCTTTTTCCCAATCTCTAGTTTTCTTTTTGTCTTGGGCTTTCAAGCTAACCAAATATTTTTAGGTGATTGCAATGACTTTCTATTAGGAATGAGCCAATTATTAGGCCCATTTGTTGGGCAAACAATTGGTGTATAAGCCCTTTGATAAGCCTCAATATTTTAAGATTGGTCCACGAAGTCCATATGGGTGTCTCCTTAATACCCTAGTGTAGCCACACCATCATTACAAGGAATGCCTGATATGTCTCATTTTTTACAAGAGCAAGTTCTCAAACCTACATCAACAACAAACTATTCTGAATTTAACACTTGCATTACTTGAAACTTGGTGCCTCCAGCATAGGTTGTGGTACATCATGATGATTCCACCTTCAATGTTTCTAACCTCTTGGCAATTGTTGAGCAAATCTTTCTCGTTTTCTTTGAAATCCACTGCCTGTACTTTGCTGCCTTCTCACGAGGTACAACTTTATTCTTTCTAGTAACACCAGGATTGGTTTACATCTTACTTCTAGAAGCTGTCTATTAAAGGTTTTACAATGATTATTTAATAAAATGGCACATTTGTTAGTTTCTTCGAGGTGGGAACTGGTCCAAAATTTTGGACATGCATGTGTTTTCAATCAATTGAAAGCACCCTTATTGAAGTCCTTCAAAGCATGCATTTCTACGTCAAATTTGTTGCGGTAGGTTGATTTGGCATACTTCCATAATGTATCCTTCAATGCTTCCCCTAGATGTGATTTCTAGAAATTGCAATATAGGTGATGGACACAATGTCGGTGTTTAATTCTATACAAAAACTTCTATATAGCTTAAATTAAACCCTATACAGAATAGCAACCGCTCAAATAAGTAACTCTTGGTATTCTAAAAATGGAATTGATGAGTAAATCTTAGTATTCTAAAAATAGAATTTATGCTAATATTTCATATCTTCTATCTATTGAACATAAAACATACTTTTTAGGATTGTGTATTCCAAGATCTTTAATCAAGCCTTCAATAAACCACTTCTATGTAAGGTTCTTTTCGAAACCACTGGGTATACTCCATTATTAGCATCAACACCAACTTCTATTAGCAATATTTTGGGATGTGGCCACTTTAAAAATGTTCCATCTAAGTCAAGGAATTTCTACATCTAACTTTGAACCCCTTCCTAAGTGTATCAAGACATATATATATATATATATATATATATTCTTCAAAAAATCTCTTCACCAGTATCCTCATTTTCAATTGTATCAATATAAACGGTTGTCTCAGGATTGTTTCTCCTAAGATCCTCAAAATAGCTCCATAGTAGCTTGTATTGGTCTTTGTTTTTTCCTTTGATCAATATCTTTTTACCTCTGCCCTTATTCTATAAACTTTCTATTGTGAAATATTCACAATTAGATTTTTGTGTATTTTGTCTTAAAACTCATACACCTTGATCACATTTATAGACCTGCAATCATCAATTTATCTAAATGCAAGATATTTTGCATTTGCTAATATATTGTTCAAGTTTTGAGAATAGTCATACTTCTCCTGTAGTGTTCTTATCTGAAATGAAGGAATATCATTCACCCTATGTCCATAGACAGTCCACTTGCAATTACGTCTTTTACAATGGGCCCTGACTCTTTCTTTGTCATTTTTCTTGAAAAAACACTTTCCTTCCGTGCTTGATTCCATAGTTTATAATTGCAGTCTTCAAGTCTTCTTTGGTGTTAAATCTCATGCCCACTACAAAGATTGGACTTTCTTCATCTCTCTCCTTGTTAAATCTCATGTTTTTACTCCTCTTGCTATCTGCTTGATCATTATCTCTATTGATGTGTCTGTTGAAATTGTGCTTGTCTGTCTCTTCTTGTATATTTCAGCTATTTCATTTACACATTTTTCCACAATTCAAGAAAATCGTAATTGTACATCCCTGTGAACCATTGATACCCCACTTTTTCTTTTCATACCCATAGTTCCATCATGACCATTTTTCTTACTATTTTGTGCTTGCTTATCATCGCATGGTATTATTTCACCCGACACTTGCTCTTTTCCTACCTCAGCATTTCCTTTCAATTGGTCTACTGCTGGCCTATTTATTATCATGGGCATTTCTATCGCATGATCATCTCCTAGTACATCATTCTCCACCACTGCATTAGCCTCTTTATTGGCAAATGGCTCAGTTTTGGCATTTGGAATGATCACCATTCTTATTTCTTTCTCATTGTAAGCATAAGAATCTTCAAGACTTTAACCTACAACCATATCAAACAAGCCTTCGTCATCATTTGATAAAAGGTAATCTGAGTCCTCAAAATAACCCCCCTCTTCACCACAAATATTATGCTCATCGTTAGAGTCAACCTCATCATTAAAGTTAACCTCATCACTATTAGTACCATCTTCTTCATCCATGGTTGTGTTGTTAATGGATTTTAAGGTGGGGTTTGAGAATTCAACACTCTCTTTAGCCTTGCAAAAATGGATAGATTAGGCTTGCTCTTTTAAGCCATTAGCTACATTAGTGTTAACATATCAATAGCTTTTTTAGTCACTGTAGTGACTACTTTTTCTTCCACTACACTATCTAGTGGTTCCTTATCATTGCACACAACAGAAATTGTAGAAGAAATAATCTCATCTGGAAGCTCAACCTTAATCTCAATTTCATCATCTCTAGTTTGCAGTAGATTCTATATTTGACCAAAAAAAAAAAATTGCTGCTTATACATCCATCAACTTACTCTTATCTCCCCTATTAGACTCCAGTGATTCATACACTTCAGTTCCAGTAGCAGGTGAGACATCATTCTCCAAAAGATCACCTTCAGCTATAGAATTTAATCTATTCCTAAAGTTATTTAAGTTTTCTTTAGTAAACCAATCCTCCTTCATTTGCATTGCATATGGGTAATGATGTAATTAGAACAAAAAACTATATAAACCAAGTGTTCTCACATGGACAATAACACAACAAGTCTATACAAACCACATTTGCACACGTAAAACTTAAAAATAGGGGTAACCTTCATGGATGTTGAAAAGTAATAGAGCATTTTCTGAAAACATTTATACGTAATATAGGAGATCGTATCCACAATCTTCCCTATTTGTTTGTGTGGAATCTATTCATAAATTTACCTCCTAATAAGTACAATAGTTATGCTATAACATAAGACAACAAAATCACATGATCTATAAAGTGTGACTTGCGTTGGGTATAATAATGGGAATTTTGTTCAATATTTCCATTGGCTACAAGGATGTCCAGCACAAACTATCCACAAAAATTTAAAAAATTATGTTTATCCAAACATGTAATTGATTCAAACATATTGAATTAGATTATATTATTAAGGGATATAATATTTCCTTGTTGAGGAACTTATTTATTGTAATGAAATTCCTTTTTTTAAAAAAAAGGGGGGGGGGAAGACAGCCTAATGTATGTTCTCATCCGAGGTTCAAGTCTATGTTCTGCATTTTGAAAAGAGTCCAACAAGACCATGCATTGACTCCTGAATTCTAAATCTTTATCCAAGTTGCATAATATCAACTAAGACTACAAAATAACAATTGATAAAAACCCATCTAACAACAGATGAATGACAATGGTTTAACCATGTGTTCAATGTTAAAATAATTTAAGCAAGAAAAACCAACTCCATATTAGATGACAATTGGTACGAAAACAAATTTCTTGGACAAAACATCTTTTTTCTTCAACCAAGCCAACACATTTTCTTTATGTATACATGTATATATGTAAAACCACAATGAGTCAAGATGTGCAAATATAGTTCTCTTCTCTTCGGGAATTTACCTCAAGAGCTTTCTGTAAAATTCACTACTCTCGTTAAAAAAAAAAAAAAAAAAAAGAAGAGGGGACAAACCCACAATATCAAATGCTGAAAATTGTAAAGAATCTTATACCAAGAAATGTTCGATGATCTTTGAGTATAGCATCCCTTGCAATTTGCATCCTTGGTTGGACTTCTATTGATTCCTTTGACCACATACATGAGGCCTTGTGGCTTTTTTACTACTTCTTCTATGCATCCTTTTGGACTTATCTGGGATGCATTACAACTTTCAATAGAATGGCGTGAAGTTGATCAAAAGGTTTGAGCGATCTTATATTCATAGCGTTGAGTTCAAAACCCTAACCTTAATTTGGGAATTGCTGGAAATGAAAGAAAGTGGCATGAGTTTGAATTGAAGACTGGATTGTGTTGTTGCATGCCATACCCGTGACTCAAGGGTGGAGAGATTTTCTTTTTTTTCTTAGATAAAGAATTTTAAGGTTAAAAAAGGTGGCGTACAGTGAAATTTCAGATTTACCTTTCTTTATATATGGTCAATACCTGAGTTAATTAGTTGATTGATTGTTGACTTGCTTAAAAGTGTTCAGAATGATTAAGTAGTATGCGTGAAAAAAGATAGAAGATTTAAAAGTTGAAAAAAAGAAAAAAACCAACTATGTTAAGGGAAAAAAATCATAGACCAAACATAACAATTTGTTGTCATTATATTTATTCAATTTTGAAATCCGTCCCCTAATTTTGATTTTGAAGCACAGTGCTTAAAGATGCGGTCAGACCATTATCAAGTTGGTAAATTATGATGTCGAGACGGCTAAATCCAGCATAGCGAAGTCAATAAGGAGAAACCAATAATTTTTTGTTTCTTTCTGTCCCTATGTGGAGAAGAGTTTTTTTGAATTCAATAAAAAATTAAAACATATGTAGAGTTCAAAAAATATAATATGTTAGTGAGTTTTTATTATTATTATTATTATTATTATTATTATTATTATTATTATTATTATTATTATTATTATTATTATTATAATATTTTTAATACCCTTGATTTTATACACAGAAAATATTTTTACTTAGAAAGTACTAAGATCGAATCAGTTCATACAGTACTTGCTTTAATCTGCACCGTTCTACCTCCCGTTCATCGTCAAATTGAGGTCTCAAAATAGTATTCAAATGAACACTATTTTCAATTGTATGAGATATCCTCTGCTGATTTCAATTGTATTGGATATGGCAAAGACTTAGGATATGTGTCCTCCTGCAGTTAATTCGGAGTATGCCCATCAAAATGGAGTTGGAACTTTCAGCTCAAAATATGAAACATGGGAGAATTATCTAAGTGCATCTTAATCGATGATAAGTTTATAAGACGAGCAATAAAGTTGCAGCCTAATTTTTGTTTCTACTCTTGTTTTGTTTAGCAAATGTGGTAATAACTTAATACATTTAAAGATTTTATTTGATGAAAATCGTTATCTGCGGTTGTGCAAACAAAGCTGTGTATAGGTTTTAGTATTTAAACATACGAATTTATGTTATTTTAAATAATTTCCTTTCGAAATTCCTTTTACTCCTTCCTTTTTCTTTTCAATTGTGCATGAATAATTTGTGAACTCAGTCTCCTTATCTGGAATAATTGTTAGCTTGTGTTTATCGTCGTGTGACTTGTTTCGAATCTAATCCTAGCTTAAGTTGTCCAATCCATACCGTTACAGTGGCGGGCTATGGAACAAGCTTTTGGTGGTGGGGAACTTGAATTTTTTGTTCTCATGGTAATGGGATTATGTCTGTTGGGAATCTATGCCCATCAATAATTGCATATTGGAATGGAATTCGAAATTCACCTTTTATTCTTTTCTACTTTAGATTAAAAGTTAAAGTCATTAATTTATTTTAAAATTATTTATATAATCTTTTTGTAAATTTTTTTATAATAACAACATTCCTATTTCGTTATAATTTTACGGTGACTTCTATTATAATTATTTTTTAGTACAAAAATTATTTTTTCATTATGAGTTTAAGTTTTAAGTGGATTGATAAATAAAAAAAGTAAAATAAAATATTATCTATGACATAGTAAGAATAAAGGAACTTTTTACTTTGACATATATAATCATAACATCAAAATTTAAAGGTCCCTGTGATAATGGAGTAATCTCAAAAAGGTTAATATAAATAATTTTCGAATAAGTTAACGGTTTTACATTTTAATTCAAAATAAAGAAAAGTAAAAGGTGGGTTTCGAAACTTTAAAGGTACTAAATGGTAGGTATACTCTAATATAAGGTAATAATAAGTAATTTATCCTTTTTTAAAAGATAACTAGGAAAATGATAGTTTAAATTAGTCAAATGGCTTTGAAATTAGGTCTAAAAGCACGAATGATTAAAACCTTAATTTCATTACCCTTGTAATGGGTAAAATAGATGAAATGGTGTATTTTATTACTTTTATATACTTTAAGGGCAAACTCATTAGGCATAATAGCTGGAAGGTAAAATTTAAAATTTTTAATAATTCAGAGGTAACTGATAATTTTTTGCCCAAAATGATATATTCACCTACTTTGTTTTAAAAATTTTCAAGTTTAATACTAGATATTATTTCCCAATCTTTAACAAAATTAGGGACAAAAGTCAATTTTAAATAATTCTTCTCGCGTACTTTGATAAAGGACAATTCAATATATGCTAATAAATAGTACTAAATTATTAAAGTTTTGAACATCTACCCTCTATTTATAATGGCTCCTTCTTACTTTTCATTACCTTGTAGCTAAACAAGAAAAATAAAAATAAAATATCTGAACTCACCAATTACGAGAACACCTCTTTTATGATGGGCTTATAAACCCGATTTTGGCACAGCTAGTTAATTCAATAATATATATATATATATATATATATATATATATAGTGTGTGTGTGTGTGTGTGTGTGTGAATTTTGAGAGATTTTGAAACTCATGCATAGTTGTGGAAATACTTTTTTGACATAGATTTTTCTTCTACCGAATAATGCTATACCATTATATTGACTTGAGGGGGGAAATGTTAAGAAATCTTGCTACAATATGTATTTGAAACTTATAAATATTTTTAAGTGTATAAAATTGACTCTCTTTCAACCATCCTCAATTGTCTATAGGATATTTGAAGAAACAACTGAGCCAAAAAGAAAAAATAAAATAACATTAGAACACAAAAAAATACAGGAAGAGAAAGGAAAAACTTCTATGTTTTTATTTCTCATCAATCAAAAAACAATATATCTGAAAGTATATATATACATCAACATGGAACTGAAAACAACTTAAACTAAATTGAAATCTGATAAATAACAGCTGTTAACTAAACTAAAATGTTGGCGCCAAAGAAAAATTCAACCGGGATCAAACATGAAAGAGTTGGACGGAGTTGATGTGTTGGCAACTGATCCGGAGTTAGTTGCTGACACTTCTGCGGAGTTGGACACTGCCACATCAGATGTGGCTTTAACTTGAACTTGAATTTTAACAGCCCCTCGCAAGCTAGATGTGGGAAGAACACCTAGATGAGACAACAAAAAAGAGAGAGATGCAGGAGGAAGAGCCTTTGTGAAAGTATCAGCTAATTACTGAGCAGAAGATACTGGCAAAGGCTTGATATAGCCAGCTTGGAATTGATCTCGGATGAAATAATAGTCCAACTCAATGTGCTTTGTTCTCTCATGAAAAACAGGATTCTCAATAGGATGAACTACACTTCTATTATCACAGAATAGAGGCACTGGTAAAGGACAATGAAAACCAAACTCATGAAATAAGTGTAAGATCCATTGCAGTTCACAAACAGACTGAGCCAAAGCTCTGTATTCTGCTTTTGCAGAACTATGGGCAACAACAGTTTGCTTTTTAGATTTCCAAGATATAAGAGCTAATTCAAAATAAATGCAAAAACCAGTAACTGATCTTCTAGAATCAAGGTAACCAGCCCATTCAGAATCAACATAAACTTGAAGAAGAAATGAATTTTCTGCTGGAAAATGTAAACCAAAATCAAGAGACCCTTTGAGATATCGAAAAATTATGTACACAGCTTGCATTTGCAAAACAGTGGGAGCATTCAAAAACTGACTTAACTGCTGAACTGCAAGGGTAATGTCAGGTTTGCTATGTGTTAAGTATAGAAGTTTACCCACCAAACTCCTATAGAGAGAAACATCACAAAAAAACTTTGAATCTCCAGTAGTAAATTTTTGTTTACTATCTAAAGAAGTGGAAACCGATTTACACCTAAGATAACCATAGGTTTGCAACATGTCAAGTGCATATTTCTTTGAGACAAAGTAATACCTACTGAAGTTCTATGAACTTCAAAACCAAGGAAGTAATGTAGGTCTTCCATGTCTTTGATTTGAAATTGAGAATGTAATTGATCTTTAATAATAGTAATGGCATGAAGCTGGTTACTGAGAATAAGAATGTCATTAACATATACTAAGAGGGCAAGAAACACATCATTGCTATTCTGGAAAAACAGACTATAGTCACTTTTAGACTGATGAAAACCAAGAGACAGTAAGTATCCAATAGCTTAGCATTCCACTGTCGACTTGCTTGTTTAAGCCCATATAAAGACTTGTCCGACTTACAAACTACATTTATAGCAGTAGTAGTAAAACCAAGTGGCAAATCCATATATACATCTTCTGATAGGTCACCATGCAAGAAAACATTATTAATGTCTAACTGATGAATATGCCAATTAGATTTAGCTGCAAGAGCCAATAACAATCTAATGGTAGTAATTTTTGCAACTGGTGCAAAGGTATCCAGAAAATCTAACCCCTCTTGCTGTGTGTATCCTTTAGCCAAAAGTCTGGCTTTATACCTATCAATGGATCCATCAGCTTTGTATTTAATCCTATAGACCCATTTACAACCAATTAGCTTCTTTCCTGGTGGTAACTCAACTAGATGCCATGTTTTGTTTGCTTCTAGAGCTGAAATTTCAGCTTGCGTGGCTGCACACCATTCTTTAGATTTCACAGCCTCAAAATAGTGTTTGGGTTCAATATGTAGAGAAGCATTACAAAGAAAAGAAGAACCTAAAAAATGTGGAGTAGTAACCTTCTGAATCTTAGAACAAACATAGTTAGACAAATAAGTTGGTGTAGTGATGGTTCTAGTAGATCTGGAAGGATGCATTTGAGAATTGGACAAGGAAGGTAAAGCAGAAATAGAAGTAGAATGTTGTATAGGTGTTCTAGTAGGAGGAGTAATCCAGGAAGAATAAGGTAAAGGCAATACAGGATTATCCATAGGTATATCAGATAAATTATGCTTCTGTAGGAAAGGAAAATAGCATTCAACAAAAGAAACATTTCTGGTCATGAAAATTTCTCTAGAGAAGTAATCATGTAAAAGAAAACCCTTGGTAGAAGAATACTATCCAAGAAAAACACAAGGTCTACTTCTTGGATTAAATTTGGTTCTACGAGGTAGTTGAGTACAAGCATAAACCAAACTCCTAAAGCCTTTAAAGGCACAGTAATTTGGAGGTTTCTGATATAGTCTCTCAAAGGGTGTTTGCTGATTTAGCACAGGAGTAGGAGTAAGATTTATTAGATACATAGAATGTTTGGCACAATATCCCCAATATGCAAGAGGTATTTGAGACTGAAATTTAAGTGCTCTTGCTACATTGAGAATATGTTGGTATTTCCTTTCTACAATAACATTTGTTCAGGAGTATAAGGGCATGAAGTCTGATGAATAATGCCTTTGGTATGGTAAAAATCTGTAAGTTTGAATTCAAGACCATTATTTGACCTTAGCACCTTAATTCTTTTGTCAAACTAAGTCTCAACATAAGCAGTGAAATGTTGTATTAACTGTTGAACCTCTGATTTATGTTTCATTAAGAAAACCTAAGAGAGTCTACTAAAATCATCAACAATTGTAAGAAAATATCTATGACCATGAATTGTTTGAACATTGAAAGGTCCCCAAATATCCATATGAACTAAATCAAAAATAGATTTCACAATACCATGATGTAAAGGAAATGATAATTTTTGTTGTTTAGCTAAAGGACAAATAAGACAAAACAAATTTTCATCAGGAACAAGAACAGAGGAATCAAATCTGTGAATTTTTGCTAACTGTTTAAAAGACAAATGGACAAGTCTAAAATGTCATAACAAGGATTTATTGTAGAAATAGCCATTTGATATTACACAATCTGTGTGAATGGAAGAAGTTGGTTGATGAAGAACGAAGTGATAAAGACCTCCAGAAAGTCTAGCTGATCCAATCATCTTACCAAGATGAGGATCCTGGATAAGACAGCAGTCATTTTTAAAAGTTATGACACAATTCAATTGATTAAGAAGTTGGCTAACAGATATCAAATTAAAAGAGAATTGAGGAATATAAAGGACTTGATGTAGAACCATAAAAGGAGCTAACTGAACAATTCTTACATATGACACACTTACTACATCTCCAGTGGGCAACTTAACAGAAGTAATTCTAGTAGTATGATATTTAGAGAAGTAATCCAAACAAGAACATATATGATATGTTGCCCCTAAATCTAAGATCCAAATGGAAGAGTTTATACCTGTGTTTTGAGCACCAAGGGGAGATTTAGAAAAATCTGAAATAAGGCTGGCTTGATTGATAGAATGAATAGGTTCTGATTCAACTTTTGCTGTGGAATTGGAAGAGAATTGGTTGGATTGAATCAGGTGTAGCAATTGTTGATATTGCTCTTGAGTTACGTACTTTGAGGACTGTGAATCCTTTTGAACAAATGCACATCCTGCAGCTGAATTCACAGTACTAGGAGAACTTTGAAAAGTGTTAATATCAGCGATAACATTCACTTGAGGCAAAAACCAGAACTCCCTGAATTCTTTTTTTTTTTTTTTTTTTGTAACTGGCTGGAAAACCATATTTCCAATAACATCTCTCAACTGTATGCCCTTGCAATCCACGAAAGGTATACTGCAATTTTCTATTCAAACTATTCCATCTTCTATAACCTTGATTTCCTACATATTGAGTATTTCTTTCAGTTGTATTACCCACTACATTCAATAGTTGTTCATTTTTTTTTATTGTACTTCCAGTCGGCAAGGGTGATTCAACTACAACATTTCTTGTAGCAAAAATTCGAGAATTAATAGAATCTAAATGTGTGGAACTATAGTTAAGTGACCTCTTATGTGTAGAAACCATAGAAAAAGCTTGATTCACAGTTGGAAAAGGTTGAGTTAACAAATCTTGAGACTTAATTCCATTAAACTCCTCTTTCAATCCTTTTATAAACCTAATGACAAAATCTGCATCACTATTGGCCTTAACCTCAGGTAATGCTAGACAGTTACACTTCGGATCACAATGATAGATGGGAAGAGGTCTCAAATTCAACAATTCCTCCCATAATGTCTTTAGATTTGTATAATACCCATTCACAGATAGTGTTCCTTGTCTTAGATTATATATATCCTCCTGAAGATTAGAAATTCTGAACAAATCTCCTTGTGAAAAACGTTCACAAAAGTCATTTCAAACCTCATAAGCTGTATCCATCTAAATGACACTTTGAGCTATAGAGGAAGACACCGAGTTTAAAATCCAAGACAGAACCATATTGTTACATTGTTCCCAAACTCCATAAGAATTGTGTGCATGGTTTGGTGATTTGATTGTGCCATTTACAAATCCTAATTTGTTTTTAGAAATTAAAGCCACCTCGTGGATCTACACCACTGATGATAATTTCGCTCATTTAAAGTAGGTTGAACCAACATCAGTGAAGGATTTTCATTTGGATGCAAGTAAAATGGACTAGAAACTATGATCTCTTGATTAGCCATAACCAAAGATTACAACAACACAACCACTTTCTTAATAGCACAACCAGAAATCACAACAACACAGCCAGAATTCAATCAAACCACAAATTCTCCCAATTTCACAACAGCACAACCAGAAATTCAACAAACCACAAATTCTCCTAATTTCACAACCAGAAAAAACGAAGAACAATATACGACTGAGTGAAGAGGATTGATGAATACCTCATGAATTTGACAGAAACAAAGATGCTTCTTCATCATGTCACTTGACGGTAAATAGTGCTGGTTATCACGGAAGAACATTCATGGCTCTGATACCATGAAGAAACAACTGAGCCAAAAAAAAAAAAAAAACAAAACACTAGAAAATGCAGGAAGAGAAAGGAAAAACTTCTATGTTTTTATTTCTCATCAATCAGAAAATAATGTATCTGAAAGTATATATATACATCAACATGGAACTGAAAAACAACTCTAAACTAAATTGAAATATGATAAATAACAGTTGTTAACTAAACTAAAATGTTGGCACTAAAGAAAAATTCAATCGGGATCAAACATGAAAGAGTTGATGTGCTGGCAACTGATCTGGAGTTAGTCGCTGACACTTTTGCTGAGTTGGACACTGCCACATCAGATGTGGCTTTATCTTGAACTTGAATTTTAACAGAAACTACGTTTAAAAATTTTTTAATTCTCAAATTGTTTTCAATAGTCTATATTGATCGAAAATTATTCTTTTTAAAAACTTTTGTACTGTTGAATTAATTTTCGATTTAACTAATTTAGTACATAGATAATTTTAATTCCCCCCCCCCTTTGTACCTTCAAAGCCCAAGTTGCAAACCTTCACCCAAAATTTAAAAATTTTTAGAAAAGTATCAAATATGCTCAAAAAAATTATCAAAATTAAGCTATAGGTGCGATAGAGTATCTTTTTTTTTTTTAAAAAAAAGGCTCTCAATAAAAAATCATCCATATCGGGCCGAAAAACATATTTTTGCAAGGATTAGTGCTAAAAAAATCAAAGTTAAGAAAAAAAATTAGGAAAAATATTGGTGAATATTGAACTACCACAAAAAAGTGATGAAATATTTACCCAAAGAATACCGTAAAAGGTGTAGAAATCAGGAATTTTGTCCTTTGAAAGCTGTATCGGAAATTGAAAGAAGAACAGAGTGCGAAAGCATCAATACATCTCAATCTATATAAGCTGGAATTAAAAACTTCTATGAATTAAATTGGAATCCGATAATTAACAGCTAGCAACCAAATTAACTATTGGTGCCAAAAGGAAAAATTTAACTGGGATAAAGAAAAAAAAAAAATAGAAGACGTTGTTGTTCTGCTTGCAGTTGATGTGGAATCTTGAATCTTAACATCCCCCCACAAGTTGGAGGTGGAAAGAACACCTAAATGAGATAACAAAAGAAAGAAAGAAGCTAGAGGAAGAACCTTTGTAAAAATGTCAGCCAATTGTTGAGCAAATGAAACTGGCAAAGGTTTAATACATCCAGTTTGGTATTGATCTCAAATGAAATAGCAATCCAACTCAATATGCTTTATTCTCTCGTGAAAAACAAGATTTTCAACTAGATAAACTGCACTGCAATTAATTGTTACAATATACCGGCACTGGTAGAGGATAAGTAAAACCAAGCTCATGAAACAAATGCAAAATCCACTACAATTCACAAATAGATTGTGCCAAAGCCCTGTATTCTGCCTCTGTAGAACTACGAGCTACAACTGATTGTTTTTTAGATTTTCAGGACACTAGAGCAGAGTCAAAATAAATGCAAAAACCAGTAATAGACCTCCTAGAATCTATACAACCAGCCCAATTTGAATCAGCATAAACATGAAGAATAAAAGAGTTTTTAGCTGGGAAATGCAAACCAAAATCAAGAGACCCCTTTAGATATCTAAGGATTCTGTACACAGCTTACATTTACAAAACAGTAGGAGCAGTAAAAAACTGACTTAACTGTTGGATTGCAAATGTAATATTAGGTCTGTTATGTGTCAAGTACAAAAGCTTACCAACTAAACTTTTGTAAAGAGAAATATCATAAAAGAGATCTGAATCTCCAGCAGAAAATTTTTGTTTACTATCTAAAGGAGTGGAAATAGATTTACAACCAATATAACCATAGGTTTGCAACATGTCCAGAACATATTTCTTTTGAGACAAAGCAATACCTGCTAGATTTCTATGAGCCTCAAAGCCTAAAAAATAATGCAGTTCCCCAAGATCCTTGATTTGAAACTAGGAATGTAACTGAGTCTTAATATTAGTAATAGTAGTAAGTTGATTACTCAGAATAAGTATAACATCAACATATATCAAGAGAGCAATAAACACACCATTATGATTTTGAAAAAATAGACTATAATCAGTCTTTGACTGATGAAAACTAGGACTATTTAAGCCCATACAGAGACTTATCAAGTTTACAAACCTAATTAGTATCAGTAGCAAGACCAGGTGGCAAATCCATATAAACATCCTCTGATAAATCACTATACAAGAAAACATTGCTAACATCTAGTTGATGTATATGCTAATGAGATTTAGCTGCAAGAGTCAACAAAAGTCTAATGGTGGTAATTTTTACAACTGGTGCAAATGTATCCAGAAAACACATCCCCTCTTGCTGTGTGTATCCTTCAGCCACAAGTCTTGCTTTATACCTATCAATAGACCCATCTGCCTTATTCTTAATCTGATAAACCCACCTACAACCAACTGTCTTCTTTCCTCAGGGCAACTCAACTAAATGCCATATTTTATTTGCTTCTAGAGCTGAAATTTCAGCTTGCATTGTTGCTCGCCATTCCTTGGATTGCACAGCCTCAAAAAATTGCTTGGGTTCAGAATGCATAATGGCATTACAAAGGAAGGAAGAACAAGCAATAGAAGAAGGTAGCTAATGTGGAGTAGTAACTTTATGAACCTCAGAACAAACATAGTCAGACGAAAATAAGCTAGTGTAATAACAGTTCTAGTGGATCTTCTGGTGTAGGCGGGGATAGAACTAGAAACACTTTATGTTGGGGGCAAGTTTGGAGTATTTTTTAGCTAAAGGTACAATAGAGTATTTTTTTTTTTTTTAAAACAAAAGCTTCAATAAAAAAATCATCTAAATCAGAGCTGGAAAAACTTTTTAAAAATTTGCAACGATTAGTGCTAAAAAGAATCGAAGTTATGAAAAAATTAGGAAAATATTGAACCACCTCAAAAAAGTAATGAAATATTTACCCAAAGAATACTGTAAAAAGGTGATCATTTTTAAGGTGTTTTAGCATTTTTCTTGAATTTTTATTAATTTCAATTTTTTAGCTATAAATTTTGATAATGTTTTTATATTTTTTTTACAACTCCAATTTGACTTTTTTCGAGCAACAGTTTATGGTACTTTATTGTATGACAGTTAATTTTTTATAGTTTTCGAAGCATGTTTGATGTTTTCCCTTTCTTTTTTAAATTTCTTTTTTTTTTCAATTTGGGTTTTCATGGTGGAAGGACTCAAATAATTAAAAATATTGCGTAAGTATTAGTATAAACCCTCGGAATTTATTTGACAATTTGAAAAAATAGTTTCGAGACTAATGTTATAATAAAATATAGTTTGAGAACTAAAAAATACTCCATCGATTTTAAAATATTTGTTCATGAATTTTTTTTTTAATTTTGTTTCAAAATAGATATTCATGAACATATTTCTAAAACAAATTATTAGTTTCTTCTCATTTTATCCCTATTTATTCTAAGTCAACTATACAACTTTCTAAAACTCTTTTTTCCTGTTACTTTTTAGGAATTTTCACAAATCAATAGTTATCGTATTTTTAATATAGGGGAGAATAGAAATTTTATTTAAATTGGAGTATTATTTTTCAACACCCTTAATTCGTGTACAAAGAGTTTCGTGAATAGATATTTTGAAACGAATTGAGTAATTTAAGACATCTTTGAGTGCGAACCTTAATGCATTTCACTCATTAAGATGCCATAAATATTATCCTAATTAAAGAATATCTTTTAAAAAGAATACTTTCAAATTCTCACTTTTAAAAGAATAATATAATAACTTCGAATTCTCTCTTTTAAAAGAAGAATATAATAATTCTACACTTTATTATATACCTTCTTTTAACTTCCTGTCAAAGCTAGGGACACTTCTTACATATCCCAAAACAAATATATATAGAAGTCTAACCAAATTCAAAGCCCAACTTTTTAACAACAAAGGTAATGTTTATTACTTTTTTAATTAACAGATTATTATTTTTGGTTTCTACATCAACATAGTCCATTTTTTCAATTTATTCTTCTCTTTATGCTTCCACTTCTCGCTTTCAATTTTATATTGTGGTTATTTCAAAATAATTACTAATTAGGAGTTGGCTTGTCTTCACAGAAAAGGAAAAACAACTACTGAATCGACTGCAGAGGTATGTTGGTTTTGAAATACTTCCCATTTGAAGTAAAATTTTTGCATTTGATTATAATTCTATTTGATATCTAAGTTGATTAAATAAGCCTTCGCACCAAGTAAAAAATATTTTATTGACTGAGTTTTTACCATACCACTTTCTACAATTCACTTTTACTTTTCTTATTTTTCTTTATATACAATTCTTGTTGGTTGTATAATTTATATTATGCATAATCTTTGTTATTTAGTATTTTTATAATTATTTCTTCCGAGAGAAAGATGAGATGTTGTCCTTAAAATATTTAAATAAAATAAAATTCTTTATATTTTTCATTTTTTTCAATTAATATTTTCTTGAAGAAAAAAAAATAAAACTGTCATACATATCATATTTCATTGACAAATATTTCTTGATATTTATTTGACAAATATTTAGTGATAAATAGTGCTTATATGATAAAGTGGAGGAGCTCTCCAGAGTTTGAAGATAAAGATATTCAAAATTTAACTTGAACCCATAAGTTTTTAAGCTTAGTTTAATAGATTAACCATTCTAAATTTGCCTTTTTATATTCACTCAAAATGATAAGTCACAAAATTTTAGAATTTTAGTTACACAATAACAATAGTAATTTTATAGTTCTTTACCCAAAAATTTGCATGCAGAAGCTTACTTCCCTTCTTAAATTGGCTGGAAGGATTTTCAACAAAAAAAAAAAAAAAAAGCGGGATGGTCAACTTTGATGCTTTCTCCACTGCCTAACTTATAGTTCAAAAATACAGCAGTCTGATTCCTAGAATGTAAACAAAACTGAAAAGGTCACCCTTCAAGAATCCGACATGATCATTTTTTTCCCGCCTTTTTTCCCCTTCTTATATATATATATATATAACTACCTCTTAACATGAATGGAATGGAATAACTCTTCAATCTTCTCTTTTCATTCTAGTGTTTGGTTTAAAGCAGGAAAAAGTAGAAAAGCTTAAAGAACAAAAGTTTAAAGATTGCTCAAACTTTTTTTTTTCCCAAATACTAACATGGTTAGTAAGAACATTAGTATAATAGATTATGCTTTAAATAGGTTTGATACAGTAATACAAAATTAGTGTCTAAATAATTTACCCGAATTAATTGTTTATTTAACTAAATTTTTATTAATTGTTCATGGAATTTTATTCCAAAATACCAAACTTGCCGTTCCCAGGATTTATTGTCTTTAGCGAACTATTTGCTTGACAAAATTTAGTAACGCCTTATGGGTTGGTACAAACAGAGTTGGGGAGAGTGCACCAAACAATGGCAGAAAGCATAGCGTCCCTTCTGGTTCAACAGCTTCAAAGTTTACTTGCTGAGGCAAACAAGCTTCTCGGAGAGCTTAGAGATGATCTCCAGTTCATTAAAGGTGAGCTCGAGCATATGACTGCTTTTCTCAGGGTTGCCGATGCTGTGGAAGATAATGACCCTCAAATTGCAGTATGGGTCAGGCAAGTCCGACAAGTTGTTCATGACACTGAAGATGTTGTTGATGAATATGATCTTCTCTTTTTATCCCAACGTGGCCGTGGTCGTTTATGGCGGATTTATACCTTTGTCAAAAATTTGAGAGCGGTTTCTCGCATGGCTTCTGAAATACGAACTATCAAATGCAGATTTCGAAATATTTCAGAAGGACATGAAAGGTATTGTGGCAGACATGAAATCCAAGGTCAGGCCCTTAGGCCTGGAGTTGCAAGCTATACAGAAGTTGATGGACGAGGTGCTGCACTCCTTCAAGATGAAGCTGATCTTGTAGGCATCGATAAGCCAAAAGGTGAGCTCATTAGTCTGCTTCTTGATAGTGATTCCAATCACAAAGCGATTTCAGTGGTTGGAATGGGGGGAATGGGAAAGACTACTCTGGTGCAAAAGGTTTACGAAGATAAAAATTTGAGGAGTTATTTCCAGTGTCATGCTTGGGTTAGTGTCTCTAAATCTTTTAACCTTAAGGAGCTGCTCATGAATTTCATCGGGCAATTATACCGAGAAAACAGAGAACCAGTCCCACAACAAGTGCAATCAATGAATGGTAACGAGTTAAAGGCATTTATCAAAGACTTCCTTCAACAAAGAAGGTACTTTATTGTCTTTGATGATGTATGGCATGTGGACTCATGGACGGAAATAGAATCTGTGTTGCCCAAAAGCAGTTCTAATTGTCGTGTCATGCTAACGACACGCGTAATGGATGTGGCTATGGCCTCTTGCACAAATCCTTCCGACCATGTCTATCAAATGAAGCCCTTATCCACAGAAGCTTCGTGGACTTTATTTTGTAACAAGGCATTCAAAGGCGGCTGCTGTCCCCCTCACTTGAAGAATATCTCAGGGGACTTTCTGGAAAAATGCAAGTGCTTGCCGCTTGCAATTGTTGCTATTGGTGGTGTTCTTGCTTTAAAAGAACAGAGACTCGATGATTGGGAGATGCTTTATAGCAGCCTTGGTGTTGAACTAGAGCTTGAAGGTAAACTAGGAGGAGTGAAAAGAATTTTACTTCTTAGTTTCTATGACTTGCCTTACCATCTCAAAATTTGTCTGTTGTACTTGAGCATTTTCCCTGAAGATCACAAAATGAATTTCATGAAAGTGATTCGATTGTGGGTTTCAGAAGGATTCGTGCAAGAGAAAAAGGGATTGACAAAAGAAGAAGTTGGGGATCAATATCTGAATGAACTTATCAACAGAAGTTTAGTCCAAGTTACTGAGACAACATATGATGACAGGTCGAAAGCGTGTGGTGTCCATGACATTGTACGGGAAATTATCCTTTCGAAGTCAAGAGATCAAAATTTTGTCACAGTACTTGATGAAAATGCCAGCGAATTGCCAAATGGGGCTCGACGACTTGCTATCCATGGTTTGTCCACAGAGAATACTGAAGCTGAAAGCAGCAACTTCAGGCAATTGCGTTCTCTGCTTTTGTTTCCATTTGATGGTCTGCTACCTATGTCATTCATATCTAACATGCTTCGTGGTTCGCCGCTTCTTAAAGTGTTGGATCTCAGCAGTGCACCATTAGAAATTATTCCTGACGAAGTTTTCAGGTTATTTCGTCTGAGATATTTGAGTCTACAGGGTACAAAAGTGAAGTCCATCCCAAAATCCATAGGGAGGTTAAAGAACCTAGAAACTTTGGATTTAAGGAACACCTTTGTAAATGAGTTGCCGGTTGAAATCCTGAAGCTCCGAAGGCTTCATCACCTGCTTGTGTACAATTATGATGGTGTCCTAAGCTTTAGAGCTCCATACAATATTGGACGTCTAATGTCATTACAGAAGCTGAGTTATATAGAGGCAGGTGAAAAGAATGGTGTTAAAATTGTGAGGGAAATAGGAAAATTATCAGATTTAAGGAGATTAGGAATTTCAAATCTAAGAAAAGAAGATGGAAAGGATCTCTGTTCTTCTCTTGGAAGGCTGAACAACCTCCGCTCCTTGCATGTTTGGTCTGCGGGAGGGGACGAGGTAATTGATCTTCAGTATCCTATCTCCTCAATGACACATCTTAGAGCATTATCTCTTCGTGGACGCCTAGAGAAGATGCCTCAGTGGGTACCTTCTCTTCAAGGCCTGACTAAATGTTTTCTGGAAGGAAGTAGGCTGATAGATGAACCTCTGCAGTACCTTGAGGATTTGCCCAATCTTGTATATCTTCATGTTTCTGGAGTGTATGATGGTGAGGAATTGCATTTCAAGGCTGGAAAGTTTCAGCGGCTCAAGGATTTAAATCTTTGGTGCTTAGAAGGAATGAGGCGGGTAAGGGTAGAGAAGAGCTCGATGCATTGTCTGCAAATGCTATACTTTGGAGACTGTAAACTGATGGAAGAGCTTCCCAGTGGAATTGAACATCTCAGCAAGCTTCAAAAGGTTTATTTATTTGACATGGCTGAGAAATTGGTTGCGTCATTGCAGAATAGAGAAAATAGAAGAAGTAGTCAAGTCAAAATATATGTTGCAAATTTGGAAAATGGACAATTTGAATGGCGTTCTATCCCCTTTTGATGAGGAATGATTTTTATTTTATTTTTCCCCGGAAGATGAAAAAGTGCTGTGATATAAGATATTTGTATTTTGTACTTGAATTCGTTCTACAATTGACCAGAATTTTGCTCTTTATTTCTACTTGGTCCGTACTCCAACCATTTATTATTATTTTTTAATTTTAATTTCATACTATCATGATTTAGGGTTCCTTCATTTAGTAAAAAATAATAAGTATTCCTCTGAGCTTGCGCACTATATATAGTTAAGGAGAGGGCCTAGCATTTTCTTGTTGGTTTGTCCTCAATTAAACCAACAATAAAAATCTTGTATACACGCAAATATAATCACTATGATAGAGACGTTATTCTTCACTAGGTAGGTGGCCCAAGTGTTACTTGAAGTGAATAATTTTGTTTCTCTGATATTTTAATTATATTTTAATTATAATATATTATTGTAATATTTTTAACTTTTTTATTGTAACTATAAAAATTCAATAAATTCAAATAACTTAAATCGAGATAACATTATCTAAATTCATTGAATTCAAATTCAATGAATTTATATTCAGAAAAAATTGAACCAAAACCAAACCAAAGGCTTGATTTTGCAACATCTTTCCACATGATCATGTTAGGGAGAAACCCCAGGAACAAACCAAAAATACTCTCTTAACAAACTAAATAAGACAATAACAAATAAACAGAACAAAGAATGTAGCAAAGCCAACCAAATAACAAAGGCGGCAAGACCGACCAAGGAATATCAAAATGGAGAAAATATAAAGAGTGGAAAATATAAAGGCGACTTAGCCGGCCAACAAAGAAAATTAGGCAGTATAACCGACAATAAAAGAAATTAAGCACGGAAAAGAAATAAATGAAAGTAAAAAAACAACAACACCAAATTTACGTGGTTCGGTTAAAAGACCTACATCCACGGGTGAGAGAGAAGCAAATCTTTCACTATGAAGAAAAACAATATACAAAGTTTTGAGAAAGTATTCCCAAACTAAATCACAAGTATAAAATTACAAAGAAATATAAATTTCTTCAAAGACCTCAAATACTTGTGAGTTGTGTGTCTAAAGAGCCAAACCAAGCCTTTATTTATAAGGCTTCAAAGGAGGGGGATAGTTCTCCACTTTCGATGTGGGACTAAATGCAAGGCATCCTAACAAATCTCCACCTTGACTAGCATCACAAACTCAAACATAGCAATTTTGCTCCATCTTCTCCACAAAAGTCTAAAGACCACAAATCACAAAGAATGAACGCCAATCAAGTCCAAACTCTGTTTGAACTTGAAAATAGGAAGAGGTTTCGTAAGCATGTCAGCAGAATTGTCTTTAGTGTTAATCTTCTGAACAAAGACTTTTTTCTCAACAATGATATTTCGAATGAAGTGAAATTTCACATTAATATGTTTCGTCTGCTCATGATACATCTGATCTCTAGTGAAATGTATAGCACTTTGACTATCACAATAAATAGTAGTTACACCTTTATGCAGACGGAGTTTGCCAAATTTGTCTTTCAACCACAAAGCTTCTTTGATTGCTTCGGTTAAAGCCATATATTTTGCCTCTATAATAGACAGCGCCACTACTTGTTGTAAGGTAACTTTCCAACTAACTGCACAACCTCCAATGCAAACTACATAGCCAGTAAGTGATCTTCTTTTGTCAAAATCTCTGGAGTAATCTGAGTCCACAAAACCAACTAAAGTGTTATTATTTTTCCCAAACTCTAAACAATTGTCTGAAGTGCCTCACAAGTATCCATTTCATAGCTTCCCAATGTGCTTTTCCCGGACATGACATGTATCTGCTAACCACACTGACTGCTTGTGAAATATCTGGACAAGTACAAACCATTGCATACATTATACTGCCGATTGCACTCGAATATGGAACTTGTCGCTTATAATCTTCATCTTCACTTGATTGTGATGACTGAGCAGCTGAAAGTTTAAAATGACTCGTAAAATGAGTACTTACAGGTTTTGCATTTTTCATACCAAATCTCTCCAAGATTTTCTCGATGTAATTTTCTTGAGTCAGGTACAACTTTCCAAGACTTCGATCTCTTTTGATCTCCATGCCAAGAATTCATTTAGCTACTCCCAAATCTTTCATTTCAAATTCATTTTTTAACTGTCTTTTCAGGACATCAATTTCTTTCAAATTCTTAGCAGCAATGAGCATATCATCAACATAGAGCAACAGATAATTGAAAGAACCAATATGTAACTTTCGAAAGTAAACACAACTGTCATACATACTCCTTGAATAACCATGACTTAACATAAAGGAATCAAACCTCTTGTACCACTATCTTGGAGACTGTTTCAATCCATACAAGGATTTCTTCAAAAGGCAAATATTGTCTTCTTTTCCTTCAATTTCAAATCCCTCAGGCTGCTTCATGTAAATTTGTTCCTCAAGATTACCATGCAAGAAGGCTGTCTTAACATCAAGTTGCTCTAGTTCCAAATCATACATAGCAACTAAAGCAAGCAAAACACGGATAGAGCTATGTTTAATAACAGGTGAAAATACTTCATTAAAATCAACACCTTGTACCTAACTATAGCCCTTCGCAGCCAATCTTACTTTGTACCTTCCATCTTCAGCCCTGGGAGTCCCTTCCTTTTTCTTGAAAACCCATTTGCAACCAACAATTTTCTTTCTTAAATGCGGCTTCACAAGAACCCAAGTTTCATTCTTGTGGGGGGACTCAATTTCTTTATTCATTGCAATTAACCACTTATCTAAATCTTCACACAAAAACAACTTTGTTATTCACCAACTCCACCTGTTTCTTCTGCAACTGACAAAGCATATGCAACTAAATTCGCATATCTTCGCGGTGGTCGAATCTCTATCCTTGGTCTATTCCTAGCTATGGAATATTCTTCTTTTGTATCTTGTTCATCACTATGAACTGAATTTTGCTAAACAAGAGAACTCAAATTAGAAGGACTAGAACTACAAATTTCAAGCCCCACCTGCTCCTGCGTACCATCTTCATCTGCACGGGAAGAACTCGAAAACTCCTTTTTTGAATTTAACATAAACAATTCATGAAATGTAACATCTATACTAATTACAAATTTTGGTGATTTGGGATCTGGACACCACAATCTATATCCTTTCACCCCAAAAGCATACCCAAGGAAAATACATTTCTTAGTTGTAGGCTCCAATTTCCCATCATTTACATGCATATATGCTGGACACCCCAAAACTTTCAAATCAAAGTAATTAGCAGGTGTACCTGACCAAACTTCCTCAGGAGTTTTGAAATCAAGAGTTACAAAAGGAGCACGGTTGACAATGTAACAGCTGTAGAAATTGCTTCTACCCAAAAATCCTTTGTCAACCTTGCATTTGAAATCATACAACGTGCGCTTCCCAAAAAAGTTCTGTTCATACATTCTGCAACACCATTTTGTTGAGGCATCATTCTTACTGTACGGTGCCGAACAATTCCTTCATTTTTACAAAATTCATCAAATTCTTTTTCATAAAATTCCATGCCATTATCTATTTTTAATCACTTGATCTATTTACCTATCTGCTTTTCAATCCAAACTTTCTACCGTTTGAAAGTTAGGTAAATATCACTCTTATTCCTTAGAAAATAAACCCAAACTTTTCTTGAATAATCATCAATAAAAGTCAATATATACCTGGCACCACCCTTAGAAGGAACACGAGATGGACCCCAAAGATCTAAATGAATATAATCCAAAGTACCTTTAGTCCGATGAGTTGCTGGTGAGCTAAAGCTGACTCTTTTCTACTTCCCAAAAATACAGTGCTCACATAAGTCCAAAGCACCGGTATTTTGTCCATCCAGAAGGCCTCTCTTACCCAACATACGTAGGCCTTCCTCACTCATGTGCCTTAACCTCATATGCCATAATTTGGTGATGTCAGACTTGGACAAAGCTGATGTAGAAACTGCAACAGAACCTATGACAGTAATTCTCTACAAAACATACAAACTACCAGACCTGCAACCTTTCATAACTACAAGAGCACCTTTACAGATTTTCATAACTCCACCTTCAGCTGCATATTTACACCCAAGAGCCTCAATGGTGCCTAAAGAGATGAGATTCTTTTTCAAATCAAGAACATATCTAACATCAGTGAGAGTTCTCACAATACCATCATGCATTTTAATTCAAACTGTACCCTTACCCATAACATTACAAACGGCATTATTGCCCATCAGAACAACTCCATCGTTATAAGCTTCATAAGTTGAAAACAAATCCCTATTGGACACATATGGTAAGAACAACTCAAATCTAAGATCCATTCATTTTCAGACTTTGTCCTACTATCAGTTATAAAGAAATTATTTCCTTCATTCTCATCTGCTACAATACTAGCTTCAGCAACATCAGAAGATTTTTCTTTATGCTTATCCTTATTTTTCAATTTAAAGCATTCAGACTTAGTGTGCCCTTTTTTATAACAATAATTGCAAACCAAATTTTTATATCTAGACTTTGATTTACTACTGCCACAATTTTTATTTTCAGATCAACTCCTGGCTACCAGACTTTCAGTTTGAGTTCTACTAATCTTCCCAATTAAATCTTTGTCAATCCTTTCTTTTGATTTCAAAGCAGATTTAATTTCCCGATACGAGATAATTTCCTTTCCATACATCATAATATCTTGAAAATGCTTAAAGGATTAGGGAAGAGAACACAACAATAAAATGGCTTGATCCTCATCATCTATTTTCACATTAATATTACTCAAATCCATAATGAGAGAATCAAACACATCAAGATGTGAAGTAATAGATGTACTTTCAACCATCCGAAAAGTAAACAAAGTTGTTTCAAGTAGAGTCGATTCTCCACTGTCTTCTTTATATACAAAACCTTTAGCTTTTCCCACATAGCTCTGGCAGAAGTCTCGGTAGCAATTTCTCTTAAAACCGCATTAGAGAGATTTAGAATAACACCTGATCTAGTCCTTTTATCTAGGTCTTCAAATGCTGCTAATGTCATCCCCGCTAGCCTCTCCTCTATTCCTTTCAAGGCTAGGTCAACTCCATCTTGAATTAAGATGGCCTCCATTTTGAGTTGCCACATGCCGAAGTTAACACCGCTATCAAATTTCTCCACCTTAGTCTTTGTTATAGTCATTGTTGCCACAGAGTGTTAAATCCAACCAAAGCTCTGATACCAGTTTATTAGGGAGAAACCCTAGGAATAAACAAAAAATACTCTCCTGGCAAACTGAATAAGACAATAACAAATAAATAGAATAAAGAAGGTGGCAAAGCCAACTAAATAACAAAGGTGGCAAGGCCAACCAAGGAATATCAAAATGGAGAAAATATAAAGAGCGGAAAAAATAAAGGCGGCTTAGTCGGCCAACAAATAAAATTAGGCGGTATAACTGACCATAAAAGAAATTAAGTATAGAAAAAAAAAATAAATGAAAGCATTAAAACAACAACACCAAATTTACGTGGTTTGGTCCAAAGACCTACGTCCACGGGTGAAAAAGGAGCAAATCTTTCACTATGAAGAAAACAATATACAAAGCTTTGGGAAAGTATTCCCAAGCTAAATCACAAGTATAAAATTACAAAGAAGTCTAAATTTCTTCAAATGCCTCAAATGCTTGTGAGTGGTGTGTCTAAAGAGTCAAACCAAGCCTTTATTTATAAAGCTTCAAAGGAGGAGGATAGTTCTCTACTTTCGATGTGGGACTAAATGCCGGGCATCCTAACAGATCAAGTTGCCAATGATCTGCCAAATTCCATCCAGATTGCACATTTCTTCGTAATTTGGTTCGTAATAAGTAAATCATCATTAAGCAAACACAAAAAAAAAAAAGAAAAATCAAAGTTTTGAATGATTAAAAGATTAAGATCAATGACCAATTGTTGCATACTTGGTGATAGAATTGAAGGGGCCAAACTCAGCTTATCCTTCTTGAACACAGCTATACCTTTTCTTTCTTGGCTCCAAGACCAAAATCGTCATCTTCCATTGTGCAATCATAAATTAGCATGCGAAGAAGGAAGGGCTTCAAGAAATGTTGATTCATGAGGCCAACTTCAAGTAGTCATGACTTCATACGAATTTGTAGTGCCCACATCCATCAATGGAAGTCCCTCAATTTGGCTGTCTCCATTATCAGACCATGCTGCAGTAAAGTTATCATTCTTTGCAAATGAAGATGATTCAGAAAAACCTGAATCCTCTTGGGGTTGTAAGACACTTTGTAGAAACTTCGAAATTGAGCCAAATTTGGAGGCTCCTTCAGGAAAAGCAATGTTGTAATGATCATCACCTAGAACTGGCAGGATTGTTGGATGACCTGTTTGAGTCAGAAGAGCTGGAAATTTGGGATCACAGAACTAAAATGCAGTGTTGGTAGTAGCATTGTTGGTTGTAGTAGCAGTAGATGCTGCCATTGCCATTAGTTTTTCTTCAATTTGGTGTTCTGGTGATTCTTCACATTATTGTCTGTCCTTCCTGGAAATGAGAAGCTATGATGGGCCACTTGTGAATTCAAAATGACAGAAGACAAAATTAGAGATCAGCATATTAAGGAAACAATTGTACAATAACATGAAACTCACGAGCTTCCCATTTTATTGTAAAGATCGCAAATGATATCATCTTCCTCCATTGTAAAACCACCATTTTTTGATATATGGTCTTAGATAATTAAGCCATCTCTCAGACGACAACTTTTGCCACAGCACTTGAGGCATACACATATATCAGATAATGATCAACATAGATGGGATTGAACAATTAAATTCATTGAATTAAGAAATTTCTTTCAATGGTGAAAATGGTTCATATTCGGATAAGATCTATCTAAATTATTTGAATTTAGGGAATTTTGATATTTAAAATAAAAAAATAGTTCATATTCAGATAAGTTCTATCTGAATTTATTGAATTAATATAATGTTGATATTTAAAATAAAAAATCTTGACATTTTCTTTTTTTTTTTTAAAACCTTCATTTAAATCCGACGCACCATGTGTCACAAAATGGACGTTGCCACTTGTCAAAACGAGAGTCTTTCACAGTTACTTACTTATTTATATATATATATATATATATATATATATATATATATATATATATATAGATTTCACCTAAGAGTCCGTCGCTTCTCCCATTCAATCAAGTTAACCCCATTCAAATTCACATATTAAATCAGATATAACAAGGCTACTAGTGTAGAGTTACATAAGCTTATATTCATTCAATTAGATTCACTCCATCCACTAAGTCAAGAATACAAATAATGTGATTCATATAAGTCAAAACTATTTAATCGATTCAAGTTCAATAGTTCTAAACTATTACACCCCGAGTAATAAATTAAGCATGTTATTATTATTATTTTTCTCTCAATTATATAAATTTATAGCCTCAAGTAAATGCACTTTACACTTATCACATTGGCCTCCTTTTTATATTCACTCATCAATTGTTAAAGAAAACATAAAGATGTGAGCATTTTTCTTTTTACTCACCATATTCTTTTTTCTCAACTCAACTATATATAGTTCCTTCGTTTAGTAAACAATATTAAATATTCCTCTGAGCTTGTGCAATACATATGGTGCACAAGCATTGTCTTGTCTTTTTAAATATGGTCACATTATGACTACATTTAATCGCTTTCAAATATAGTAGTCTTACATTTAATAATTCCTCGAACAGTAAAATTATAAAATGATATAAAAACAAAATAAATTAACCGGCCGGTCCAACCATTTTTTTTTTTTAATTTCATACTGTCATGATTTAGTTCCTGGCTTCCCGAAACTGGTAGTCAGGCAATCAGTTGCCGACTGTGAACCTATTTTTTTTTTTTTTTTTGCAATTTTTACTAGATAATTAATTGGAAATCCACTACTCAATTGAAATCAGGGAGCGAGATAGAAGAAGAAGGCGCCTGTCTTTCCTAAAATTTTTAAAATTTTGTTTTTGACTAAGTAAAATTAATTTTTTAAAAAAAATACCTTTAAATTTTATGTTTTGTTCTCCCAAAAATTTTTTCAAATATTATAATATTATCCTATAATATATTTTTTTCGTATAATTTATCACCTTCTAACACCAAATTCCCAATTCCATCCCCATTTGTAATGAATCAAGTATTAATTGTGCTTATGATAATTAGTTCATCTCAAATCTTCTTTTAGAAACTGGTTAGACTTCTAAACGTTCATTAATTAGAATGATATATATGTGTGTGCGCGCGCGTGCGTGTGAAGAAAATGGGTTTAAAAGAAAATCACTCGAGAAAGAGTGCCCCAAGGAATAGGCAAATTTCAAACGACTTTAGAACTACAATCAAATTTATCATCTCAGTACAGTCAAGTACTTTCCTTTGTACAATTTAATAGCAATAAATTCATCATCATTAGGAGCCTTACTTAAATCAATATATATATATATATATATATATATATATATGATAATCGTGACTATTAATCATATACAATTAGTTGGCAATTTTATACTATGCGTGGAGATTATGTCTAATAATTAAATAAAATTTTAAATATTTATGAATAAGTAAATTTTGTAAATAAATTTTTAGTTACCGTGCTCGAATATGAGCTACTTAACAAAAGAATTTCATGAACTATTTTTTTTAATGAGTGTCTACAACTTCAGTAGACCTTTTGATAATTGACTTTTTTTCCGCTGGAGTTTCAGATTCATGCTCATATCCTTCCTTGTTATCATCATCTAGCTAACGTGTTTTCAATAAGAGTTACTTAACATAATAATTTCAAGAACTATTTTTTTTTTTTAATTAGTGTCTACAACTTCAGTAGGCTTTTTGATTACTGACTTTTTTTCCGCTGGGGTTTCAGATTCGAGCTCATATTCCTTGTTATCTGTTAGTTATAGGATCGATATGCTTATGTATTAACCAAATTAAATCCTGAGAATACGTGAAAACGAATCATACCTTTGTAAATGTCGTTTTCACTAATACGATTTTGAAGTCTTTGGCCTTCTAGTAATGCTCCAGACCCCCAAATCTTTTTCAATGTAATCTCCTTAGATCAGAAAATTGCTAATAATATTTTTTCTTCCTATCTCTTTTTATTGAGGATGGACTCACAAAAATTGAGAGAATTAGAATATTATTTCTCACGTATATTGAAAATAGAGTCATAAATGAATATGTATATATAGTTGGCTTTATCTTAAAATACGAATCCTGATAGAATAAGAAAAGTATAGATAGGTACAACTATTTCCACTTAACTTATTCCATCTCAAATACGATTTTTGGTTTCCTACAATTTTTATTAATAAATTATAAATAATTTATAATTTATTATTGTCCCATAATTAGGAGCCACTAAAGAGATTTGACCGGATATAGTTAGACTAAGTTCTAATAAATTATTTTGTCAACAAAAATAATTTATTAATTATGTTCCACTACATTAAAAGAATGTAACTGCATTCTTCATCTAATCGCAATTATTGGAATTAATAATTATATCCAATGATTGATCGATCTAACAAATTACCTCCATTGATCAATATAATACTTTGAATGAGGCAGTATGACCACAGTACTCCTCATTCAAATCCTCTATTCTCATATTCAATTTGACAGTATCATGTGACTACGTCACATTTACAAATTTAATTCAATAGACACTATTGAATTATTGATAGATTTAACTGTCCCTTGGAAGAACTCATGAGGAAATGATCTTGCCTATTAAAGGTGATGGATTCCGTATTGCATAATGCTTATTTCATATTTATTTTACTTTAATTCACAAGATACCAAGATATTGATCATTAAGTTAATCTCACTTTTTGGTAATTTAAGGAACTTTAAGTTAGTAAATATAAATAATTGTTTACTCAAGATTAAGGTATTATATACGACAAATTTTTAATATTTTATTTGTATGGTCTATTCCACAAATAAATATTGATAGTCCATCCAATATATCAAAATATATCCTCAATTTTATTACCAAAGTTAAAGATTTCAATAAACTTACGACGATCTCACCAAAATAAATTATCCAAATTTATTTTAGGTCGTGGATAATTTATTTCGAATTAAATTATAAATAAAGTATTTCTATGTTTAATAAATAAACACTTGATTTATAATATCTAAATAATTCGTAAACAAAATAGGCTTATACATACAAACATATAAAAACATACTTTATTTAATTTAAAAAAAAATACAAATATTGTATTTACTCGATGGACATATCTAACAAAATTCTCCCACTTGTCCTAGAATAAATAAGATATGTCAGAAATACCCATACTTTCTATATGACTTTCAAAAACAGTTACAAGTAAACTTTTAGTAAAATGATCAGCAAGATTTTCAGCAGAAAAAATCTTGCATACTTCTATATCTCCACACTGAACAATCTCCCTAAGTTGGTGATATTTACGTTCAATGTGTTTACCACGCTGATGGCTGCGTGGTTCTTTCGCATTTGCCACTACTCTATTGTTGTCACAGTACAAACTAATGGCTTGAGATGTAGAAGGAACCACTTCAAGTTCTATCAAGAATTTCTTCAACCATATTGCTATTTAGCTACTTTACAAACTACCACATATTTAACTTCCATTGTAGAGTCAGCAATACAAGATTGTCTGATACTTCTCTACATAACTGCACCACCACCTAAGGTGAAAACAGAGCTTGAGGTGGACTTGTGAAGATCTCTATCAGCTTAAAAATCAAAATCAGTGTAACCTCTAGGTACCAATTCTGGAGTTGAGTAAACTAGCATATATCCTCGAGTTCTGCGAAGATACTTGAATATATGCTTCACTACCGTCTAGTGTTCCGATCCTCAATTTGACTGATATCTACTGACCATCCCAACATCATGACAAATGTCTGGACGAGTACAAAACATAGCATACATGAGACTTCCTATAACTGATGCATAAGGAACTTGTTTCATGTACTCAACTTTATTAGGAGTTTTAGGACTATGCTTCTGAGATAACTGAATCCCATGTCTGAAAGGCAATTGACCTTTCTTGGAATTTTGCATAGAAAATCTCGTCAGTATTTTGTCAATATATGAAACTTGGGATAAAGCTATCTGTCTATTCTTTCTATTACGAAGGATCTGAATGCCCAGAACATATCTTACTTCTCCCAAGTCCTTTATATCAAATTGTTTATCCAGCTAATTTTTCACCAATGTTAATGTCCTTACATCATTTCCATTAAGAATGATGTCATCAACATGCAATATGAGAAAAATCACCTTACCATCTATAATTCTCTTATAGACACAAAGTTCATCAGGATGCTGATTAAAATCATAAGATTTAATGGCTTGATCAAACCTAATATTTCAAGATCTAGGCACTTGTTTAAACCTATACATAGACCTATTCAACTTGCAAACTTTATGTTCTCAACTTTCTTAGATAAAACCATTTGGTTGTACCATGTAGATACATCCGTCAAGATTTTCATTAAGGAAAGCTGCCTTGACGTCCATTTGTCATACTTCATAGTCGAAGTGAGCTACAATAGGCAAGAGGATTCTTATAGACTTTAGTATAGCCACGGGCGAGAAGATTTCCCCATAGTCAATACCTTCTCATTGGGTATAACCCTTAACAACCAATCTAACTTTGAAATATCTACTTTCCCGTCTACTCCTCTTTTTCTTTTGTAGACATATTTGCACCTAATAGGTTTTAGCCCATTAGGTAGGTCCACAAGTTCCTAGATAGAGTTAGTGTACATGAATTTCATTTCTGAATCCATTGCACTCTTCCAATAGTCTGCGTTTATGTCCTCTACAGCTTCTTTATACATAGTAAGATCCTCTTCTTCCTCAAAAAAGATTGTTTGAAAAGCTTCTCCATAGAGTAAGTATATAGAGAGACGTTGAATGACTGTCCTACTACGTCTAAACTGTGGAGGCTTTGGATGATTAGACTTTCCTCCTCATTGATTGGAATTAGATCTACTGATTCCTTAATGACTGGATTTTGAATAGGGGTAGAAGGTTCTTCCACTCTATGTGCCGAAGGGTCAGTGGGTATAGAAGGCGTAACATCTATTTCTCTCTCACTGGAATCTGGCATATTAAGTGGCATAGATACGAATATGAGTTTCTATAACTATTTGCTTGGGATTATCTCCCTTGGTTTATTCTAAAATAACCCTACTCTTGGATCCACATTCTTCTATATACTTGTCCTTTAAGAAAATTACATTTGCTTACAAATATTTTCTTATCTTGAGGACTATATAAGTAGTATCCTCTTGTTCCTTTTGGATATCCAAAAAAAAGATATAAATTTGATTGTGATTCCATTTTATCCATCTTTCCTTTAGCACATATGTAAGACAACCTCAAATACGGATATGTGTCAAATTAGGCTTCCGCCCATTCCACAATTCCAATAGAGTCTTAGGGATAAAACTTGATGGAACCATATTCAATATATATGTCGCAGTTTGTATAGCATATCCCCCAAAGGATGTATTGAGTGTAGAGAAGCCTAGCATTGTTCTGACTATGTCTAACAAGGTCCTATTTCTCCTTTCTGTCAGTCCATTTTGTTGAGGAGTGCCAGGTGCACTTAGTTGGGATAAAATCTCATTTTCTGACAAAAGATCAAAAGTTATGGGATAGATATTCTCCACCTCGATTTGATTGAAGTTTCTTAATATTCTTTCCTAACTATTTCTCAGTCTTAGCCTTAAATTTTTTGAATTTTTCTAAGGCATCAGACTTATGAGTCATTAAGTAAATATATCCATATCTTGAGTAATCATCCGTAAAAGTAATGAAATACTCATACCCACCTCTAGCTTGGACACTAATTGGTTCACATACATCAGAGTGCACTAATTCTAAGACTTCCTTTACTCTATTTCCTTTGGAAGGAAATGATCTTTTGGTCATTTTACCTTCCAAACAAGATTCGCAAACTTGAAAATGTTCCACCTTTAAGCCATTTAAAGGACATTCTTTTGTAAGTCTTTAAATCCTATTTAGATTAATCTGACTAAGTCTAAGATGCCATAAGAGAGTCTCATTAGTGGGAGATAACTAATGCGTTTGTTAGTTCCAGTATGATATAATAAACTGTTGGTAGATTTCAAAACATATAGATCATTATTTAATTATTCACGACATATCAAAGAGTTATTAAAAAATATCTCTACTAATAATTTATAAAATTTAACAAATATTTTTTTTGAATAACAAAGAAATCGAAATCAAATTTCGATAAATGTCGGGAACATAATAACAATCTTTAAAACCAAATGTTTATTATCAAAATAAAGATAAACATCTCCAATAGCTCTTACAGATATAACTGATCCTGTACCAACCCTTAGAGTATGTACTCCTTTATTGAGATGTTTGGTTACTTGGAACCCATGCAATGAATTACAGACATGGTTAATGGCTGTAGAATCTACTATTCAAGTATTTGTAGAATCAACCACTAAACAAGTTTCAATGTAGGATAACTCACCAGTACCTTGCTTGCGTTTAGCTAAGTAATCTGGGCACTGCGTCTTCCAATGTAAGCTTTTCATCCACTTTTACTTTCTTAACCTGCTTGTTTAGGCCCCCCTCCCCCTCCCCCCCTCCCCCCTTTATTATTTTGCTTCCTCTTATTTCCTTCTTTGCCCTTAAGCTTGGAAAAGGAAGATCCAGCATAAGTTAGAACAAGAGCATTGCCATTTCCCACTTTTAAGGTAGCCTTGACACTCTCAAGCTCCTTTATCAACTCTATAAGAGACATCTCCATCTTGTTTATGTTATAATTAACTTTGAACTATGAGGATACCTCTTGGAGAGTGTCTATAGCCATAGAAACCTGAGTTTCAGGCTTAATTTCAACCCCTAAGACATTTGCCACGTTAAATTGAGCCATCAATTCTAACATATGATCCCTTACGGGCATTCCAGGTTTCATGTCAATATTCATTATGCGCCTCATTGCTGCTTGACGGGCCTGACGCCCTTTGTGCTCAAACATTTGCTGGAGGCTTCTCATGATATCTGTAGCGGTTGTCATATTCTCATGTTTCTGCTGCAACACATTTAAGATAAATCCCAAAATGTAACAGCGAGCCATCTCATCAGAACTCAATCACTTATGACAAGCCTCTTTTTGTTTGCGTGTGGACTGTTCAGTAGGTTTAGTAGGACACAGTTCAGTTAGTACGTATTTGAACTTCTTAGCAATGAGTACGATTATGAGGTTCTATTTTCAATAAATAAAATTTTCTCCAACCAATTGATTCTTTGTTAAACTTTGGGATAAAGTGTTGGAAGTCATTTTTTGGAATAAAATAAAATAAAATATATGAGCCACTCATCATATCAAGATGCATGATCAAAATAAAATATTATAGTATGATGCATGATCAACACGATAATATTTTAAATAGTAATAAAAATTACTATCAAAATACAATAACCTAAAACTCTATAGTAACACGCACCTCAATAGAAGATAATAATGTAACTTATAATTAGGTTATGATCTATAGCCTAAAACCCCAAAGTAATATGCACCTTTATAGGAGATAATAGTATAACTTATAGCTAAGCTTGGATCACACCACCAAAATTAATATATCTTGCATCTAAATGCAATATTAGTTTTAGTATCGTTAAATATTTTGGCCATCATAGACATTATTTGGATATTCTATAGGAAATCCTTATAATGTCTTTGATTTAAGTGTAACTCCTATATTTAATTTTTTTTAAAATAAATTTTCCAATCCAATCACATCACCTATAGGGTAATTATGAATGAATTAAACTTATAAATAATAATAATAATAATAATAATAATAATAATAATAATAATAAATAAATAAATAAATAAAATTTTGATATCTAATCTAATAACCAATAAAATGTAGCATTCCTATAAGGAGACCATTTTAAATTGCACAAAGCAAACGTCAATTTTACTAATGAGCTAATAGGGGAGGCCTAAGGTTAATTAAAAATAACCATTTTACACTTAATTTTTTAAATTTAATAAAAAAATATTAATTTATTTATACATAACTAAATACTACCTAGAGCGATGTTAATGCAAACTATATGGCATGTTAATATGAATGATACTTAATTCAATCAAAATTAAATGGTAAAAAACTATAAAATAAAAATAATTTTATTAGTGTTCATATCCTACAACTTCAGTAGACCTTTTGATAACTGACTTTTTTTTTTTTTTTTTTGCTGGAGTTTCAGATTTATGCTCATATCCTTCCTTGCTATCATCATCTAGCTAACATGTCTTCAATAAGAGTTACTTAACAAAATAATTTCAAGAACTATTTGTTTTTTTTTTTAATTATTGTCTACAACTTTAGTAGGCTTTTTGATGACTGACTTTTTTTTTTCCGCCGATGTTTTAGATTCAAGCTTATATTCCTTTTTATCATCATCTAGTTCATCAAAACTATCATTAAGTTCACTTTCCAAGTACAATAATTTATAACTCGATCATTCTAGACCATCAATCTTTACAAGAAAAAAATGTAGATGAATAATATCATTGATGTGATAAATCATCAAAATTCAAGAAAAGGGGCAAAACTACAAACATAATATGCTACAAATAGAAAGCTAATATTTTAAACACAAATTTAAAACTTTCTCTCATAAACACAATGTGTGTGTGTGTGTGTGTGTGTGTGAAGGGAGTAGAATTCAAATCTTATTGAACTTTTCAGCCCTTCATGAAAACTTGAAACTTGGACACACAAAGTATAAAATTATCTCATGAAGACATTCGTTGGAGAATTACATACATGTTAATTTTAAGTTTTTAAATGCATGTAATAGAAATATCTTGATCTATTAATATCAATATATAGGTGATTATATATCATATAGGGATTCCAAGATCAAGTTTACTTAAATTGATTTTCTTGGTTACATATTATTATATCAGCCTTTACTCATTGGGAAATTTATTCTTTATTAGCATAGAATAGGAAACAATAGATAATAATGTGTTTCTAAATCAACAAGAAACTTAAAAGCCTATTGTTGCATGCTAAATATGAAAACATGCAATTGATTTTATTTAGTTGGTTTTCATGCATAAAGCAATGTTTCCGACATTTGAATTGGATCAGAGGGGAAATATCATATTAAAATTGAGTTAATGAACACAGAATGAAACAATAAAGATATGAATAACAATGTAAATGATTTTAGATCATCATCAAATCAAAATTAAAGGTATTTAGCTTATAAATGATATTATAACAAACACCTAAGAAATGTTAAAAATTGATACTATTCTACTTTAGCACAAAAGCATAGGAATTGTCTAGCCAAAATTTCATGACTCAAATTTTCAAGTCTCTCAAGCAACTCAATTATTTTAATGCATAAGCCTCTACGCAATTTTATGTCAATTAAATATACTTGGTAAACCTTTAACAATACAAAGTGAAAGAAAAAAGAGTACAGTTGAGAATGGTTTTTATTAACTTACCCACAATCAGATTTCAAAATAATGAATTTTGAAAAATAAAGAACAAAGAATTTAAGAACAATGTAAATAATTACACCTGAGATTGTCAATGTAGAAGTGAAAGAGGAAAACATGTTTGAAATAATATTTAAAGTATTTCTAGCTTTCCAACACAAGTAGACAAGAGAATGGATGACTTTTTGACCAAACACACATATTAATTACCTATTTTTGAAGAGAATCTGAGCCAACTTAAATACAATATTTTGAAGAGAAAAGGTCCAAACAGGGTAATAATCATTTTTTTTTCATTTTTTTTTAGAATGGGAAAGGGAAGACAAAAAGAGGGGAAGAAGATAAAGAAAAGGATGGGACGTAACCCATTGTCGAATTCGAGACCTATATCTCGAGTAACAATTCTCCTACGACTAAGGTAAGATGTTACCGACAAGTTGAGGAATAACCTTAAATTAATTTAAAATGAAGCTAGACATTCTCTCTACCAAAAAGATTATTTTTCTATAATAGAATATTAATGAGATTGTCTCACTAATAGGAAATCGTATCAAACTATCAGACTTAATTCCTTCTTTAAGGCAGTTTTGCATTGAACTTGCATGCTATAAGCGAATAAGTAGTTTTGCAACATAATACAAACCAAACTCAATGTGGCCCTTGAAAGGATTGTGGTACAAATCAAAGCAAAATAAAACAATAGAAATTCAAAAATTTTACCTTTTCTCTTTGAGGACCTTGGATTGCTTAGATTGTGCTAGAGCGGATTCTTGAACCTTAGGAGTTCTTCTTGAAGATTCTGGCTCAAATCTTGCTAACTTTATACTCCGATGCATTAAACTCGAACCTTTAGCCTCTTGGAATATAAACCCACCTTCTTCTGGCTAGTGAAAGCTTAGGTTTAGGATCTTAGCTCTTTCTTCTGGCAAACTGCTACAGCACAATGTCAAGAAGATTAATCTCTTGAACTTCTACTAACAAGAAAACACTACCCGTACTTGAAAGCTAGAAGCATTCCTATGAGAAGCAGTGAGAGATGAGAGAGAAGAGAAATGAGCTACCAAGAGAGAGAGAGAGAACTCCTTAGGTTTTTCTCTGGTTTTCGTAAAAAAAAAACATCTATTATTTAGGATGACATAATAAATATTTATATTAAACCCTAAAACCCAACATCCCTTAAAAGGTGGCTAGCTAGGGCTCACAAAAGGGCCTTAGCTGTCTAACCCAAGCCTTTGGTCGGCTAGCCCTAGCTAGGTGGGCTAAGGTTTGTTCCTTGGTCTCTGGTCTAGACTGTTAGGTCAAACTATTAATTATTTATTTAATCCTAAATAAAAAAAAGTCCAAAATAAATCATTAAATAATCTAAATGAACTAGGCATTTTCTCAAGCCTTTTCCTGGTTTAGGCCTAGGCTAACTTTAGTTACTCAATTTGGGTCAGGCCCTGAAAAATTAATTAATAAATTAGGCTTTAATTAATTAACCCTAAAAATTAATCAGGCTTTGTAGGTTATTTTAAGGACCAAAAGATATATCATCCTTGGCTACTAAAATGACTAAAATACCCTTATTATATAAATAGTTATATTTTACATTTTAAATATTTTCTGATATTACTATAAAAAAAATATTAACCCTAAGGACAATGTTGCACTTAGCAATGTCTCTAATCTACAAGTGTTATGACTAAAATATTTCACTACGTAATACCAATCATAAAGAGAGAAAATAGTATACTAACACTCTCTAAATAACTATTTACCATCCTTAAGCCTCTAGTTTGATGACCTATAACTTTCTTGAATGTTTCCACTTTATTAGGAAGCTTCCCCTTAAGCAAACATCCAAGTCATGCTCCTAAGGGTCTGGATCTATAAATCATCCGAATAATCACAAGGGCCGATATCTGTAGATAGGAGTGGTAAACCTTAGAGAGAGGCGGGGGTAAATAAGGTTTATGACAAACAAATACAAATTTTCAAATTCTTTTAATGACTAGTGAGAAAAAGCTAGAAGACATATGTGATTAAGATAGAATATGCTGATTAGCTTTTAGAAGCTTAGTTAGTAATCTCATTAAATCTGCACTAAATGAAAAGTAGAGAGATCAAATTTAAAATGGGCAGATTAGGAGATTAAAGATGGACCTACTATGAAACACAAAAGTACTTAAATTAGATTATTTATTTTAAAAAAGATGCAGCAAATTTCTGATTTGACAAGGAACCAAAAATGCAAAAACAACTCTCAAATTTAAATGCACAAAAAGGGATTTATAGTAGTTCGATCCTCAACTGATCTACATCTAGTACCTTAAGTCCACACTTACGGATTTCAACTTAACCACTAAAATCTTTTTTCCAAATCAATAGTAGTAGGCAACATTAATCTTACACAAGAGGATCACCATATTTGATTTTACACCTAACCTCTTTAAACAAAATAATCAAGGCTCATCCTAACTGGGTTTTACCTCCTGAACCTTGATACAAAGTGGATTTAAGAAAGAGTACAGAGATAGCTCACAATTGAGCAGAATATGAATAGTTAAGCACTAATATCTTTTACCTTTGGAATAATTTTCTTTCACTTTGAAGCACAAATGAAAAGGGAGATTTTTGTATTCTAAAGTATAAGAATATTTCTGAGAGAGATAGCACAAAATCTGCTTCAAAATCGAGTTTTAATGGCTTTTATAGGAGCCAAACCCGAAGTCCCAACAACGAGTAATAGCTAGTTACTTTTTGTTAAGATTTTGGATTCACATGTCTGTCCAAAAGGTGAGTCCAAAACGGTACTATAGCTAAAAGATATATTTTGAAAAATATGCTATAGATCATTGGATGGAGTTTTGGATTTAAGAGTTCATCCAAATCTACTTCAGTCGAAAATTCAGATTTAGAAATATCCTTTTCTTTTGAAATCATTTTTAGTGCTTCAAGGTAAAATAAAAACTTATCATAAGGTAAATAGACATAGGAATTTACAATTAATACCTTAATAATGATTCCTAGTCTATAGTTCTTTAACAAAGGTTTTACGATATGCAAACTCTTAAGATAACGTTATACTTGATCAATCACTCCTTTAGGTTCCATTTGCTTAAGAGCTGCTTAGCAGTCTTATTTGTATGTCTTGAAAGAATTGAAGTCAAATATATCCTATCACATGTAGATCACACAAGTTAGTCCTCATCAATAGTTGTCATTAATTAAAACACAGGAGAATACTATTAGAGCTAACAATTTCTCCCTTTTTGAGTGATGATAAACTTGATGGGATTGCAATATGAAAACAATAATATAAATAAGATGGACATGTTAGATGAGAGAGATAATAATATATTTAATCTGAAATGCATTCTCTCATGCTTATGATATTAAGATAAGAAAATTCAAACAAGTTCTCATAAACATGGCTCAATGAGCCTATAGCCTAACTAACCTCCTTGTCCTCCTTCTTTCCATAAAAAGGACTATTTTACAGGGAAATAGCTGCAAAAAGGTTACAAAAAAATGTGAGTATTTGCATGAAGAGGAGTAGAAGATAAACTATCAATAGCAATACTCCCATTTTGTATGTGCATGTATGAATCAATAGATAGGGGATATCAACAATGAAGTACGTTGAAAAACTAACTAAGATTTTGAGATTTTAGACTTCCAAATCGTACATCCAAAATAGGTTAAAATGAGACAAAAGGTCACTTATAAAAGCAATTTTGGACTGATGTTTTGGATTGACAAATTAAAGACCCAAAACTCCCCCTATGTTTATGCTAGGCAGAAGAGAATTTTCATAAGGAAAGATCAATGGTTTTTAACCGAACCCAGTTTTCTCAAGGGCATCAACACAGAATGTTCTACGCAACCAAAAAGAAACAACATAGTTTTTATAAACATAAATATCCTCATCATCTGAATATTTAACATAATACGCATCACAGCTTTCATCACAATTACAGTCATTTTTGTTGGTGCTAAAACACAAAACAGATTTCAAGTTCTCAATCTACATTCAACTAAATCACAACAAAATAAGACCAACAGAATGAGACCAAAGATCACAAGCACAATTTTTGTATAACTTCGCCATTTTCTCAGTCCATAATACCCGAGTTACATCAAGTTATCATAGTTCATATAACCTAAATCAAAATCACAATCAAAATCACACTCCATATAACCCAAATTAGAATCACCAAGTAATAATCACAATTAATCCTAAACACAGTCCAATTTCTCCCCCTTGTGTCATCAATCAAAAAAGTAAGGAATTTAGCACAATACTACAACAAATTCAGCTCCTAATCATATAGTCACAATCCATGCTTATTTTTATTTCTCCCTTTTTGTCATCAATAAAAAAAAAATAATGTCAATAAGCAGTAGAGAAGCAATCAGTAGTAATTTGGCAGTAATCTCAAGAGAATACCCAGAATAGGGACAACAATAAGCAATAAGCAACATTAGTAATAACAATAAACAATAGGAAACTAGTAGTAACATTAGTTAAAGACCAAAATAAAGGTATTCATGAAAATATAGTGTAGCGAGCATGAAATTTGATAGAATAAAGTTATGTCATCAGAATAAAAGTTGGTAGAAGAGGTCATCAGTCATCGGTCGTCATGTGCCACATCTCATGGAATGAGGATAGTCGCAGGCTTAGCACTGGCTCCCATCTTTGAATGTTATTCAGTAATTCTGCTGGGCTTCTATTTTTTTTTTTTTTACGATATTTTTTTGCCTTCGACTAGATGAGCTGCCAAATGCAGCTGGGTTGTCTTACTTGGGAACTTCCTTAACAACAGTGGGTGCTACAGTTGTGGGTTCCTTGGTGTGTAGAGATGGGACATTAGTAATATCAGTCTATTTCTCGTTCTTTTTCTCACTCCCCTTCTCTGGTTGAACATCAGTTTCTTCTCGTATTGAAGGAATGATAGGTTCAAGCTCTGGCACGGGTAGAGAAACTTGTTCAGTCGAATTGCTTTTCTTCCATATTTGTCAGTCTATTTCCTAACAAAAAATTTTTGTTCACTCAAACTATCTAGTTTGGTGGATAGCATGTTTATAGCATCCAAAATACTCTAAGTTATTCTATTTTTCTGAGTTTTTTGCTTCCCTCTACTTGATGTTTCTTCCTGAATTTCAATTTCATTTTTTTTTTGTTCGTCCTGATGTAGCAGATTTTCCTTAGCTTTCACCAATTTTTCTTCCTCTTCTTCAGTGGCCTCTCTAAGTAATATCCATTGATTATCCGCTTGAATGAATCCCATTATCTCAAAGAATCTTTGCTATAGATGTTTACCTTGCAATGCTTAGGGGCAACCATACTCAAATCAATATTGAAGCACTTGAATAGCTTGGTGAGAGGGTTTTCAAAAAGTAGTGCTTTGTTTGATGTGTTTTGAGATTGAGTCATCAATTTCACAACTAGAAACCCAAAATTAATTTGCTTTCCTTCTGACAAAGCCAGCATTAACACCATTTGCAGAATACTTATAGATGTCTACACCATGGTTGAGACCATGTGATGTAACAATCTCCCCATTTCATTTAACCATTTGGTATTTCAATCACTTGAATTTCTAAGGCTCTTGACACTAATAAATTTCATCTCAAATCGACTTAATTCAAGAAAATGTCGGAGTTTTTTAGGTAGTTTGTTCATTTCGAAAAATTTTATTCCACTGCCTCTGACATAAAAAAAAATTATGTTTAACATATGGTAATCAAACTCGAATTTACTTCTCCAATTCTAGATGTATACCACTACACAATAAACCTATTCACTGTTTCCACATGTCATCATTTTCTCAGATTCGCATAGAATCCTCACACTAGTGTAGTGTACAGTTTTTCATTCACAAATAATAAAGACCCTAAACTAATTGATTAAAAAAAATGCACGTATAATTTCAAAATGCCTTAGTATCAACCCGATAGCCCACAATAATAGTTTTATTTCTAAACACCCAATCATTGTACTCAGATTTACTTTTTTGAGTTGAGAAGTCGAGGTTCCTGACTGTCCATGCTTTCCTCTTATGGAGGTTGTTTTAATAATGTAGTTTGAGGAGTTAGTTCATCAATGGCAACTCCTTTTTTCTTCTTCTTCTTCTTCGAAGATATTAGTCCAACAGCAACTAATTCCCCCCCCCTTTTTTGGTCTTGCATTTCTTGTTCTCCTTCGTTATTGGCTCGACCCCTGTGTTGGGCTTTGGAGTTTTACCCATGGCGAACAGGATTGAAAGGTTTGCTTTTTCTAGTTTTTGGCGAGAGAACAAAGGCTAGAGGAAAGAGAAAAATGATGAGAAAGATAATAGCTTTTTGATTTTTGAATGGAGATGAAGATTCAAATAGATTTGAATTCTTTTTAGGGTTTACGAGGTATTGAAGAGTATAAGTACAATTTAGTACATTTGAGAAAGGTGATTTTTGAAAATATGTAATGATATTCTGATAAGAAGATAGAGAGAGTGTTGCGATTGGAATAAAAAAAGCGTGAACATTTAGAATTTAAAAGATTTGAACATTTGGACATAGATTGTTCATCCGATTTCCTTATCCAAAAGGTGTGTCATACATGGTCAAAGAGATACTGTAACTTTTGACATAAAGTACAATCCAAATACTACATCCAATATCTCTATCCAAAATCTAAAGATCTTCTGGAATTCTGCAAGAATAAACAACCAATCTTAGGCAAAATCGTTAGTTACATAATTTGGTAATTTCCAAACCTCTCTATAGATGATTAAATCTATCTTCAGCCAGATATTTGGTGAATATATCTGCAAGCTGTTTATCACTTGGAATATATTCCATACAAATATTACCCTTAAGCACATGATCTCTAATAAAATGATATTTAATTTCAATATGCTTAATTCTAGAATGCTGGACAGGATTTTTGGTCAGATTGATAGTACTAGTATTATCACATAGGATAGGTATGCAATTAAAATTTAAACCAAAGTCAAGTAAAGTGTTTTACACCTACAAAATTTGCAGACAGCAATTCCCTGTAGTAATGTATTTTGCCTCGGTTGTTAAGAGAAAGATACAAGCTTGCTTCTCACCATACTAGGAGATAAGAGAATGTCCAAGAAACTGATAGTGTCCACTGGTACTTTTTCTCCTAACTTTTCACCCAACATAGTCGGCATCTGTGTATCCTCTATATTTTGATTCATCCACTTTTTTACATTTTTTATCTTTATCAAGCTTTAACGATGTACTTATAGGTGGACTCTTTTTTTTTTTTTTTGCTTCATTCATACCAAACCTTTTGTATAGTTCCTTGACGTATTTGGCTTGATTTAAGAAGATTTCATATTTGGTTTGCTTGATTTGAAGGCCAAGAAAGAAATTAAGTTCTCCCATCTGCTCATTTCAAACTCTTGCTGCATTGTCTTGGAAAATTTCTTGCATAAGGAATCGTTAGTTGCTCCAAAACTAATATCATCAATATATATTTGCACAATTAAGATGTTATCATAATTTTCAGTTTTGATAAATAATATGGTATCAATTAAGCCTCTAGAAAAACCTTTTGAAAGAAGAAAACTACTAAGCCTTTTATACCATACTTTTGGAGTTTGTTTTAAACTATAAAGAGCTTTGGAGAGATTAAAGGCATAGTTCGGAAAACATTATGAATAAAACTAGGAGACTGCTCTACATATACTTTTTTTTCAATAAAACCATTTAAGAAAGTACTTTTTACATATATTTGGTAGAGCATAAAACCTTTGAAGGATGCAAACGCAAGCAATATTCTTATTGATTCTAACCTAGCAGCTGGAGTAAAAGCTTCATCATAATCAATGCCCTCTTCTTGATTGGATCCTTAGGCAACTAATGGCTTAATTTCTAATAACAATACCATGCGCATCAAGTTTGTTTCTGAAGACCCACTTGGTACCAATTACGAGATGGTCAAGTGGTCTAGGAAAAAGCTTCCAAACTTGATTTCTTTTAAATTGGTTCAGCTCTTCTTGTATGGCCATAATCCAAAATTCATCACGCAAAGTCATATCAATGCAATTAGGTTCAATGCTCAAAAATAAAATAAAATTATCAACAAAAAACCATTTAGTTTTAATTCCTTAGTTGGGGTCGCCAATGATTTGATCTTTTGGATGAACAGTCATGTATTTCCAATCGTTTGGCAGATTCTGATTAGTGTGCTTGATACTTCTTTATTCATTTTGTTTGGCTTGTTATTCCTCTAGTTATTCTTCTTTGGCATGGTTGTCAAATGATGGAGCTTTATGATGTTCAGTGCCGTTTTTCTTTGAGCTACCTACATCATCATCATCTTTTTGTGCAAAAGAAAAGGTCCAAGTAAATCTCAAAAAATCATCTACTAATACATAAGCATACTTCTTACCACCTAGCATAGTAGTTCTTATTGGTCCAAACAAATTCATATGCATTAGCTCAAGAGGTTTTGAGGTTGAACTCATTTCTTTGGGTTTGAAAGATGTCTTGGTTTGTTTTCCAAATTGGCAAGCATCACACAATTGGTTTTAGTCAAATATTAACAAGCTCTTTTTGAGGATAACATATTTAACAAATTAATAGAAATATAGCTTAACCTTCTATGCCAAAGGTAGCCATCATCATCATTTAAAGAGAAGCACTTTACATCATGAGCAATAGGATCATCAAGATATAATATATAGACATTACCAATGCAGTTGGCCACAAAAATGATTTCATCAATGGAATTGTCAATGGTAGTGCATGAAAATTAACCTTGCAACCATTGTCACACAAATGACTAATACTAAGCAAATTGTACTTTAATTCATCAATCAATAATACTTGCTTGATAATGATGGAGGATCCCTTATCAACATTACCTATACTGAATATTTTTCCTTTTTTCTTATCTCTAAATGTAAGAAATCCATCATTTGTAGCTTAAATACCATTCATTAGTGCTATATTTCCCATTATGTGTCTTGAGCATCCATTATCCAAGAACCATTTTGTAGAGCTCAAATTTTGCAGCTGATATGCCTATTCATAAGATGGAAGAATGCCTTTTGGTACCTACTTTTTCTTGGGTCTACGGGGGTTAGTAATGGTTTCTCTAATTTTTCAAACTGTTTTTGTAACAGATTACACTTTCTTCCTAACATAACACCTAGATGCTATGTGTCTAGATTTTTCACAATATGTGAAACAAATATCAGCCACGTATGAAGAACTAGCTTTTATAAAGTATGATATGTAATTTCCAACTTTGTTTTCATGCCTATAGTCGAGACCATTTCGGTTTGCAACTACCTTATGTGCACCAAGTAATTTTTCTAGATTATTTTTGCTATTTGTGAACTTCTTAATGCATGTGGTGAGGTCATCAACTCTATTTTTCATATCATCAAAATTGCTGAGCATAATTTCAAGAGAAAGTACTTTATTACATAAATATTTGTTTTCAAGTGACATACAATGCAAAGAAGTTAGGATAACATCTTTTCAACATTTGAGCGCATAATGGAATCAAGTAACACTTTATTCTCATTCAATAGCTTTGCATTATCATCTAACAAGGAATCTATTTTCATTTTTATCTCCTTGTTTCTTTTAGATAGCTTTTTGAGTTCATGAAACATGTCAAAAAGTAGTTTATTAGGATCATAAGACGTCTCACAATCAAAATCATGCAATTCAAATATCAAATTAGATGAAGTAGAATTTACTTTACCTTCCATAGCCATAAAGCAAATGTTTGCTTTTTCACTATCAAATTCACAACTTTCTTCAGTCTCCAATTCAACTTGGTCCAAGTCCCAACTAATCTTTTCGTTTCTTCTTGTTGTGCTTTGCTTCTCTTTCTTTAGCTATTAGGCAATCAGCAATAAAATACTCCTTAATCTTGCATTCATAGCATTGAGGTTTGAAGGACAAAGTTTGTCTTTTCTTTTTAATGAACTTCTTCCTTTTGCTGAAGTTACCTTTTTTTAATATCTTTTTGAATTTGCCAGCTACCATAGCCAATTCTTCATTGTCCGATCAGTACCACAATCATTTTTAGATTGTTCATTGATAGCTTCATTTTTTCCAGCTTTTAAGGTTGTTCCTCTTTTTCCTTTGCCATCATCATGTTTTTGAAACCTTTTAAATTTCATTTCATGTCTTAAAAGAGATCCGATCAGCTCTTTAGTTGGTAAGCTATTTAAATTCTTAGATTCCTCCATGGCCAAGGTTTTTGGTTGCCAGTTTTTCGGCAAAGCATCAAGTAACTTTCTATTTTTCTCACCGAAAAAATAGATTTTCCTATATACCTTCAGTCCATTCATGATATTTGTGAATCGAGTGAACATATTAGTTATGTTCTCATTTGGCTTCATAGTGAATAGTTCATAGTCTCGTACTAGGAGTCCTAACTTTGATTCCTTCACTTGATTAGTCTCCTCATGAGTGACCTCAAGTAATCTCCATATGTCATGAGCAGAATTACAACCACTCACACGGTTATATGTGTTCGCATTAAGAGCATAGCATAGAATGTTCATCGCCTAATAGTTTAAGGTCGTTTTAGCATTTTCATCACAACTGTATTTATCACTTTCTTTGGGCACTATTTTGCCTTCAATAACTTTGGTTAGGACAAATGGTCTTTTTTCAATCAGATTCCACAGCTCAAAATTAATTGAGCACACATATATCTTCATTCTATTTTTTCAGAATATGTTGTTACTTCCATTGAATAGAGGAGGTCTATTTGTTGAAGACCCTTTGATGTGTAAATTTTATATGTATAAAAAATCATCAAATTCAAATACATTCCTTAGTCAAGTTTTAATTAACAAATTAATCTTAAAATACACATACAAGTAAGTATATTCATCGCAAGTATAGCACACAGAATTAATGAGTATCAATCCTCAAAGGAAAAAGTACACACTAGTTACTTTTTATTCATTAGTTAACCAACCAAATAAAGTGAGAAAATAAGAAAAAGAGAAATAAAGAAATATATACAATTCAAGGATATGAAAATATGCAATTTAGACAAAAGCTTTTGAAAACATGATAATGAATCACTTAGCCAATATCACAATCAAATTTTATTTTAGTCTCATGAAGGATTTAAAATAGACCCACTTCATTTGCAATTTATGGAATTACATATGCTGTCTCAACCAATTTACCCAAAAGATGCATTAAAATCAATCATCATATAAACCCCTATATTCTAGGTGATTTAAAACATAAAATTAGTCAATGAGTCCATATTCTAGCAATCATCAAGCAACCTTTGATTATCTAAGTTATAGACAATTAACCCATTTTTCAAGCAAGTTAGCAGATAAAAAATATGAAATTAATTAATTGAAATCATTACCAACTCCTTTTTAAGCAAGTTAATAACAAAAATCAATCAACTAACTCCATAAGAAAAATAAATAATCAAATACCAAGAACAATAATTAATTGATCACAAGACTAAATTAACTTAATAAATCATGAATCTCGAAAACAATGTCAAATTAAAATAAAAATATTGAATACATCGTTGTTTAAGAATAAGAAAATAAAGGTAAAAGAAAGCACTCATAGAAAACTTCATTCTTCTCTTTTGAAGACTTTCTTGAACAACCTTCTTTGATTTGATGAATTCCTCCTTTAATGAATGATTTTTTAATTTGCTCCTTGAATTCACCTTCAATCCCAATTTTCTCTTGTGTTTTTTATTACTTTTATAGGCTTCTTTGATACTAAATTCGTTGTTTGAGAAGTCTGGGTCGAATAGGATTCGGAAAATACCAAAATTATTAAAAAAATTTCCAAATTCATGTATAAGATTTCACTTGTTCAGAGTGGACCTGGCACCAAGTCCCTTCAACCTACCTGGCGCCAGGTGTGTTCTGTTCCTACCTTGAATTTTTACTCTGTTTTCTCTACTTTTCTAGAATAGACCTAGCGCTGGGTGCACTGGTAGGGCTTGGCGCCAAGTGTGTGTTGGAATTTCTCTAATTCTACTCAAAATTAATTCAAATCTGCACAAATTTGTCAAAAATACTTTTCACAAGTAAAATATCAAATAGAAATGAATATATCTAATTTTCACATAAAAAATACTTAAATTAACCTAAAAAAACTAAGAAAATAGTAATGATTTTAGGCTCTATCAATTCCCCCACACTTTGAACTTTTGTTTGTCCTCAAACAAAACACTTTAAGCTAAGACACTCATCAAGAAAACACAAAAGCTTTTTCTCATTCTAATAATTTGAAACATAGCAAGGATTATAACTTCCTTTCAAACTTTAGATAAAACTCTTGCCATTCATCAAACTCTTTGAAAACATTTCAAACTTTGAAATATTAGATAAAACATCACAAAACTCTTGAAATCAAATTAATCAACTTCATACATTAGTCTAAGAAAATTATTTCACCATTCCAGCCAAAACATAGATAACATGAATCACACAAGTCAAGCCATCTATCAACTCAAGTATTATAAATCTAAAAATTGTACAACTCAAGTCATGATGTAAGGAAAACACTTAAAACTTTTTTTTTCTCTCAATTTTTTCAATGACTTTGGGAATCAATAGCCTCAAGTGCATGAATTTCTCTTCACACACCGTATTGGCTCCCTTTTAGTCATCACTCATTATTTTTTTTTCCAACATCGCTCCTCTTTTTTGTTTCCGGGAATTCATAGCCTCAAGAAAGTGGATTTCTTTTCACGATCAGTATTAACCCCCATAATCAATAAAAAACAATACTTTCTCATCTTCAAAGAGGAAACAACAATCAACTCATTTTGCTCAATTCTCAACTCACAAAGATTTTAGCACAATTATTTTCACTCAAAGATCTTTTATCAACTCACAATTCTTGTCACAAGTCAAGACTAAGCAAAATTTAAACTCATAATATAAGAGTTAGCCAACAAACTTTTTTCATATTAATTATATTATCTATATTCAAATTAGATGAGTCAAATAGTATTCAAATACTAATGCATAAACAAGATTAATCTAAATTCTCAAGTTTTGACAAATATCCTATCCAATAAATCAATTTCATAAAAATCCACCAAATGAATGACAAAAACTCATATCCATGTAAGAAAGAGAATTACAATCTTGTTAATCAATGAAAACCGCAAAAAATATTTAAAAAAATTTCACACAAAAATGATATGAAAAATATCTTCAATACCTAAACTCTAAGAACGGAATTTATCAAAAGCAAATACTAGCAAGCAATTCTTTCTCCATTGTGGTATAGTTCTCTTGTGCCGGCGTAAGAGTTTTACTTGCATAGTAAATTGGTTGAAAATTCTTATTACTCATTTGTCTAAGCATTGCGTTTACTGCATAATCACTTGTATTACACATTAATTCAAAAGGAAGAGACCAATCCAGTGCAATTAAAATAGGAGAATTAATCAATTTCTTTTTAAGAACATTGAAAGTATTGAGACATTTTTCATCAAAATAAAAAATAATATCCTTTTCAAGTAAAGAAGTAAGAGGTTTAGAAATTTTTAAGAAATTTAAGATCAACTTCCTATGAAAATTGTGATGCCCAAGAAAGCTTTGACTAGCCTTCACGAAAGTGGGAGGAGGAAGTTTCTCAATTACCTCAATCTTTGTTCTATCAATCTCAATACTTTTCTTTAAAATCTTGTGTTCCAATACTATACCTTTTTACACTATGAAGTAGTATTTTTCTCAATTAAGTATGAGGTTGGTCTCTTTACACCTTTAAAGCATCTTTTCCAAATTGGCCAAACAAAAGTCAAAAGAATTACCAAAAATAGAAAAATCATCGATGAATACCTCTATCATGTCTCCCACATGCCCTTCAAAAATGGCCATCATACATCTTTTGAAATTTTCAGGACTATTGCAAAGACCAAAAGACATACATCGATATATAAAAGTACCAAAAGGGCATGCAAAGGTGGTCTTTTCTTGATCCTCCTGTACTATGGGAATTTGAAAGTACCTGAAAAAACCATCTAAAAAATAATAAAACTCATGTCCAGCTAACCTTTCTAACATTTAGTTGATGAAAGGGAGAGGAAAATGGTCTTTCTTAGTTGCCTCATTTGATTTTTTATAATCAATGCAAACCCTCCAATTGGATACCAATCTCATTGGGATCAACTCATTTTTTTTTCATTTGGACTCATAGTCATTCCTCCCTTCTTTGGTACCACTTGTGTTGGCCTCACCCAAATACTATCAGAAATAGGGTAAATGATATTAGAATATAAGAGTTTAATCATCTCACCTTTTGTCATATCATTCATATTTGGGTTCAACCTACGTTGGGGTTGCACTACGAGTTTGGATCATTCTTTTAACAAAATCTTGTGAGTACTAAAGGAAGGGCTAATTCCCTTAGTGTCTATGATTTTTCATGTAATGACTCCCTTATATTTTTTCAATAGACTTATTAATTTGGTCTTTTAATTACAAGTAAGGTCTTTTGCTATGATCACTGGCAATTTTTCTCTGTTAGCCAAAAATGCATATCCCAAATTACTTTTTTCAATTTTCTCAAATTATCCCAACTCATGGCCCTCATTTGAATCCTCCAAATATACAATAGATTGTTCCATTAAATCCATATAGTATTTGACAAATGATTCCTGCACAAAATCAAAGATAAGTTTATCAAGAATATCAATCCTTAGACAAGAATCATCATAAGGCATAGGATGTTGCATGCTTTTATGGATTTTGATAATGACTTCTTCATTTGTAACCCTAAGTGTCAATTTTTCCCCATGAACATCAATTAATGCTTTGACAGTAGTTAGGAAAGGTCGACCTAGGATTAAAGGAACTTTAGAATCTTTATCCATATCGAGAATAACAAAATCCACTGAAAATATGAATCTATCAACTTTAACCAATACATCTTTCACTATTCCCCTAGGATATTTAATAGATCTATTTGCAAGTTGAATACTCATCCTAGTAGGCTTGGGCTCACCTAGGTTTATCTTTTTGAAAGTTTTATATGACAAAAGAGTACTGCTAGCACATAAGTTAGCTAATGCATTACAAAATGTAAGAGTACTAATAAGACAAGGAATAGAAAAACTCCTTAGATCATTTTCGTTTCGTGGCAAAGTCGTTGGTCTTGCAAGATAGCTGGGCATTCTTCATTTAAAACCACAGTAGATAATTCTTCCAACCTCTTTTTATTCACAAGCATGCTTTTGAGGAACTTTGCATATTTGGGCATGTGTATCAAGGCCCCATTGAGTGGGATGTTTATATACAGTTGTTTAAATAGTTCCAGAAACTTATCGAATTGTGCATCTTTTTTTGCTTTGTGTGTGCGAGTTGGGTAAGGTACTGGTAGTTGAAAATATGATTTTTTAGTTTTTTTTTCAAAAGATTCATCAAGAGAGGTCGGTTCCGGCTCATCTTCTTTAGATGGTACCGGATTTATGCTAGGATCGGATAGCTCCTTACCATTTTGTAATGTAATGGCAATTGAATCATGTTATGTTTCCACCCTTAATGGTAATTTTATCACTAGATTCGTTAAAAGCTAAATTTGTCTTTCTATGTTTCTAATTATTTCCTTAAATTTTACCAATGTTTTATCTATCTCGTGAAAGTGTTTGGTCACATGGGTATCAAATTTACCTAATACTCCTTCTAAGGTAGTGGAGTTGAATGGTCGAGATATCATCTCTTGAGACATGTTATGATATTGACCTATGTTCCAATTGGCCATCTTACCTGCGTAAAGTAACTTATCAGTATCATATATACACATTACAATATTAAATCAAGTTAGTTAGGTAAAGAACATGTTCACAAATTAAGTTAGAAAAATTACAACATGTAGGGACATTAAATTACAAATTTACACGAAAACAAAAATATGACACCTATTCATACAAGGAACATATATACATATTCGCATATTTACATATAAATATATAAACATGGTTAAATCAATAAAATTAAAGCTTTCATGATATTGTTCCTTGGCGACGGTACCAAAAACTTTATGTGTAAATTTTGGGTGTTTAAGAATCATCAAATTTATATCAATCCCTTAGTCAAGTTTTAATTAAAACATTAATCCCAAAATACACATATGAGCAAGTATACTGATCGTAAGCATAGCATAGGGAATTAACGAGTATCGATTCTCAAAGGAATAAATACACACTAGTCACTTTTCATTTATTATTTAACCAATCAAATAAAGTGAGAAAATAAGAAAAATAAAAATAAAGAAATACATACAACTCAAGGATATAAAAATATGCAATTTAGACAAAAGCTTTTGAAAATATGATAATGAATCACTTACCAATATCATAATTAATTATTATCTTTATCTCATAAATGATTTAAAATAGACCCACTTCGTTTGCAATCCATGGAATCAATATCTTTTAGTTAAATTAGTGAACATATTATGTCTCAACCAATTTACCAAAAAGATACATTAAAATCAATCCTCATATAAATCCCTATATTCTAGGTGATTTAAAACATGAAATTAGTCAATGAATCCATATTCTAGCAATCATCAAGTAACCTTTGATTATGTAAGTTCTAGACAATTAACTCATTTTTCAAACAAGTTAAGAGATAATAAATATAAAATTAATTGAAGTTATTACCAACCACTTTTTCAAGAAAGTTAATAACAAAAATCAATCAACCAACTCCGTAAGAAAAACAAGTAATCAAATGCTAAGAACAACAATCAATTGATCACAAGACTAGATTAACTCAATAAATCTTGAATCTCGAAAATAATGTTAAATTACAGTGAGAATATTGAATACCACATTGTTTAAGAATAAGAAAATAAAGATAAAAGAAAGCACTTATAGACAAGCTTTATTTTTCTCCTGTGAAGACTCTCTTGAACAACCTTCATTGATTTGATGAATTCCTCCTTTAATGAGTGATTTTGTGATTTGCTCTTTGAATTCACCTTCAATCTCCCTTTTCTCTTGTGTTTTTTCATGCTTTTATAGGCCTCTTTAAAGCTAATCGTTGCTTGAGATGTTTTCGCTGAGTAGGATTCAGAAATACCAAAATCATTGAAAATTTTTTAAATTCGTGCATAGGATTTTGCTTGTCTAGGGTGGACCTGGCGCCGAGTCCCTTCGACTCACCTGGCACTAGGTGTGTTCTCTTCTTGTCCTGAATTTTTGCTTTGTTTTCTCTGCCTTTTTAGAATGGACCTAGCGTCGGGTGTACTGGCTGGGCCTGGCGCCAAGTGTGTTCTGGAATTTTTTTAATTTTACTCAAAATAAACTTAAATCTGCATAAATTTGTCAAAAATACTTTTCACAAGCAACATGTCAAATAGGATGAAATACTCATAGTTTTTACATCAAAAGTATCTTAAATTGACATCAAATAACTAGGATTTTAGCCCCTGTCACTCTTCGATGTAAGGCAGAGCAAATGTGTTTGCCATATGGATCTTTGCTACAAGCCTATTAAACCAAGTAAAGTATAGAACAATTCTCTAATACCAATTGATAAACCTTAGAGGGGGTGAATAAGGTTTATTACAAACAAATACAAATTTTCAAATTCTTTTAATTACTAGTAAGAGGAAGCTAGAAGACATATGTGATTAAGATAGAATATGCTGATTAGCTTTCAGAAGCTTCGTTAGTAATCTCATTAAATCTACACTAAATGAAAAGTAGACAGATCAAATTTAAAATGGGTAGATTAAGAGATTAAAGATGGACGTACTATGAAACACAAAAGTACTTAAATCAGATCTTTTATTAAAAAAAAGATGTAGTGATTTTTTTTATTTAACAAGGAACCGAAAATGCATCAACAACTCTCAAATTTAAATGCACAAAAATAGACCAAGGGATTTATAGTGGTTCGATCATCAATTGATCTATATCCACTACCTTAAGTCCACACTTAAAAATTTCAACTCAACCACTAAAAACTTTTTCCCAATTTAATGGTAGTAAGTAACACCAATCTTACACAAGAGGATCACCACACTTGGGTTTACACTCAACTTCTTTAAACACAACAATCAAAGCTCACTCCAATTGGTTTCACCTCTTTAACCTTGGTACAAAGTGGATTTAAGAAAGAATATGGAGATCGCTCACAGATTGAGCAGAATATGAACAGCTAAGCACTAATACCTTTTTCCTTTGGAACAATTTTATTTCACTTTGAAGCACAAATGAAAAGGGAAGTTTTTATATTATAAAGTGTAAGAATTTTTCTGAGAGAGATAGCACAAAAATCCACTTCAAAATAGAATTCTAAAGGCTTTTATAAGAGTCAAACCCGAAGTCCCAATGACTAATAACGGCTAGTTACTTTCTGTTAGGATTTTCAAGATTTTGGATTCACAAAGTGGAAGGATGTCTATACCTATTTTGGAACATTTAATGCCAAAGTCACTGAATGGGCCAGTCACCAATCGCTGGACTACTTAATGTACTTTATCTGCTAGGTTACGAGTAGGCATTTTGCCATAAAACTTTCAAAATGGAAGTTATCCTATAGATGTTGTATTCATACTTGTAGAGAATTCAAGAGAAGGTCACGGCGAGACAAGCCGTTTATCATTACAATAGGTGTGAGTTATAGACAGAGTTCAAAAATGTCAAATCTTTGATGATTCCATCATCTATGCTCTAGTGAGTCCAAAATGATACTGTAGCTAAAAGATATATTTTGAAAAACATGCTACAGATCATTAGATGGAGTTTTGGATTTAAGAGTCCATCTAAAACTATTTTAGCCAAAAATTCAAATTTAGAAATATCATTTTCTTTTGAAATCATTTTTAGTGCTTCAAGATAAAACAAAAACTGATCATAAGATAAATAGATATAAGAATTTACAATTAACATCTTAATGATGATTCTTAGTCTATAGATCTTTCACAAAGGCTTCACGGTATGAAGCTCTTAAGATGACGTTATGCTTGATCAATCACTCCTTTAGGTTCTATTTGCTTAAGAGCTGCTTAGCAGTCTTATTTACACACCTTAGAAGAATTGAAGCCAAACATGTCCTATTATATATAGATCATACAAGTTAGTCCTCATCAATATTTGTCATAAGTCAAAATACAGGACAATGCCCTTCGGTCTAACAAGGAGTATAGAAGTTATTTTGTATGAATATGTCTTAACTAACTAGTCACACATATCCGGCATATAAGTGTATTGCTCTTACAATACAATCTCACCCATAGTATATCAAAGTATATACATCCATCTTCGCCAAACCACTAACCCACACTCAAATTATAGAGTACTAGTCCATGTTGTAGTAACAGTAGTTTGAGTTTCTCTTATTTTAGTACTTTTAGAAACTACTACTCTAGATCCAATTCTACGTATTCTAAATATGCTTATACTATGAAGTGAGAGGATTACTTACTAGTGATAAGGCTCAAATATGCCTATATTTTTCTAACTGTTTGAGGTGATTTTACGATATTTTTGATGCAATGGTTAGCTACAATTTGATATTCTACTTGTAGAAAGGTTTTTTTTTTATTATTATTTTATGTAGAAATTGATGAATTTGGAGCTTAATTGTGCAATTCCAGACTTGAACCATTACTTGCTCAAGAAGTTTGAACCGGTCCTGACTCAATTCTAGAAAAATAAGTCAAAATAGGGGGAAAATAGAGTAAACTAGAGAAATCTAGAGCTGACCCGACACCGGCCTAGGGAGTTTGACCGATGCCAGCCCAATTCGGGTTAGAGGCGGTTTTGAAGTCCGAATTTAAGTAGAATTGGAAATTTTTCAAGAAGCCTTTTGGTAACTAACTTGTATAAGACCCATAACTTTTAGGGAATAATTTTGAAAACGTAAGAAGCTATAAATATACGAAGAAAATACAAGGAAGAAGGGGAATTCTAAGGATTAGAATTAGGAATCATTCTTTCAAGGAGGAATTCATTAGAAAAGGAGATTGTTTCAAAAAAGTTTTGATGCATAAAATTTGAGTATATAAAAATTATACAATTTTAAGTTCATCCCTAGCCAAATTTTAATCAAAACATTAATTCCCAAATTACATATATATGAGTAAGTATACTTATTACAAGCATAGTACCAGAACTTAACGATTATCGATCATCAAGGAACAATTACCATTAGTTACTTTTCATTCATTGTTTAACCAACCTAATAAGGCAATTAGAGAATAAAACAAAAGATAAAGAAAAAATATATACAACCTATTTTGTTTGCAATCCATAGAATCAGTACCTTTTAGCTAAATTAGTGAATATATTCTGTCTCAACAAATTTATTCAAAAGATGTATTAAAATTAATTCTCACATAAATCCCGATATTCTAGGTGATTTAAAGCATGAAATTAGCCAATGACCCTATATTTTGACAATCATCAACTAATCTTTAATTACCCAAGTCTTAACAATTAACCTTTTTTGCAAGCAAGTTAAGAGATAGCAAATATGAAATTAATTAAATTAAAATCACTATTAACCTCTTTTGCAAGCAAGTTAACAAGAAGAATCAATCAATTAATTTGTCAATTAAAACAAGTAATCAAGTATCAAGAATAATAATCAATTAATCAAAAGACTAAATTAACTCAAAAATCATGAATTCCAAAATAATGTCAAATTATAATAAAAGCATTGATTGCATCATTGTTCTAGAAAAAGAAAACAAAGGAAAGAGATAGGTATTCATAGACAAGTCCTTCAACTTCCAATGAAAACTCCTCCTAAATCAATGCTCATTGAGTGTTAAATTTCTCTGGAGAAAATATTACGTGGTGCACTCTAAATATTTTTCTAATTTTTCATATTATGTACATCCTTTTCCTACGTGAATAGCCATTATTTATAGACACAAAGGCTTCCTAAAAATCCCGACATGAAAAGAAGGAATTTCCTAATAAGCTTTGATATTATGTGTAAAATCCACTGACTCTATTTCATTGAGCTGAAAACTTAGACAATCTGAGCTATCTCAAGCCTCCTCCTTTTGTTGAAGCCGAATATTCGAGCCATGCTCCTTGTCAAAGCCAAGAAGCCAAGAGGCCATTAAAACTGAGAAGCCATTTCACTTTTTTTCTTCCTTACAGAGCTAACCTACCCTAGCCTGCTGAAGCCGACTTTGTTCCTTTTATTTGCCGAGCTATTTCATCAATCAAGCCGTGGCTTCCTTAAGCCGATAGCCCGAGTCGATTTCTTCCTTGTATCTTCCAGTTGGCTCACCCCGAGCTGACTACAAGCCTCCCACGGCTTGCTGTGAGCCTCTTGCAGCTCCTTGCTTTATTTGCACACAATCAGGCCGTGATTCATGTGAAGCCACTCGCTGCTTCACTTACATAATTTCTGCTTTCTTCTTTTGTTGAACTGGCTGCTAGTTCAAAAGCTTGAACCACCACTAGTTCAACTCTGTTTTTACTCTATTTTATAGAACCAAGCCAAGGCTTGTTCAGACTTCACGAGCCAGTGCTGGGTCAGTTCTGGATTTGCGTGATTTAAATCCAAATTTTACAATTTTTGCACAAAATCACCGAAAAACCTACCCATAGGAAAAATATCAAATTGAAAGGTAAATGACTAGTTATTAAATCAAAAATATCACAAATAACTTCAAATAATTAGGAAAATATAGATAAAATTAGGCCCTGCCACATTCTCCCACACTTAAGTTTTACTTGTCCTCAAGCAAACACTCAGATAAAGTATACAAAACAAATTATCTCTACTCAAATTCATCCACAACAAAGTCATAATTTCCTTTCCAACCTTAGATATAAACTTGTTATTCATTCAACCGTTTAAAAACCTTTGCAAACTCATGCAATAAATCACACATATCAAGACCTTCAAAGTTAAGTTAAACAAGCTTATACTTTAGTCTAAGAAAATTATTTCAACCTTCAAGTCAAGACATGGATAACATAAATCATATAAGTCAAGTTGTTCAACTAATTCAAAACTCATAGACTCAAATTTGCACAACTTTAAGTAGCGAAATAAGGGAACACTTGATTTTTTTTCTTTATTTTTTTTTATACTCATTTTTTTTCAAAATGACTTAGGGAATTGGCCTTAAGTGAATGGATTCATCTTCACACATAGTATCAGCCCCTTATAGTCAATATCATTCTTTTTTTAGCATTATTTTTCAATATTTTCTCTCTCTTTTTTTTTCTTTTTTTCTTTTTGCCTTTTTTCCTTTGAGATAACTTCAAGAGAGTGCAACGAACAATACTTGCTACTTCTCTCTATATTAATTCCATTTTCAGCAAAAGGTCTTCAAAATTAAAAACAATAGCATTTTTCTCATCATTTTTCTATTAGGTTTGTACCCTAAAAGCAATCATTTATATAATATATTTCGCTAATCAATAAAAGGTATTCTTTATCTTTTAATTTCTTTATTTCATATGTTTATGTATATAAAACTATTAGATAAAATCTCAAGTACAACAATGTGTTAAGAAAATTATTACAGAGATCGTGATGTGAGGTTCATATTACACTGGAATGTGTTTGTTCTTAAATTATCTCTAGTCATAGTATTAATGAGATAGAACATCATTAATACGTTAAGATTGGCATGTGTTATACTTCTTGATTTGATCAAGTAGTGGTTCAAATATCCGTAAGTATTGTGATACTCAAAGTTAACATGTGGATATTTGTTACTTGAACAAATACATTAGATGATCTAACTATGAGATAATTACATGGATAGCTATTTAGAACCAGTGATAGAATCTCATTATAACAAATGTGCAAGTATCATTAGATTTGAAAACTCCAAGGTACTTTATTTGCTGAGTGTTGTACTTTGATTCCAATCTTTAGAGTCCTTAAAAGACCGCCTATAAGATGGATATTGGGTACAAAGTGAAGTAAACAAAAGTAGTTGAGAGGGTCAATAAAGGATTCACCACTCCTAATAGTAGGAAAGAATATCTTAAGGCCACTTGTAAGAATCATTACTTAAAAAGTCCTTGGTCAAGACGATTATGTATTGGAAATAGTTCCAATTGATACACGATAAGTAATGGTTTTTGGGTACAAATACTAAAATATTCGGGTTAGAATTAATAAATATACTAGAGGGAGTTGACACTGATTTTATATTCTAAATCGAATGAGATATTGTATGGTGAAAAGAGTTTATTGCACTGACATTTCGCTATTGAAAGGTTCATGTCAAGCCACTTGACTTTCTAAACTTTTGGGTAGTCATGATATGTTGCTAGATACCGCTCATTATCTACTGGACATGGATTTATTAATTAGAGAATTAAAAAATTTAATCTTAATTAGAATTAAAAATTATAAATGGATTATTAATTCTATTATGATAGAATTAATTCATATTAGCTACCAATTGACTAGAAAAACCTAATGGATCACACATAATAAAGGATAGAGTACTGGAGATATTATTAGATAACATTATGAGGTTAGTTATGAAATAAAGAAGTTGTAGTGGTCAAATTATAATTGATTATAATTCATGGGCCATGTTATAATTAGAAGAATTTCAATTCTAATTACAACATACAGGATTCCAATTCTTATAAGATTTGGTTTCCTATTCACACACACACATATATATATGGACGATTGGGGAAGAAAAAAAATCATGAGAACCACAATTGGAAAAAGAAAAACTAGTTTTCTTTTGCTCTTCTTCTTTTAACCAATCCAAGCTCCATTTCAAATTTTATTAGTACGAAATTCAATTGTTCTTGAGTGCTCCTTGTGTGGATCAATTTTAGAGAAATTCCTATTATTAGAATTTTGGAATTTAGTGGTTCGATTGGATCGATTTTGGAAGGGGATTCACGCGGACGAAAAATTTTAAAAGCTACGTTTTTTAGGTAATTAAATTTTCTTCCATTCTCTTGAACCGTTTAATTACATATGAATAATCCTTTGTGTGGATTTCATTTTATTTTTCAGCTACATATAAACTGGTTTGCATGATCGAAATCCAACAGTGGTCCAACAGTGGTATCAGAGTCATCTCGTATATGTTTTACGGATTTTATTATTATTTTGAAATTGTTTTAAAATAAATTCGACGTTATGAAATTATTTCATAAATATTTTAAAATTTAAAATAGTTTTAAAATTATATTCGGATCTATAAAAATTGTTTCATGTAAAATTTTATTTTTGGAAAATTTATGTCTTAGTGGGTTATATATATATATATATATATATATATATATATGTGTGTGTGTGTACGTACGTACGTACTAAAATTAATTACAAAAATTAGTTTCATTAAATTATAGAAATTATTTTTTTAAATCCATGAAATTTGTTTCTATACGGAAGTTTGAAAGAAAAGGAAACTATAGCTTTGTGTTCCTTAAATTTGTTAAGGACTATGAACAATAGAAATGTTTGCTTTTAATGCGTAGAAATTGTTTCTGCAAAAAGAAAAAAAAAACGAAGTTTTGTTTCCTTAAATTCGTCAAGGAAATTGAAGTCAAGAAGGAAACAATCGAAAAGAAAAATTTTGAAAGAAGAAAAAAAAAAATTTCCAGATGTTTTGTTTGCTGAAACTGTTTCAGCCAAAAAAGAAAAAAAATTGAAAGTAGTGGAAATTGTTTTTGCAAACCTGTGAAAAGAAAAGGAAAAAAAAAAAAAAAAGAACAACAACAACATTGCAATTGTTTCAATGTCCAATTTCCAATTGTTTCCAAATTGGAATTAGCTTCCAATTGGTGAAAGAAATTGAAAATTGGTGGATGGCATTATTAAATTCTCCAATTGCAGTTGGAGAATTTCTTTACAAATAAGAAATTGTTTCCTAAAGCATAGCAGTGAGAGGCTGAGGTGCAGCCTTTGAAGGCTTGAGCCTATTATTAGTATTATTATTTTATTTTTATTTTAAGAAATAAAAAATTATTTTTTATTGAAACCATGCGCAGCCATTGCATAGCCGCGGACACCATGTGAGTGCGCAGGTGTTTGGAAATTGTTTCCAATCAAGGAATCATTTTTTTTATAGTTTCAATCTTCACGTTTTGACTACCGATTTCACTAGTTTTTCTTCAACGACCATTGAAATTTTTTATTCCAATAGGACTCCAAGATTTTACCCAAAATTTGATTTTGGGAGTAATTAATTAAATTTCTAAAATAATAATTTTAAAATTTAATATTTTATGTATATTTATTTTTACTTATTTATGTTTTAGGCATGATATTGACATGTTGGCTTGGTTATGGATTTAGATCAAATTAATTTAAATTGTGTCGTGCATTTTATCACTTTGTTTTGAATAAATAGGGGTTGCGCGTCCTGCTTTTCTCTATAATTCTCTTGTAATTTCTCTTCTTATCTAATTCCCCTCGAATGTAACTTGAGGTTTCTTCATTAGGAATTTATGTAATTAGATTACATAGGTTAAATAAGATTAGAAATTATTTTACGAATTTATGGAGGTAGCGACCAAGGCGAAGCAAGAAGATGGTAAGACTTTCCTCTCAAAACATGCATTAACATATAGGTTTTGACCAAAATTAATTTCAGTTTTGGCTTAAGGAAATTAATTTAGAAAAGTCCAAAACCAAGCCATGTAAGTAAGTCTATTACAATTGTGTCAAAGTGTTGATATTTTGCATGCCAAACGATAAGACTATTGAATTAAAATCCCTCAAACAATATTAAATCTAAAGTCTTCCGTTAATATAGCAAGAATGAGAGTTCTTTTTTCGATATTAGGTTGTTGGGCATATCCAAGCTTACTCAACATTGAACATGTTCAAGCTATGGAATATGATTCCAGATTAATGGATTGAATTTAACTACTATCTTTATCCTGGTTGGGTATACCCAAGCATAAAGAATATTAGAAGCTAAGTTGGGGTAACACTATGTGCTTTAAGATTAAAATATGTTAATCACCTAACGATCTAATAGTTACATTTGTTATAATTAGTATTGGATACCTACCATTGAACTTAAGAATGGTTTGTTGGGTATACCCAAGGTCATTCTTAAAGAATTTATATACCGGACCACAAGGAAAGCTTCCAATGGGCTTTTTCCAGTCAATGGCAAGGGCTATTAATTTGAAGAAAAATAGTGGGTTAAATACATGTTTAATTAAAGACATAATTAAATGCATTCCATGTGCATATACATAGTGTAATATCTCTTATCTTTCAACTAGGTCGTTTGTATCATGACTGCACATTTGAACTTACGTAGCATTTTGGAAACAAACAAGCTCACCGAATCAAACTTCTTGGACTGGTATAAAGATTTGTGAATCGTTCTCAAAGCGGAAAGGTTGCTCTACGTGTTAGATACTTCCATTCCACCACTACCAGCTATGATGCTCTTGTTGAAAAGCATGAAGTCCTTAAGAAGATAAAGAGGACAGTGACACAGCATCATATATCATGCTGGCGTCAATGATCACTAAGCTTCAAAAACAACATGAGCATATGGATGTTCATACTATTACCTTCCATCTAAGAGAGCTTTTTGATAAGCATGCAAGGACAGAGAGATATGAGATCTCTAAGCAGTTATTCATTTCTAAGATGGTAGAAGGCACTTCAGTGGCCATTCATAGACTTAAGATACTAGGGTTAATTGAGAAGCTTGGATTATTTGGGTTCACCATGGATCACGAATTAAATATAGACTTAATTCTTCAATCTTTGCCAGTTAGTTTTTCACAATTTGTGATGAACTACTAGATAAATAAGATTGAGACCATAATACCTGAGTTGATCAACCTTCTTAAAACTATAGAGTCTTCTATGAAGAAAGAAAATAATGTAGTCTTATTGGTTGATTTTTCTTCTAAAAGGAAAAATGTTTCTAAAAGGAAGAAGAAGAATCCAACTAAATCTAAAGGTGGTGTAAAGAAGAAGGAGATAGCTACCAAATGCCCATATTACCATTATGGGAAAATGGGCCATTGGACTTGTAACTGCAAAAGCTACTTGGAGATTGTTAAAGAGTAGAAGAAGAAGCTTGTAAGCACTTTTACTTCCACTCCTGGTATGTTTATGATCGAGATCAATACTGCCTTTAATAATGAGATATGTGTATTGGATACCATATGTGGATCTTATTTGTGCAATAATTTGCAAGAACTAAAGAGCAGTTCGCAAGATCTCAAAGGTTGCTACACTTGCCGTGGGGACTTATCATCTACACCTACCTTCTGGATTAAGTCTAGAACTATAAAACTGTTATTGTGTATCGATTTTATTTAAAAATATTATCTCAGTTGCTTGTTTAGATTTGCTTGGATTTCATTTAAATTTTAAAAATAAAAATTGTTCTTTTTCATTAAATGATATCCATTATGGATTGCAACTTTGATGAATGGTTTATATGTTCTAGAAATAAAAAATCAATTTCTCAATATAAACAATAAAAGGCCAAGAAAAGATAAACCTATCTTACTTATGGTATTATCATTTAGACCATGTAAATGAGAATCGCATTTTTAATTTATATAAGTATGGTGACTTAGGCTCATTTGATTTTGAACCATATGAGACTTGTGAATCATGCTTACTAGGAAAAATAAATGAACCTCTTTTTTCAAGAAAGGGAAAAGGGCTAAGCAATTATTAGAACTAATACATACTGATGTATGTAGACCAATGACATTATAAGCAAGAGTGGATTATCAATATTTCATTGCCTTTATCGATGATTATTCTTGATTTGGGTATTTATATTTAATGAACTACAAATTTGAAGCCTTTAGCAAGTTCAAAGAATTCAGAAATGAAGTAGAGAAATAATTTGATAAGAGTATTAAAACTCTAAGATCTGATTGAGGAGGTGAATACTTAAGCTAAGAGTTTTTAAGTTATCTTAAAGACAATGGGATATTATCTCAATGAATCCACAACATACACCTCAGTATAATGGTGTATCTGAAAGAAGGAATTGAGCTTTATTAGATATGGTTCGATCCACGATGGCTTTTGCTGATATCCCAAAATTATTTTAGGGATATGCATTGGAAACTGCTATTTATATTTTAAATAGAGTTCCATAAAAAACGATTAACATTACCCCATTTGAGTTATTGTATGGTAAAATACCAAAGTTAACTCATATAAGAATTTGGTGATGTCCTATTTATGTGAAGAGGACAAAGTTAGACAAATTAGAGAATAAGTCTAACAAGTGTTTGTTTGTTGGATATCTAAAAGAATCTCATGGATATTATTTCTATCTCCCTATTGAAAAAAAAAAAGTTTGTTTCAAGGCTTGCTATTTTTCTAGAGAAGGAATTCGTGCTTAAGGGAGATAGTGGGAGTAAAATTGAACTTAGTGAAGTTCAAGAAGTACAAACAAACAATGATCAACTAGTTAATCCTAAGTCTATTGATCAAATAGATGAACTTTCTAATATACAAGAACCTCGTCAGTCAAGTAAGATACGAGTAGCACCTGAGAGATATGGACTTCTCATTACTAACCACAATGATGTATCGCTCATAAAAGAAAATGAGCCTACCACTAACGAAAAAGTTCTGAATAGTTAAAAACCTGACAAATGGCTTGATGCCATGAAGTTAGAAATGGATTTTATGTATACCAAGTTTAGACTTTCGTTGATCCACCTAAAAGGATAAAACCCATAGGGTACAAATGGATTTTCAAGAAGAAAATTGACATGAATGGTAAAGTGATTACTTATATAGCACGATTAGTTGTAAAAGGTTACCGTGAAAAATAAAGTATTAATTATGACGAAACTTTTTCACCAATACTAATACTAAAATTCATTAGGATACTCCTAGTACTTACTACTCATTATAATTATGAGATTTGGTAAATAAATATGAAAGCCGCTTTCCTTAATGGAAATTTGATTGAAGAAGTGTATATGACACAACTTGAGGGTTTCACATCAAAGGATCAGACTAAAGTTATGGATTAAAGCATGCTTCTAAGAGTTGAAACATCTATTTTGATGAAACAATTAATGAATTCGGTTTCAAACAAAACATAGATGAACCTTGTGTATACAAGAAAGTTAGTAGGCGCGTAATTATTTTCCTATTACTATATATAGATGACATATTACTAATAGAAAATGATATCTCTATTTTACAATCAGTCAATATTTGGTTATCTAAGAAGTTCTGTATGAAAAACCTTGGAGATTTAACCTATATTCTGGGAATAAAGATTTATAGAGATAGATCAAAAAGGTTGCTTAGTCTTTCATAGTCTACATATATAGACAAAGTACTAAAGAAGTTTAGCATAGATCAATCTAAGAAGAGATTCTTACCCATGACCCATTAGGTAAGCCTTTCAAAATCTATGTGTCATAAGATACAAGATGAAAGGGATCACATACATAAGATACCATACGCTTTGACAATTGGATCTATCATGTATGCTATGACATATACTAGGCTCGATATATCTTGTACTCTTAGTATGACGAGTAGATACCAATCAGACCCTAGAGAAAGTCATTGTGTGGCTGTCAAGAATATTCTTAAGTACTTGAGAAGAATTAAAGATGTATTCTTGGTATATAGAGATGGTGACTTGCAGGTTAAAAGGTATACTGATGACAGTTTCTAATCTGATAAGGATGATTACTGAAGATAATAAAACAGAAGAAGCCATGCACGTAAAGATAGTAAAACCAGAAAACCAATGGTAAAACTCAGAGTACACAGCAGACTTTTTAAAAATTATACCTCTACATTTTAACGTTGTCTTTGGTGCCGGAGTGGACGATGAAGCTACCGGGGCTCTTTCCTCATGAATAGAAGATGTCTGTGGATCAAATTCGGCGATGCATCTACTCTTCCGGGGCATGAACGTGAAGCTCTTTACTTCTCAGAATATTCCAATGCCCAATCTAGTTGGTAAAACAACTTAGACGAGCAATGGACCTTCTTGAACATTTGCTATTGATTAGAAAAATCAAGAAGATGAAAAGGAAGAAGAGAAAACGAAAGAGAGAGAGAGAGAGATAGCAGAGAGAAGAAGCTTTGGATTTTGTTGCTCTTCACTGTCGTGTGTCTTGTGTCTTGTGTCTCTATCAACCGAGACCTATGGCTCCTTCACAATATCAGATGACCAAAAAAATGGGGTTTTGATATTTCAAAACTCCCGGAAGCTATCAACAGAAGTGGTTTAGTTAAGCTTTAGCTCTTCTATTCCATAAATCAAAATAATCCTTCAATCTAGGCCATTGAGCTAAAATTAACTTTTTATTTTTCTTAGACCCAATGAGCCCAAAAATAATAACATTAATTATTTATTTCTTGGGTCTATTAAAATAACCCAATAAATAATTAATGAGCCCAAATAAACTAAAATAATTATTGAAGTCTTTTATTAACTAGTTTAAGCCATGATTAATTTTTTTAATTATTTAATATAGGCTTCAGCCCTACATAATTAATTAACAAATTAAACTAGACAATAAATTTAATTTCTCTCGTTCTTTTATTTTATTCTAGTCTAAAAAATAAATTAAACTTTCTGAATAAAATAAAATCTTTTTTTATTGTGATTATTTTCTCGACCTAAAATAATTAGGACGGACTATTCCGAGGACCCAAAAAATACATCACCTTGATTACTAAAATGACTAAAATACCATTGTTATATAAATAGATATAGATTAAACTTTTGCATATCGACATATGCCTTTTGGTCTTTGCAATGGTCTCGGAACTTTCCAACGGTGTGTGATGGCTATTTTGGAAGGGCTTGTAGGAGACATCATGGAAGTATTTATAGATGATTTTTCTATTTTTTATGATTCTTTTGACTTGTGTTTAGCCAATTTGAAAAAGGTACTTCAAAGGTGTGAAGGGACTAACCTCATGCTTAATTGGGAAAAATGTCACTTTATGTTGCAAAAATGTATAGTATTGGGACACAAATTTTAAGGAAAGGTATTGAGCTTGACAAGGCCAAGATTGAGGTAATTGAAAAACTCCCTCCTCCAACTTCCAGAAAGGCTACTCGAAGTTTTCTTGGTCATACAGGTTTTTATAGGAGGTTTATCTTGAATTTCTCAAAAATTTCTAAACCCCTTACTTCTTTGCTTGAAAAATATGCTATTTTTAAGTTTGATGAAAAACGTCTCAATGCTTTCAGCATACTTAAAATGAAATTGATCAATTCTCCTATTTTAATTGCACCAGATTGGTTTCTTGCTTTTGAATTAATATGTGATGCAAGTGATTATACAGTGGGCATAGTGCTTGGACAAAGAAGGAATAAGCACTTTCAACCAATTTTACTATGCAAGCAAAACTTTAACAGCAACACAAGAAAACTACACTAGAACAGAGAAAGAGTTGCTTGTAATAGTATTTGCTTTTGATAAATTTCATTCTTATCTTTTTTTTTTATCCAAAGTCATTGTATATACGGATCATTACGCCTTAAGTACCTACTAAACAAGCATGATTCTAAACCATAATTGATAAGATGTGTTTTATTATTGTAGGAATTTGACTTGGAGACAAAAAAGGAGTGAAAATTTTAATTGCGGATCACTTACCTAGGTTGGAAATTCCCCAGCTTGAGCTATTGGCCGAAGGAGACATCAATGACACCTTCCCTGATGAATAACTTCTACTTATTAATGGTGAAAATTTTCAAACACCTTGGTATGCAGATTTTGCTAAGTACTTGGTTGCAGGAATTATTTTGGAAGATTTCAATGCACAACAAAAGAAGAAATTCCTCTCCGAAGTAAAGCATTACTTTTGAGAAGATTCATACTTGTTCCGGTGTTGTGCAGATCAAATCATTCGAAGGTGTATGAATTCAGTGGAAAGTATTAATATCTTGAAACATTGTTATGAAGGACCCACGGGAGGCCATTACCAAGCTACCAACTCCGCGAGAAAGGTGCTTCAATCCAGATTTTATTAACCTACACTCTTCAAGGACTCTCACAGGTTTATTCAAAGTTGTGATAGACGTCAACGTATAGGTAATATTTCTAAATCTAATGAGATGTAATTACAAATTTTTCAAGCTTGTAAAATTTTTTATTGTTGGGGAATTGATTTTATAGGCCATTTTCCTAGTTCTTTGGATAACAAATACATCTTGATTGTGGTTGAACATGTATCAAAGTGGGTTGATGCGTTTGCCTACTAATGATGCACGGGTTGTAGTAAAATTCCTAAAAAAAAGTTTTCACCCGATTTAGAGTGTCTAAGGTACTCATTAGTAACAGGGAAACCTACTTTTGTAATACCCAATTGGATAAAGTTCTCAAGCACTTAGGGGTTACATATAAGTTTGCTACCCCTTATCATCCTCAAACAAGTGGCCAAATTGAGGTGGTTAATAGAGAGTTAAAAATAACCTTGGAAAAAGTGGTTAATCATACAAGGAATGATTGGAGTTTGAAGCTAGATGATACTCTTTGGGCTTATAGGACGGCTTTTAAAACTCCTCTTAATACTACCCCTTATCGATTGGTGTATGGAATATCTTGTCATTTACCGGTAGAAATTAAACACAAAGCTTATTGGGCTGTCAAACTTGTTAACTTTGATCTTGAGCTTGGGGGCCAATCTAGGTTACTCCACTTGAATGCCTTGGACGAATTGCGAATGGCTACATATAATAATTCTCTCATTTATAAAGAAAATGTAAAATGATGGCATGACAAACATATTTCTCAATCCTGGGAGTTTAAAGAAGGTGATCAAGTGTTGTTATTTAACTCTCACTTCTTTCCGGGCAAGTTGAAATCAAGATGGTCAGGGTTGTATGTGGTAACTAAGGTATGTCCTTTTGGTGCTCTTGAAGTTTCTCATCGGGATAACGGTACTTTCAAGGTTAATAGAAATCGGCTAAAGTGTTATTTTGGTGAGACTTTGGACACCTTGGATCATATGGATGGTTTTCTTTATGAGCCATGATTCTTCTTTTGGATCATGTGGATATTTTTCATACTTATAATTTTTTTTCCTTTTTTCATTTAGTTTATCTTCTTGTTCTTCTTTGTTTTATTTCTTTTTAATTAGGTACTCTTGTGACTTCTCTTGTAATTATTCCTTGTGGTGGATTCGAACATGGTGGCACTACAATGTAATGGAAGTATTTTCTTCACTTTATTCATCTTCTTTATTATTTTTGGTCTTCTTGTCGTACTATTATTGTTATATCTTTGGCCATTAAGGACAATGTCTAGTTTAAGTGTTGGGAGCGGGGGGGGGGGTAATGAGATTGAAGAAATATTTTTCCATATTCATTTTTATTCAAATTTTTCAAATTTTCAGTGGTTTTCATTAATTCGCAAAGTTATAATTCGTTTTCTTACCTGGATATGATCTTTTGTCAGTCATTTGGTGGATTTTTTTTTTTTATGAAATTGATTTTGTTGGATAGGATATTTTTCAAGACTTGAGAATTTTAATTAATCTTGTTTATGCATTGGTGTTTGAATGTTATTTGACTCATCTAATTTGAATATGGAGAATATGAGGAATATGATAAAAAAATTTATTTGCTAACTCTTGTATTATGAGTTTAAATTTTGCTGCTTTGAGTTGTGATGAGGAATGTAAGGTGATAAAAAAAAATCTTTTGAAAGGAAAGATTGTGAAAAAATTGTGAAAAATTCTTGTGAGTTGAAGAACTGAAAATATGAGTTGTTGTTTCCTCTTTGAAGATTAGAAAAAAAAATGTTTTTGCTTGTTATGGGGACTAATACGGATAGTGAAGAAAAATTCAATTTCTTAAGGCTATGAATTTCCAAAAGCAAAAGAGAGGAATATGATTGAAAAAATGATGAGTGAGGACTAAAAAGGGGCTAATACAGTGTGTGAAGAGAAATCCACACACTTGAGGCTATCAATTCCCTAAGTTATTAGAAAAAATGGAGAGGAAAAAAATTAGAGTACTTTCCTTACATCATAACTTGAGTTGTGCAATTTCTGGATTCATAATGCTTTAGTTGGTAGATAGCTTGACTTGTGTTATTCATGTTATCTATATTTTTACTTGAAAAGTGAAATAATTTTCTTAGACTAGAGTATACACTTGATTAATTTAATTTCAAGAGTTTTGTGATATCTTGTCAAATGTTTCAAAGTTTGAATTATTTTCAAAGGGTGTGAATGATAAGAGTTTTATCTAAAGTTTGAAGAGAAGTTATAATCCTTGCCATGTAAACAAAATTTTTGAAATCAGAAAGAACTTGTGTTTTCTTAATGATTTTTCTTTACTAAAGTGTTTTCCTTGAGGACAAGCAAAAGTTTAAGTGTGGGGGTATGTGATAGGGGTTAAAATTATAATTATTTTTCTAGTTATTTAAGGTTGTTTTGAAATACTTTTGTTGTAATAACTAGGCATATTCCTTCCTATTTGACATGTTACTTGTAAAAAGTGTTTTTAGCAAATTTGTGTAGATTTGAGTTAAATTCAAGCAAAAAGTGAATAATTCCAGAATGCACCTAGCACCAGGCCCAGCCACTAGACCAAGCGTCGGGTCTATTTTGGTCAAGTAGAGGAAACAGAGTAACTTTTAGGAACAAAACAGAATAGACCTGGCACCAGGTCTAGCAAGTAGAGCAGGCGCCGAGTCCATTCTGTCCGGCTAGTGAAAACAGAGCAAAAAAGAAAAAAAAATCAGAGGAAGAATAGATTGAACCTGGCACCAGGTGGCTTGACTGGACCTAGTGCCAGGCCCACTCTAGAAGGTAAAAATTTTGTGTATGAATTTAGAAATTTTCCAAAGATTTCGCTATTTTCTATTTCCTACTCAGCCAAGATTCCTCAAGCAACGAATTTAGCGTAAAAAAGGCCTATAAAAGTAAGAGAAAACACAAGAGAAGAGATATATAGAGAGAGAGGTGAATCTAAGAGTTAAAATTCCAAACACTCATTGAATGAGGAATTCATCAAATCAATTAGGGTTGTTCAAGAGAGTCTTCAAGGAAAAAGAAAGAGATTTGTTTATGAGTTCTTTCTTTTATATTTGTTTTCTTCTTCTTAAACAATTATGTATTTAATGTTTCCATTATAATTTGACATTGTCTTTAAGATTCATGATTTATTGAGTTAATTAAGCCTTTTGATCAATTTATTATTTTCTTGGTATTTGATTACTTGTTTTTTCTTACGGAGTTGGTTGAGTGATTTTTGTTATTAACTTGTTTGAAAATGGGGTTGATAATAATTTTAATTAATTAATTTCATATTTATTATCTCTTAACTTGCTTAAAAATTGAGTTAATTGTCTAGAATATAGGTAATTAAAGGTTAGTTGATGATTGCTAGAATATGGATTTATTGACTAATTTTATATTTTAAATCACCTAGAATATAGGGGTTTATATGATGATTGATTTTAATGTATCTTTTAGATAAATTGGTCGAGACAGAATATGTTCACTAATTTAACTAGAAGATAGTGATTTCATAGATTGCAAACGAAGTGGGTCTATTTTAAATCTTTCATGAGACTAAGATGATAATTGATTGTGATATTTGTTAATTGATTCATTATCATGTTTTCAAGAGTAATTGTCTAAATTACATATTATTATATCCTTAAATTGTATATATTTCTTTATTTTTTCCTTATTTTTTCACTTTATTTGGGTCGGTTAAATAATGAATAAAAAGTGATTAATGTATACTTGTTCCTTTGAGGATCGATACTCGTTAATTCCTTATGTTATGCTTGCGATAAGTATACTTACTCGTATGTGTATTTTAAGATTAATGTTTTAATTAAAACTTGACTAAGGGATGGATTTAAATTTGATGATTTTTATACACTCAAAATTTACGCATCAATCACGCCAAAATATAAATGTTTAGGGACAAAACCCGTCAATTTGCCAGAAATAAGGAAGTTCTAATTTGACTTTTGTTTTTTGTTTTTTTTTGGGTATTTATTTTATGAGCTTCATCCAACCAAATGGGTTGGATACTTTTGGCCCAACAAAAGGTTTGTAAATATGAGAAAACTCAATTTGAGTGCCGGGCTTGGGTTACTGTTTCAACTTCATATAACGTTAAGGATCCATTGAAGAACATAACTGTGCAATTCTGTGATGAAATCTAGGTATCCATTCTGCAAGAAGTGCAACACATGCAAGATAATGATTTAAAAGAATTCATCAAGGACTTCTACCAACAAAGAAAGTACATTTTTGTTTTAGATGATGTATGGGACACAAATCTATGGGATGCTATAAAATATGCATTTAATAATGGTAGTTCTCATAGTCGTATCTTGCTGGCAACACGCATCAAGGAAGTAGCATGCTTCTTGCATAAATTTCTCATGGCATATCTATAAAATGAAGTTCTTATCTCGTGAAGAATCCTTGATGCTATTTTCTAACAAGGTGTTCAAAGGCAACAATTGTCCCCCTTATTTGGACGACATTTCTGAAATGATATTAAGCAAATGTGGGGCCTTGCCACTGGCCGTCGTTGCAATTGGTGGGCTTCTTGCTTTAAAGGATCAGGGGAGCATAGACACTATAGGAAAAGTCGCAATTTGCGACGAATTTTTTGCGACGACTTCAATACCGTCGCTAATAGCGACCAATTTGCGACGATTTTCAAACAAGTCACAAGTTGACCAAAATCGTCGCTATTTGCGAGGGTTTTACGACGGTATTTATGCCCTCGCAAATTGCGAGGGTTTTGCGACGGCGATTTATTTAAAAAATATATTTTTAAAAAAATTTTTGAACGTCCATCGCAAAACCCTCGCAATTTGCGAGGGTTTTGCGACGGCAAGTTATTTTTTAAAAAATATTTTTTAAAAATTTTTTTGAACATCCATCGCAAAACCCTCGCAAATTGCGAGGGTTTTGCGACGACAAATTATTTTTTTAAAAAATATTTTTAAAATTTTTGAACGTCCATCGCAAAGTCCTCGCAATTTGCGAGGGTTTTACGACGGTAGTTAGCCCTCGCAATTTGCGAGGGTTTTGCGACGGTAATTTATTTTTTTAAAAAAATATTTTTTTAAAAAAATTTTGAACGTCCATCACAAAACCCTCGCAAATTGCGAGAATTTTGCGACGACCGATTGTTTTTTTAAAAAATATTTTTAAAATTTTTGAACGTCCATCGCAAAGTCCTCGCAATTTGCGAGGGTTTTGTGACAGCTATCTATTTTTAAAAAAATATTTTTTTAAAAAAAAATTTGAACGTCCATCGCAAAACCCTCGCAATTTTCAAGGATTTTGCGACGGCAAATAACCCTCACAATTTGCGAGGGTTTTGCGACGATCGATTGTTTTTTTAAAAAATATTTTAAAAATTTTTGAACGTCCGTCGCAAAGCTCTCGCAATTTGCGAGGGTTTTGCGACGGTAAATATTTTTAATTAAAAAATAAATAAATGAAAAAATTTATAGAAAATCTCAAAACCCTAATTCGTCGCAAATCCATCACTAATTGCGACAAATTTGCGAGGGTTTTACAACAAAATAGGGTTTTAATCTTTCTTTTTTTTAAAATTTTTCTTTATGTGTTTATGTGATGGTGTATTTTGACAAATTTACTGAAATATTTTGAATAACATGTCTCAATTAGTGCATTTTATTATAATTTTTTATATGTAATTATGTCATGTTATACACCTAATGTATTGCATAAGTAAATGTATATAGTTAATTATGTTATGTTATATACTTATTCTAATATATAAGTATATGTATATAATGTATATAAGTATCTGTTTAGTTTAATATATATATATATATATATATATATTATAACATGTAGGTATATATATACATATGTCTAATTTTTTAATCTATCACTTTGATTAAGTAGTGTATAAAGTAAAATATATAAAGAAAAATGATTCAAATACTGTTATTATTGTTGATATCACTAAAAAAATGGTGAAATTTATAATGTAGAGATCAATTTGTAATGTTCTTCGTCTCCTACATGTTAATATATATTATACTATATAGTTATGTATATACATATGTCCAATTTTTTAATATATCTATTTTGTTAAGTGGTGTATAAAATAAAATATATAAAGAAAAACAATTCAAATACTGTTATTATTGTTGAGATCACTAAAAAAAATAGTGAAAATTATAATGTAGAGATCGATTTGTAATGTTATTCATCTCCAACATATTAATATATATTATACTATATAGTTATATATATATACATATATCTAATTTTTTGATCTATTTAATTTGTGTATAAATTAAAATATATAAAGAAAAATAATTTACATAATAATAATATTATTAAAATCACTAAAAAATAATAAAAATTATAATGTATAGATCGATTTATAATGTTATTCGTATTAATTTATGAGAAATTAGCGAGGGTTTTATTTTTTCATCACAAATTGCGACGAAATAGCTAGAAATTAAAAAAAAAACTAAAATTTTCCAAAATTTTTCACTCCCTTCTTTTTTTTTATTTTTCCCCCTCCTTCTTCCCACATCCTTCTTCCCTTCCACACGACCCGCCACACCCTCCCCTTCCCAAGCTTGCGCCGCCTCTCCCCATCTCTCCCCCCTCTCCCCGCCGGCGACCTCCCCGCAGCTCCCCCATCCCCGCGCCCCCTTCCCTCAACTCCCCCCCCCCCAAGCCCCCACTCCCAGGCGCTCCTCCCCCGCAGCCCCCCTCCCCGTGCCCTCCAACCCCCACCGACCCTCCTCCCCCGCGAGTCCCCCTCGCCGCGCCAACCCTCCCCCGCAGTCCCCCTCCCCGCGCCCCCTCCCCGCAGATCCCCCTCGCCCGCCCCCTCCCCGTGCCCCCTCCCGCAGCAGTCTCCTCAGCCCCCTCGCTCGCTCTGCCCCTTCAGCCCCCCTCTCGTGAGCGCCTCCACTGTCATTCCTGTGCTACTGCTGTGCTATTGCTGAAGCTGATTCATTTGGGTAAGTAGTTAGAATTCATCTCTTGAGCTACTTCATTATCTTATAAACTAAGTCCATGTTGGGCAGATTTGCATTTCCCCTAAAGCTTTGAAATTTGGGTGATTATTTGTGAATGAGCAGAGTTGGAATTGATGTATAAAAGTTGTATTGATGTTGGGGTGGAATTTGAGGAGATTGGGAGTGACATGATGGTGGTTTGATGTGAGATTATTGATTTAAATTTGGAATTGTGAACTGGAATTGTTGTCATTTTTAAACATTCATGGTGTTTTTATCTATACTTATATGTGATATACTTTGTACAAAGCGCACTCTCTTTTACCCTGTTATCAAAAAATTACTACTTTGATCAAATTATATGGAAACTATGTTTTAGCTATATAAACCCTTATAAATTAATTTGATTGGTTATGATGCCATAATAGGAAGGTTGATATCTGATTAGTTTAGTAATCTTATTACTTGATTATAATAATATATTAGTGTCTCTAGTGGAAGATTTAACTCTAGTGGAATGCTTTGAAGGCTCTTTTATGTGAGAAATTCGTTTCTTTAGATTATGAAGATGTAGGAGGTGCGTGTTGTTCATATAAATTGCCTTTGTGTTGAATTCAAATGTTGGATTCCCCGTGAGTAATGGGTGATTATTCCTCCTGGGTAATGGGTGATTACCCATAGTTATCCTTTTATTATTTATTTTTTTTTTGTAAAAATGAATGATCTGTCTTTGTTGTTTGCAATTGCATTTTGATTGTATAATTTTGAGGTGGCCCTGTGCCTGGAAAATGTCCAATTACAGGGGAGACTCTGTCAAATTTTTTTTCAAAATCTGCCGCTATTTACTGTGGAGTAGAATAACTACCCTTATCTTGGAGTGTATTATTCAATTGAACATGAGTATATATCCCATAATAGCATTATTATTAAAAATAATATTGCTAATAACAATAAGAATAGGACTAATGAAATGAGTAATAATAATAATAATTTCATATATAATATGAATGTTAATAATAGCAGGAATAATATACGTTATAGAGAGAGTTTAAACAAATATAAACATTGGAATGAAAATAAATAAAATGTTATTATTTTAACCATTGGAATGTGTAAAATAAGAATATAATTAGCTTTAATATTATTTATCTTAATCAAATATAAAATTTTCTCATTTATTTCCACATTTATTTTCACTCTTCAAATAATTGTACTTTTCACCTCAATTAAATGTAGAACTTGGTTAAAACGTAGATATTGAAGGTGTAATCGTATCCAAAGATAGCAATTGTAAATTCTATGTTTTGGACCTCTTTTTGTTAGATAATAGAAAGGAAAATGTAATTACACTTCTCTTCCTTTTGTTTAAGGGGTGATTTTAATTATTGAGTTGATTGTTCTTTTCTCTCATTTAGACGTCATGGAGGATCGTAGTTGGATGTATAGAAGGCACGCTTCGGTGTAAAAGGGATCACTATTGAATTTGAGGAAGGGGTTAAGGCTTTTTTGACATTTGCCTTATCAAATGCAATATCAAGCGTAATTAGATGCCCGTGTGCAAAATGTAAGAATAAAAAGTATCTAGATCCAAGCACAAGTTAAGCTCCACCTGTGGAAGTCCTGGATTTGTGCCTAGGTATTACCGGTGGACATGTCATGGTGAGCCATTCGAGTGTCCCTCAAGTGTGTCTACCTCAATCCCGTAATTTGATTCACATCAAGAAAATCTGTCTCGCGAAATGGTCTTAGACGTAGCAGACCCGACTTTCCCCCGAAGCTCCATCAACAGACCATTTTGAAGAACCACCTAATGTGGAGGCACAAAGGTTTTACGATATGTTAAAGGCGGCAGAGACTCCTATATGGGATGGATGCACACAACATTCGCAGCTTTCACTGGCTTCAAGGTTATTAAACATTAAGTCTGAAAATAACCTCTCGCGTAAAGCCTTTAACGATGTTGTGCAATTGATGAAAGAGGTTGTGCCTAGCAGTAATACGATTCCTGATGATTTCTATCAGATGAAAAAATTAGTGGTTGGGTTGGGTTTGCCGGTACAAAAAATAGATGTATGCAATAATGGATGCATGCTTTATCGGAAAGATGACATGAATCGTAGAGAGTGTAAATTTTGTGGCCATCCTCGATATGCACGTAAAAAGGTTGGGAAGAACACAAGTAGAAGGGAAATTTCATTCAAGAAGATGTATTACTTCCCGATAACACCGAGGCTACAAAGATTGTATACTTCTAAAACAACAGCTGAACACATGAGATGGCATGGAGAGAGCAGATCGGAGAAAGGCACCATGAGTCACCCTCGTGATACTGAAGCATGGCAACACTTTGATCGAATGCATCCTGAATTTGCAAAAGAAGTACGGAATGTCAAACTTGGTTTATGTACAGATGGATTCTCACCATTTGGGATGTCGGGTAAGCAATATTCATCCCGGCCGGTCATTCTCACACCGTATAATCTCCCCCGTGGATGTGTATGAAGGATCCAGTCATGTTTTTAACAATCATTATCCCGGGCCCCAAGAATCCAAAGCACCAGGTGGATGTTTATTTACAACCCTTGATAGACGAATTAACCAAATTGTGGTTTGAAGGTGTCACCACTTATGACATATCGAAGAAACAAAACTTCCAACTACGGGCGGCACTTTTGTGGACTATTAATGATTTTCCCGCATATGGTATGTTGAGTGGCCGGAGCACTCGCTGGGAGATCGGCTTGTCCATATTGTATGGGCAATACAAAGTCTTTTCATCTACAAAATGGTGGGAAACAATCATGGTTTGACTGTCACCGTCGTTTCTTACCATCGGATCATCCTTACAGGAGGGATACGAGATCTTTTAGGAATGATAGAGGTTCTCGAGACATCACAGACTCGTGCAATACCCTACTCGGTGAAGAAATCTGGGATAGTTTGTCTAACTATGAAAAAATTACAGAAACATGCAAAGAAATTGGAAGGAGTAATGGCAGGGGAATATCTCATAATTGGGCAAAAAGGAGTATTTTTTGGGATTTGCCGTATTGGCGTACTAATTTGGTCCGACATAATATTGATGTAATGCACAATGAGAAGAATGTATTTGACAATGTCATGAATACAGTTCTTGAGGTAAAGGGTAAATCAAAAGACAATTTAAAGGCTAGACGTGACTTAGAAATTTATTGCCATAGGCCCGAGCTACATGCCTTGAATGTGGGAGGAGGAAAAGTGGCTATACCTAAAGTCGTTTATTCGTTGACATCGTAACAAAAGAAACTTTTGCTTGAATGGTTGAGGGGATTGCAACTCCCAGATGGATACGCTTCAAACATTGGAAGATGTGCTGATTTGAATGAGTTGAAGTTATCCGGTATGAAATCACATGACTGTCACGTATTCATGGAGAGACTACTTCCAATTGCATTGAAGGAATTTCTTCCTTCTAATGTATGGGGTGTTTTGACGGAGTTGAGTCTTTTTTATCGTGATCTATGCTCTCCTAAGTTGAATGTAGCTCATATGGCCAAATTGGAGTCCGACATTCCTTTATTGTTATGTAAGTTGGAGAAGATATTTCCACCTGCATTCTTTGATGTAATGGAACACCTATTAATTCATTTGCCTTACGAAGCAAGAGTTTGTGGCCCTGTTCAATATAGGTGGATGTACCCGTTTGAACGGTAATCGAATCATTCAATCTAATTCTTTTCATAGCAGGTACGATATAAGCGTGTGTGACTGAAGTTGAAATTTTTTTTAAATGACAGGTATTTGCATCAATTGAAAATCAAGGTGAAAAATAAGGCTAGAGTTGAAGGGTCAATCTGCAATGCTTATCTAGTTGAGGAAGCATCCACTTTCTTCTCTTATTATTTTGAGCCACATGTACAAACAAAACGTACAATTCCGGTGCGTAATGAAGAGGGAGAACGATTAGAGAGGGTGCAAGAACCTGGGCTGTCAATCTGCAATGTTCAAGGAAGGGTGATAGGACGAATTCGAACTCGGTTCCTTACTTCTGAAGAATTCATTGCAGCAAGAATTTATATGTTGCTTAATTGTGGTGAAGTGCAGCCATACATTGAGTACGAGCTACTACTTCATACATTTTATACGATAAACGATACCTCGTAATGATTTTGACTCATTCAATCTAATTCTAATGCATTACAGGGCATTCACGACACACTTACGAAGTCTGGCTCCGACTATATCAGAGATAGAAATCAATAGAAGAATCAGCTTTGAATTTGCAGAATGGTTTAGTGGATATGTAAGTCTCATAAGTTAATAACTTGCATTTGGAACTCCATTGGGGATTCAATGGAGTTTCGTAATGCTATAACTTTCATAATTAAAAAATTAACTTGTCTAATGTTTTTTAGGTACAAGATTCAGAAAATATGGTTACAAATGAATGCTTGAGGAACTTTGCTTGGGGTCCGTCAAGGCTAGTGAAATCATATAGTGGGTACATAATTAATGGTTACCGATTTCACACTAATGATTATGCGGAGGGAAAGAAAACAGTTGATAGTGGTGTTTGCTTGAAAGGGATTGGAAATGACGCATCAGGACCTGATTACTATGGAGTGTTAAATGAGATTATTGAAGTGCAATTTCCTAGTAATCCACAGCAAAGAGTTGTTCTTTTTAAATGTCACTGGTTTGATCAAACATTGAATCGTGGTACCAGGGTACATCCGCAGTATAATCTTGTAGAAATTAACTACAAAAGGAGCTATGCTAACTATGATCCATTTGTTCTAGCTCAACAAGATAGCCAAGTGTATTATGCATCATATCCAGGGAGTAAGAGGCCAAGATCTGATTGGTTGGCAGTTTGCAAAACCAAAGCTCGACATATAATAGATACACTTGTGGTTGATAGAGCTTATCAGGAAGAAGTAGATGCTACTGACGAAGTCAACATATCGTTATTTGTTGATCTTGGTATTCTGACGCATGAGAATGGTATGAATGAAATGTTGGATGTTCAAGATGAGGATATAACAGCAAGGGAAAAATCTCCTATAAATGAAGAGGAAGAAGATGAAGATGAATGGGAAACGAATAGCGATACCTCAGTAGATGATGATAAGTCTGTATCGGAGAATGATTCTAGTGAATAGGCCTTATTTCAATTCATTTACAAATAATATAGTTAATGGTGAGGGAATTCTGAAATCTATTGCATCATTACTATCCCATGTCAAATTTTAATTTACAATTTATTTGTTACTTGAATCTACATGCCTTAAATCTTTTAATTTTTATTATTTTAAATTCCATCACATACAATTTTGTTTCACAATTTTGTCTAATTGTCGGGAATCTCATCTCCTTCTTTTTTTTTTTTTTTGCAGAAATCTTTCGTTTAGACTTGTACAGCCCGGAGGATTTTTATTATTCCTTATTATATTCTTTTGTGGTGTAAACAACAGGGTAATTTATATATTGTATTGTTGCTGTATTGATAGACAATTCACAAGGACAGAGGCATTTATAATTTTTAGCTTGATTTTAACTATATCTAACATTTTAATTGGAACCCCGTGAGTGATGGGTGATCATTCCCCGTGAGTGATGGGTGATCATTCCTCTTGGGTAATGGGTGATTACCCCTAGTTATCTTTTGAATTTTTCTATTTTTGAAAGATCTGTCTTTGTTGTTTGTAACAGCGTTTTGATTGTCAAATCTTGAGGTGGCCTTGTGCCTGGGAAATATCCAATTATATGGGAGACTTTGTCAAATTTTTTTTAAAATTCAATTTACAAGTACAATGTTTATTTTGACATATCCATCATTATCATACATATTATTGTATTACTTTAAACTAGCGAATAGATATAACGTTTCAATGTTATTATTCTTTTATCATTTTTATTCACAGTTATTTACATCCTTCTTTTGAAGTGGGCTTCGTCTTTATTTGTTACTTATTTTTCTTTTTTCATCTCCTTTAGCAATGTCTTCTAATGAAGGATCATTGAGGGAGGGGAGTCAGGAGGGTCAGGAGCCGTATACTCCATCCCCTACTCAGCTACCTCAACTTTCAGTGCCTCGTTCATTACATGGCTCTATTGGAGATGAGAAAGTACCATCCCCGGCTTTTCAATCATCCGCTGCTTCACCTTCGCATTCTGTTGGGTTGCAAGTTACGGACTCCCGACCTTAGATTGTTCCACAGGGAATCGGGTAAGTAACATATTCTTACTTTGTAAGATGTTGATTATTAGTTCAATTATTATTATTATTTTTGAGATTAACATAACTATATTGTACATTGTCATTGCACCAAAAATAGGTTCGCCGGCTCGGACAAATGTGTCCGAGAAATTTCAAATATAATACAGCAGTACTTTACTAGTTCGTATCCGACATACACGCACGTTCCGATAACCGTGCGAGACTTATGGTTTCAAGAATTTGGGGTAAACAATTTTTGAGTATTTTTTATCGTTTAAGTACTATGTTATATGTTAATCAGAAATCTTAATCATGATCATGCAGAAATATTTTCGGTGGAGGGAAGAGTATGCTTCGCTAATTCAATCAACTTGGGAAAAGAAGTGTCGGACGCGATTTTTGGACATAATGTCTAGGCTGAGGAAGAGGAATGATTGGGTATGTCATCATTGGATAGAGGCACAATATTGGAATGACATTTGCGAGTACTGGAGATCAGAGAAGTATCAGAAGCTCTCATCCACCAACAAAAAGAATCGTGGGAGTAGCTGCACCCATACTGGACGGTCTATTTCTTTCACAGAACACGAGGACCGTTTGGTAATTCACCTTCACTTAATTAATTATTATTCTAAATTGTTTTATTACAAATTTATGTAAGATTGTAATAATTACATTTTGTTAACATAAATGTAGCGGGCCAAGGAGGGGAGTTCTTTTAGCTATACAGACATGTTTGAAATATTACATGTCTTTCAGAGCGGACCACAAAAGGGTCAGTTTGTCAGTGAGCGATCTCGCCAGACATTGGTAGTATATAGATTAAATATGTTGAAATTCTTTATACTACGTGAAATTTGTATTTTATTTTGATAATTACTATTGACAATTCTTTTTTTTTTTTTTAGGATGAGGTGCGAAATCTCATACAGAGCACTCCTCAGTCCGAGTCTAGTGACTCTGTAAACTCTATTGTTCATTTTGATGAAAAAGTCATGTTTGTAAAGGCACAAGGCGGGTTCAAAAGGGGACGAGTTTTTGGGTTAGGCTCAGAGGCGACACATGTTCGAACTAGACTGTTTCAAAGTGGACTGCATGCATCTTCCCCTACACCAGTTGATATTGGACATCTAGTAGAGTAAAGGGTTCAACAGGCTGAGCGGAGATTCAATCGACAAATAGACTTGTATCGGAACTTCATGAGGCAACAGCAGTCTACATTTGGTGGTTGGATGGCTGCTATGTCGGACAAGATGGGTATTCCTGCACCATCTCTGCCATCCATAGAGGAGATAGAAGCGCGCATTGCAGCTGCTAATGCTGAAGATGAAGATCCAAATGCTGACAATAGATTTGATCCAGCTGATGAGCACCCGGGCTCACGTAGGGGCTCTCGTTCCCCTCCTCCACCCCCTTCTGCAGTTGCTCCTTCATTACTTACATAGACATGTTATATTTATTTTTATACTCTTTATACACTATTACTTATTTTTGTGAATTATTTTACTTTTTTAGATACTTATTATATATTTTATATTATATTATATTTTAGTATTTTAATTATACTTATTTGGGCTTATTTTTAATTTTTTATAGTATTTTTTTGGATTATGAACATAGTTTTGGCATTTATTTGTATAGAGTTTCAGGGTTGATTTACAGGGAATTAATAATTTAAAATAAATATAATAATAAAAAAATAAAAAATTATTGCAAAATTTTCGCAAAACCGTCGCAATTTGCGAGGGTTTTGCGAGGGTCATGACTTGGGAGTTAATTCTCCCCTCGCAAAACCGTCGTAATTTGCGAGGGTTCAAACCGTAGCCCTCGCAAAACCCTCGCAAATTTGCGACGGTTTTGCGAGGGCACAAAGTCGATCCTCGCAAAACCGTCGCAATTTGCGAGGGTCAATGTTTTTCGTCGCAAAACGTCGCAAATTTGCTCCTTTGGCGAAGTTTGACAAAAAATATTCGTCGCAAAATCCTTGCAAAATCGTCGCAAATAGCAACGAATTTTTTTTGCCATCGCAAAACCGTCGCAAATAGTGACGGTTTCCCATGGCCGTCGCAAATTGCGACGTCATTTTTTGCGACGGCTAAAACCGTCGCAAAAACGGTCAGCGACGGTTTTTGGCCGTCGCAAATCGCGAATTTTCCTGTTGTGAGATGATTGGGAGATGGTCTATCGCAGTATTGGTGTTAAATTAGAGGGCGAAGGTAAACTTGATAAAGTGAAGATAATTTTACTCGTTAGTTTCCTCGATTTGCCTCTTGTACTTGAGCATATACCCTAAAGACCACAAAATGAGATGGATTCAAGTAATTCGATTATGGATTGCAGAAGAAAGAGGGATTGACAATAGAAGAAGCTGTGCAGAGTTATCTAAATGAACTTGTCAATAGAAGTTTGCTCCAAGTTGTTAAGACAATAACTGATGGGAGAGGGAAAGCATATGTAGTCCATGACATTTTGCGAGAAATTATTATTTCCAAGTCAAAAAAAGAAAATATTTGATAATGGTCGGTGACAAAGATATTGGATGAATGGATAAAGCTCGGCGGCTGGCAATCCATGGCCCTATAGAAAATACAACAGAAAGTAGTAAATTTAGGCATTTGCGTTCTTTGGCTTTTTTTCACGACCGCCCAAGCCATTCTTATCTAAGATGTTCAAGGCTTCTGAAGGTATTGGATCTCAGGGGTGCACTAATTGAAGTAATTCCTGATACTTTCAACTTATTCCTTTTGAGATATTTGTGTCCGAGGAGCACAAATGTGAAAACCATCCCAAAATCCATAGCGAATCTGAGGAACCTTGAGACTTTAGATTTGAAGAAGGCATTTGTGACCAAGTTGCCGGTTGAAATCCTAAAGCTTCGAAGACTTCATTACCTCATTGTTTACCGTGACTTCCGAGTATCAGTTTTCCCAAATAGGGCTCAAAGCTTTGGAGCTCCATACAAGATTGGAAGTCTAGAGTCTTTACAAAAGCTGAGTTGTATAGAGGCATATGAAAAGAATGGTGTTAAAATTGTAAAGCAAATAGGAAAACTAACAGGACTAAGGATATTAGGAATTGCAAAACTAAGAAGAGAAGATGGAAAGGATCTTTGCTCTTTTCTTGAGAAGCTGACCAACCTCCGCTCCTTTCATGTTGCTTCCACGGAAGAGGATGAGATAATTGACCTACACTATACTCTATCATCAATTCCACGTCTTCTTAGAACACTATATCTTGTTGGATGCATAGAGAAGATCCCTCAGTGGATACCTTGTCTACAAGGCCTCACTAGAATTTGGCTAAGAGGAAGTAGACTGAAGGGTGAACCTCTTTAGTACCTTGAGGATTTGCCCACTCTTGTATATCTTCTTCTTGGTAGAGCCCATGAAGGTGAGGAATTGCACTTCAAGGCTGGAAAGTTTCAGCGGCTCAATGGTTTAAATCTTTGGTTCTTAGAAGGCGTGAAGCGGGTAAGAGTATAGACGAACTCAATGCCTTGTCTTGAACGGTTATCCATTAAAAACTGTGAACTGATGGAAGAGCTTCCCAGTGGCATTGAACATCTCAGCAAGCTTGAATTTGTTGCTTTAATTGATATGTCTGAGAAATTGGTCGAACAAAAGCCTTGCAAAAGAATGATGTTTTCTTCCTCCTCTCTGATGAGGAATGATTTTTCCTTTTTTTTTTTTATCGTAAGAAGAAATTGTGCTGTTGTAGCTATTTGTACTTGAAACCCCTCAAAAAGTTAAGATTAATTTGCCATTTTCAAAGAAATTGTAGCTATTCTTTAGCGTAAGTTATTTGTAATATTTAGAGAGAAGAATTTCAAAGAATTTTCCTTTTCTTTCGTATAGACCAATTTCTATAGAAAAATTACAACAATTGAGGTATTGTTATAAAATTTGGGTAGTGTTAGAACAAAAGAATTTACACACTACACACTAATAAAACTCTAATTATTATTTGCACAAGAATTTCTTTAAATCTCTCTCTTTCTTTCTCTCACAATTTTCTCTCACAATCACAATTCTTTCTTTCACAAAATGATAATGTATTACAAGCTTAGAGAATAACTCTATTTATAGAGCTCTTAATTAGTGGAATACAACATCTTCCACTAATCTTAATTAGTGGTGTCTCCACAAAATGATGGACATTCATAAAAATTCATAATTAGTGAAGTTTCCACTAATTAGTGAAACTTCTATTAATTCCCTAATAATTCACATAAATCCATAATTAGTGGAGCTTTCACTAATTCACAATATATCATAACACTCCCCCTTGAATGTTCATCCATTACATAAAGAATATGCCTCGTTAAAATCTTACTAGATAAAAATCCAGTGAAAAAAAAAAATCTAGTGAAGAAAAAAGAGTACACTATTCTATATGTCTGTTTATTACTCCCCCTGATGAGATGATTCCTTTAAATCTTTAAACCGACACATACCGATTTTATATCTCAACTTCTCAAATGTTGCAGTCGGTAAAGTCTTCGTGAAAATATCTGTGAGGTTGTCACATGACCGAATTTGTAGCACATCAATTTCACCTTTCTTCTGGAGTTCATGAGTAAAGAAGAATTTTGATGAAATATGTTTTGTTCGATCTCCTTTAATAAATCCTCTTTATATTTGAGTTATGCAAGCTACATTATCTTCATAAAGAGAAGTTGGAATATCTCTGAAAGATGATAATCTACAACTTTCTCGGATATCATGAATCATTGATCGTAACCATACACATTCTCTACTTGCTTTATGAATGGCTATACTTTCAGCATGATTTGAAGAAGTAGCTGTTTGGAGATATCAAATGACTTGTTTAATTCCATTCCAATGTCATCGTGTTGGTGAAGAACTAAATCTTGCTAATAAATTGACAGCAAATACAATATCAGGTCATGTATTGTTAGCAAGATACATCAATGCACCAATTGCACTGAGATATGGTACTTCAGGACCAAGGAGTTATTCATCATCTTCTTGAGGTCAAAATCTTTCTTCACATCTAATGACTGAACGATCATTGGAATACTCAATGGATGTGCTTTGTCCATGTAAAAGCTTTTTAGAACTTTTGTTGTATATGTTGATTGATGAAACTTGCCAAATGTTCAATTTGTAAACCAAGGCAAAATGTAATTTTACCAACATCCTTGATATCGAATAATCAATTGTTTCGTGGAGCTCTTCAGGAGTTCCAATAAGATTAATATCACCAACATATATCACAAATTTAGAATCAGATTTCTTAATAAAAGTACATCGACATACCTAGTCATTTGTAAATCCCGCTTTCAATAAATATTTACTAAGACAATTGAATCACATGCGCCCAACTTGCTTCAAGCCATATAATAATTTCTGTAACTTGATGGAGTAATTTTCACGAGGATAATGTTTATATGCTTCAAGCATATGAAATCCTTCGGGGATTTTCATGTAAACATCATTTTCTAAATTTTCATACAAGTAAGTAGTGACAACATCTAATAGGCGCATATCTATCTTTCATGTACTGCCAAATTGATAAGATATCGGAGTGTAATAGTATCAACAATAGAAGAATAAGTTTCATTATAATCAATATCTGGTCTTTGTGAAAAACTTTGGGCTACTAACCGTGCTTTATCTCGTATGATTTCATTATTTTCATTGCGCTTTCTCACAAATATCCATTCGTAGCCAACAGGTTTTACACCTTCTAGTGTTCAGATTGCAGGTCCGAAGACTTTACGTTGTGTCAATGCATTTAACTCCGAGTGAATCACATCTTTCTATTGTAGTCAATCTTTTCTATGCTGACATTCATCAACTGATATTGGTTCAGGATCATTATTATCCTGTATAATATCAAGAGATATATTATATGCAAACATATTATCAATAATTATTTCTATCCGATTCCAACTTCTGCCGGAAGTGGTATAATTGATAGAAATTTCAATATTACTTTCATCAACTTCTAGTTCTTTGTCATCAGTTTTCTCTTGGTCTTTATCATTCTTTTCTAATATGATCATTTGGATCCTTTCATCATCTCTTCTTTCGAGGATTTTTATCTTTAGAACCAAGAGGTTGGCCATGCTTCTGGCATGCTTTTAGCTCAGTAGCTATAGGTATAATCTTTTTTTCTGCTGAAACTTCAATTCGAATAGGAGCATTTATAACTAGAATATGCGATTTTGTTACTCTTCTGGAGTCAACAAAAGCGTCTGGCATTTGATTATCTTTTGAACTTCAAGTTCACACGCGCTTGTACGCGGATCAAAGTAATTTAATGATATTGTCCAATCAAGATCTTTCTTATACTATTTCTATTCTCCCCCTAATTTAGGGAATAATGATTTCACAAGAGAATAAGGGAAAAGAAAAAGAAATGTAAGAACATGATGACAAGTAGGAAATGCCAAGAAAAAAAAAATCTCCTTTTTTTTCACTTTTCCTGGTACCATCTTTTCCCCTTCCTCCTTGTCTTTTCTTCTCATTCGTCCCTCCACCTATCATCTATCTATTCTTCTTCCTCGTACATACATACACATATATATATATATATATATATGTATGTATCGATATATATCTCAGTTATCAGCCAATAGAAAACATAAAAAAAACAAAAAAACCTCAAAGCAGATATGGAGACTCGTAATTCATTTGAGACATGGTAAAATTTTGACTTGGTTTCTAACGCAGAAGATTTTGATATGTTTTCTTTTCCAAGCCAACCGCTTCCGCCTAATGTCAGGTCTAACGCAGAAGATTTTGATGTATTTTCCTTTCCAAACCAACCGCTTTAACCTAATTTCCAAGTCAACCGTTTCCGCCTAATTTCAAGTGAGATACCTTTAAGGGCTTCCTTTTTTTTTTTTTTTAGTGTGCTTAATAATGAAATAATGAAATTAAATTCTCTTTTGGTTTGTTGTGATGTAAATCAGTGGTAGTTCTGGACATGCTGCTTTGGATTTTCAATTTGATCTACCCATTCAAAAGATTGATTTTGATGCTATTGATCTACCCATTCAAGAGACTGCTTTTGATGTTGTTCCTCTGAATGAGGATATGCTTGTGCATGATCCTTTCTACTCCCTAATGGATTTTGAACAAAGCCAGAATTTGGTTCCAAGTTATCATACATTCAAACATGGATTTTGCATGGTATTACCTTTACTGATATTATTTTTCCTTTTCTAGGAGAAATAATGAGTGGTTTTGGCAACGAATTTGGAGTGAGGACCCATGAAATGCATAATATCGAAGTTCAAGATACTATTGCAGATGAAATTCCTATGAAGAATGAGAGGATTAGGAGGTAGAGAGAGGAGAAGGGTAATAGCTCCAAGACATTATCAAAAGAAACCATTTCGTAGTACTTTTACCTGCCAATCAAGATCACAGCCAAAGAATTGAATATTGGCTTAACCCCTCTCAAGAACAGATGTAGGGAGTTGGGAATTCGTCGATGGCCTCATAAGAAGTTGATGACTTTGGAAACCCTAATCAAGAATGTTCAGGTTCTCTCCCACACATACTTGTAATTTGCAAGTATGAAATTATGAAAGATTTATACGTAAATAATGACGGAATGAGTGTATCTCCACCGATGATATCACTTCGATTTACAGGAGCGAGATAAAGACGAAGGAGGACATATGGCAGAGAAGAAGTTCAGGGAAGCCATTTAGATACTGGAACGTGAGAAGAAGTTGGTGGAAGAAAGTCCTGATACGTGGTTAAAAGATTAAACACAGAAATTGAGACAAGCATGCTTTAAGGCCAAATACAATAAAAAACTTAAGGGGATGAGAAAATCCCAAGACTCATTGTGCAGTAATTTTACGGCTAATTCTGCTGCTAGTCTAGATATTAGCCCAAGGGAGAAGGAATAGAAGGAGGATGCCGAAGAAGAGGAACTGAAATCCATAATTACTACCTGTTTGTCTTCCTCTAATGCAAACATGGAAAAAGAACAACTACAAACATTCATCCTCAATTTGTCAGCTCAATTGAAAAAGAGCAACTATAAGCATGCATCCTCAAGTTCATGTGAACATCAGTGAGCTGAATAAAGGAAATGCAAGTGAACACAAGACTTATGATCAAGAGGAGATAGATTTTTTTTTTTCTGAACTGTTAGTAGTAATATAGTATATATTGACATCCGAATGTAACATCTCAAAGATGTGATACTTATTATTAATAGAAATATCATTTTCCCTTATTATTTTTTCTGTTTTATTTCAGGTGGCCAGTATTGCTCTGTGCTAAGGGAAATATAGAGTATGTCCATGACCATAACTACGGCCACTGCCATAACTATGACTATAACGATGGCTTCTCTTGGAGCCAACAACATTTACTTCTGGAAGTGCTGTTGAGTCAGTTGGTCTGGCTTCATGATTTTTTAATAATAACTCATTATTTTTCTCTGCAATGATGAGGGTAGTAATTAAATCTGTGTATACCCTTTTTCTCGATATTGTTGCTGTAGGACAATATTCGAGGCATGAAAGATGGAGAATACATCGTTGAGCCATATTCATTCACGGTTTTAAAATTTTGTAACTTCAGGTCCAATAATTTATACCGTCAGTTGGTAATACGACCATCTTCAGATGGTCAAATTTAAATTACCTACAGGACATATGGATCTTTTTTTTTTTAGCATTTAGATGCATTTCTATATGACATATAATTTTTTCCAATAATATCAAGGGCTACAAATTCGAAGTTAGCAATGTTAGCCATAAAGATTAATAAATGCGTACCTGTCTTCTGGCTTTAAATAATGGCAGAGACTCGTGCTGATAACGTGTTATAAAATTTGGGTAGTGTTAGGGAAAAAAATCTACACACTACACACTAATAAAACTCTAACTATTATTTGCATAAGAATTTCTTCAAATCTCTCTCTTTCTTTCTCTCACAATTTTCTCTCACAATCACAATTCTTTCTTTCACAAAATGATAGTGTATTACAAGTTTAGAGAATAGCTCTATTTATAGAGCTTTTAATTAGTGGAATACATCATCTTCCACTAATCTTAATTAGTGGTGTCTCCTCTAAATGATGGACATCCATAAAAATCTATAATTAATGGAGTTTCCATTAATTAGTGGAGCTTCTACTAATTCTCTAATAATTCACATAAATCCATAATTAGTGGAGCTTCCACTAATTCACAACATATCATAACAGGTATTAAAAAAAACTCATATATATATATATATATATATATATATATATATATTGCGGGGGGCAGGACTGGGGTTGAGGGGATGAATATTTCCCTCTCTTGAATGTTCATTAAAATATATACTAATGATAAATAAATAAATAAGTTCTCTCAAGGTGCTTAATTCTTTTTTAAGCCTTCCACCCTCGAAAAATAAAGGGAAAAAAATAAGTAAATAAAGTCCTGATTTTACAGATAAAAAATTTCATATTTTTGTTTTATAAATTATTTTATTTTACTTTAGCGAACGGAGGTAACATAATCAAAATTGTAAATGAACATAACATGATCATCAAAGTAATAGTTGAAATAATTAAATATCACAGTCGTCAGAAACACTAAGATCCAATCATTAAAGTATATTTATTTTAGTTTTTTTTAAAAAAAATGAGATAGCAAGATTTTAATGTATTATCACTACTTGAAAATGAGCATTCTTAATAAATTAATGACAAAATTATTAATAAATTAGAATTTAGAAGTACAATCATAATACAAAAGTTAACAAACATTAATATACTGTAAGCAAGCAATACCTTTAAATACTTATATAGAAATTGATTTAAAATTAAAAATAAATTAATATTATGATTTAGTAAAATAATAAATAATATAATAACAAATATAATAAATGTATTTTTAATTGTACAAAATAATGAATAATTATTTTGAAAAAAACTTCAAAATAACCGATAGAAAGGAAGAGAAGAAACCACTGAAAGCGAAGCGAAGATTCGGTGGAATTAATTGGAGACCTGAGGGTATTGGAATGCATTCACGGTCTCGAGGAACATTGAGGACAGATGTGAGTATATGTCATACCAGTGAATTATTTGGACAATAATAATTAAAAAAAAAGTGTTAATATCTCTTTTCAATGTTATCATGTAATTTTGGCAGCAAAATTTTCTGTCTATGGGTACATTGAGCCTGATTTAATAACGGTAAAATTGATGGTTTTTTTTTTAAAAAAAGGTACAATTAGAAAAAAAAAAAAACACTATAAAACGAAAAGGTAGGATTACAATGATTGAACATTGAAAAGCAACATAGTCGATCATACTTAAAATAAATTTTTTTAAACATAAAAGAATGCAAGGTATATAGGTTTCTTCCTTAATTTGATAATGTAAAGGTAACAATTTATCGTTAAGATTTAAAATAAATTTAACAGTAAAGTTTTTGGTGTAATAACGATAACTTTTTTTATAAATGATAATTGCCCACGGTGGGCTTTGGGCCTTACTATAGCTCCATAGCAACAACAAGTTGGGCCCCACACGTGTGTTCGTAAACACTTGTTTACCCTGTACTGTTGGATCTTCTGCCTAGTGTATATTATAAATTCATCTACATTATAACATTATTTTTAACACATGTTTTTCATATAATTTATTTTCTCTAATTTGAAAATTTTAATTTCGTCCCTATTTGAAATGAATCAAGTACTAATTGGGCTTATGATAATTAATTCATCTGTTTTTTTTTTCTTTTAGAAAATTTTTAGACTCGTAACCGTTTTTTAATCAACATGGTATATATATTAATCTGAATAAAATGGGTTGAAAAGAACATCACTTCAGAAAGAGTGCACCAAGGAACTATTATTTCTTTCCTATATACTATTAAATCCATCATCATTAGAAGGCTTAAATCAACAAGTTCATCTCATTTGATCATAGACCGATGATTCATATGTGTGTCTATATATATATATGTCAAATCATGATTATTAGTCAAAATTAGTTGAATATTCTTTATTACACGTGGAGATCTTATCTAGTCATTAAATAAAATTTTCAAATATTTACGCAAAAGTAAATTTTGGATTGGACAATTGGCTCAAATAGGCCTCAAACTTTTTTTACAGTACCATTTTAGTCTCCAAAATTTTTTAAAGATATTATCTTCTTCAATTTATTTTTACGGTACTAATTTCGTATTTAAATTTTTTTTCAATCTATTACTATCTTTAAACTATTTTCAAAGTATTAAAATAATTATATAATCTAATTTTTAAGGGGCAAAAATACCGTCACAATCTACTGCCCTAAAAAACACAAAGACTCACGTGACCTTGAGGACGAAAATGAATGTTTGAGATCTCTGTTAAATTTGTTTTCTCATTTCTTCAACTATTCAGCTTCTGAAGAGTATAACCCATCCACGCTAGAGTTCTCCGAATAATCTACAATATTTTGCTTTCTAAGCACCATCCACACTGGAGTTCGCCTCCTTATTTTCTTTGGCTATTGTAAAGACTACGAAAGTAGCCACTTTATCCTATATAGCAAATTCAATTTTCGTCCTCCAAAGAGTACCTAAGATCTGGAAAATTTTAGTTCAATTCTTCTTACTTGAATATTGAGAAAGCCCTTTATTTCTTCTAATTATTTGTAGAACGGAATATATGTTAGTGGGTTTAAGATTCTGGAATATATGCTACAGTGGAAGTGTTTATGAATGGGAAGGAGAGAACGGCTACAGAATGAATGTTCTTGATGGAGAATTGAGAACTCTGTCATCACAATCGCTGATTTGTAGAGGTGTTAGTTAACCAGGAAGAAGTTAACAGAGCAAGAGACATTATAGTGCAGAAAAACTTCTAGAAAATAGAAAAGCTAGATTTACTGTCGGGAAGAAGGCGAGCGTGAATCGAGTGAAAAAACAGCCAATTCTTTGATTAGGATGTTGATTTCAGATTTGGATTTGAGCTTTGTTGGGCTGCTTTTTTTGTGTGTGTGTGTATAATCCGGTGATACAAACATTCATTTTCGTCCTCAAACATTCAGAGACAACAAATTTAACAAAGTCACATGAGGCTTTATGTGTTTTTTAAGGAAATAGATTGTGAAGACATTTTTGCCCCTCAAAAATTAGATTATCGGATTATTTTGATGTTTGAAAATAGTTTAAGGATAGTAATTGCATTGAAAAAATAGTTTGAGGAAAACGATATATATATATATATATATAAATTGAGGACAAAAATAGTACTACAAAAAAAATTGAGGACTTTTTGGATTAATTATCCAATAGATTTTTTGTTGGTGTGTCTCCAATAAGAGTTACCTAACACAATAATGGATAATTTTTAAAATCGTTTTTCCAAGTATATAATTGTCTCAATCAAATCTATCAAACGTTACTTTATTCAATTTAATCCTTATAATTAGGAAAAGTATATTAAAGTAGTTATTTCATCCAAAAATTACCTGTCAAAGTTTAAAAAGTCAAATAAAATTAGATAAAATAAGGATATGCAATTATTCTAAGGCTTTTTTTGATTGTTAAGGAAAGTGAGATGGAAAAGTAATTACATTCCTTATTTTTAAAATCTAGCGTTTTGTTCACTATTATTTGATTGATGAATCCTTTATATTGGAATGGTTGGAGGATCAACTGGCTTGGCAATTCTTCATGAGGGGATGAATCCAGAGATTTTTGAATCAAAGCTATGAATTTTTGTTCATCCCTCGCCGTAATAATATCTCGGGGTTTGTGAAGATAAATTGGTATATCTACTATATGACCATTAACTAAAATGTGCCTATGGTTAACTAATTGTTGGGCTGCAGAAACCTCTAACAATAAGGAACATGTCCTACAACATCATACACATACCCTTGATACTAAGGAAGAAAGAAAAGAAAGTATGAGAAAATAAATTTTGATTGGGATGTAATATTGTGATTCCTTTCTTAAGGATTCTAACAATGAAAGATAAAAAAAAAAATTTAATTGAATATACATAAGAATTTTTTTTTTAATATATACATCATTTACTTTATCTATCACGTTCTTTATTACTAATTCTTTCTCCCCTCACAGCACTCTCAACCTAGTAGTATATTAAAAATTTCTATATTCTCATATATATATATATATATATATATATATGTATATATTCAAAATTTTGAAAGATTACACATTTTAAAATAACTGTAAAATTTTAATTTGAAAAGTATATTATAATTGAATTAATTACATAAGTAGAAAATTTATTATATTTTCTATAGATACTTTAATTTGACAATAATATTCAAAATTTTAAAAGATTACACATTTTAAAATAACTGTAAAACTTTAATTTGAAAAGTATATCATGATTGAATTAATTACATAAGTAGAAAATTTATTATATTTTCTATAGATACTTTAATTTGACAATAATCAAATATTATTTTCTATCAATATTAGAATTTGAACCCAACATTAAGAATAATTAGAATACCAAATAAAATAAAATAAAATTTATATTTAAATATGTGAAACCACTATTTATATAATTTTTATTTATTATAGTCATTTAATAGAAAATATATATAATTAAATTTACAATAATATAAGAGATCTTAAAAATAATTTTAATTTTTTATCTATGTAATACTTTATTCTAAATTATTAAAAATACTTTGTATTACTTTCCTTTAATATTTGTTAACCTTCCAAACAAAGGAATGTAATCTATTTGAAATTATATTTTCAGAATTTAGATTCTGTAACATTACTTTTCCATATGTCAGTCAAACGATCTCTAAGAGTAATTTTCAAATTCGTCGTAAAAAATATGCAATTGTCTCAATTAAATCCCACAAACATTACTTTACTCAATTTAATCCTTATAAATACCAATAGTATATCAAAGTATTTTACAAGACAATTTTTTTTAAAAAAAAATACAAATTATGATAATTGATTTATTTAGAGTTTAAATATATTACTTTTTTTATATTCTTTAAAAATATTACCCTTATATTCTTTTTTTTTTCTTTTTTAAGCGTACTTTAACTTAATGTTAGTTTGATAGAGTTTTTAAATTTTTTTTCTTATAATACTGTTGACTCCCGAAAAATGCAGCTAGCCAAATAAATTAATTCTCGGCTGGACAGACAAGTCAAGATGTGACTAGATGGGCCATTTAGTAGTATCATCTAGATGGGCTAAACAAGGGCCATCAAATCAAGCAAGCAAGCCAGACCAGGCAGTCTCCAACAGAACTCAGGCAAGCCGAAAAAGTAGTCAGTTAGGAGTTTGATTCCAATCAGAACACTTCCTATCTTTAAGGAAGTTAGTTGTGGCCAGGGGTTTGACTTTAGTCAAGACATCTCTTATCCTTAAGGAAGTTAGCCATGATTAGAAGTTTTGACTTTAGAACGTCTCCTATCTTCAAGGAAGTAAATTATTGAGGGGATAATGCATGAATTTCTTTCCAAGTAATTCGCCACTTTGCCATTAATATGTTGGAATGTATGCCTAAAATAGACAATGTATTTTTATATTTTAAAAATTAATAAAATATTTCATTCAGTAATATTTGTTTGTTTACATATATGTACACATTAAGGTCAAAATGTGAGTAAGTAATTTACGTGATTGTGTTGTGTTTTCTCAATAAGGTCTAGATGATGAGTTACTAACACATAAGCAAAAAATTTATTATTGATCGATTGATAAAGTTGGACACTTTATCAAGGTTTATATTATTATACTATGATTTTTAAATAGGGAATGGTTCACCTTAGACCAGTGAGTAGTCCACCCATGCCAATAGTGTAAGTGTATTTGAAATATGTAGAACTGGACCAGGTGATAATAATCTTTATAAGAGTACTAAAATAAATAAAGATTGGTTTATTGCTGCTACTGCATGGATGAATACCCTAAGATTTAAGTATAAGTTGGTGATTTGAAAAAACTGAATTTGTGCACTTTGATGTATGATGGGTGAGATCTTATTACAAGGCTAATAACTATATATGTTGGATGTATGACTCTAGTTAATTAATATGGATTTATACAATAGAATTTTTATACTTTATTTCTTGAAGAAATCACCCCCTTTGATTGTCTAGGATAATTTAAATAATTTAGAGCTTTGGAAAACGTGACTTAATATGTATGCTTTGGGGTAGCACTTGGGAAATAATTTGATATATACTGGAAGTCATGGATTATCGGATTAGTCATCAAAGGATGGTAGATATCATTGAGGAAGATGATCGTATATTTTTCCAATCTCCATGACGGATGTTACGTAGAAGGATATTTTCATTATTACACCTGTAGGTCGAGGTTGCAATATTATTCTTGGGGACAATATTTTCATATGATATAGAATATTTAAAATGATAAAATATAATTACTTGTTAGCAAAGGTATTTTTGATATTTTAGTAGTCAAGAATAATACATCTTTTGATCCCTAGAGTAACTCAAGTAACCTTAATAAATTTATTTAGTATATGGGCTTATTGTGTGAATTAATAATGGAAGAATTATTCTAGAAGTCCAATTAATTATTTATTTGGGTTAGAATAATTTATTGGGTTAATTTAATTAAATTAGTTTATTAATTAATTATCTCGACCAATTTTATATTAGGTTCAAGTAGATTAATTAATTAATAAGGGAGCTATTTAATTAGCATTGGATTAATTTAATTAAATTAGTTTATTAATTAATTATCTTGTGTAATTTTATATTGGGCTCAAATGGATTAATTAATTAAAAAGGAAGCGAGTTAATTAGTCTTGGGCTAATTAAGAAAAACCCTATCCCACTAGAATTGCGGGTGATAGCTTTTGTTATTTTGGAAACAAAAGATATCTATCACAAGTAAGAGGGAAAAGCAAAAAGAAAGGAAAGGGAAACAAAAAAAAAAAAGGGTGGGTGGGGGGGGGGGTGTTGAAGGAAAATAGGAAGCAACCAAATTCGTTGCTTTGGTTTTTCCTAATTGCACAATACGAAAGCTACTGTTTTATTTCTTGTTTTTTTTCCAATTCTCATGGGATTGGTGTGACTAATAAACAAGAAAAAAAAAAAAAAAAGGCTTTCGGCTTTCCTTAGAAAATATAGCTCCGATTTTTTTTTTTATTTTGAAAAAAAAATTCCTTTCGTTTTTTTTTTCCTTTTCCTTCGTTAAACCTCTTCCAATTATCCTTTCAAAACTAATTCTTTAACTTATTATTCTACTTTCACCTCTAGATAGCTTATAAGAGGCTTGAGAATACTTTGGAAGATTGAAACCTAATAATTTTGGTGTGTGTGTTTGATGCGAAAGAGCCGATACTTGGTCAAAATTCCTATAGAACAAGTAGTCGTGATAAACCAAAGCGTTCCATCAAACCTAAATCCTCTGGTTATTCAATCTAAGCGGCTTAAAAGTAAGCATTCCTAAATTTTAGCCCAAGAAAAAATTTTAAATTGCTATTTTCTGGTGCGTTTTTATTTTTTCACAATCCTTTTAAGTGGTATTAGAGTCATGGTTATAATTTAGTAGCATGTTTAGGGTTGATAACTGGAAATGTAGTTCTTTTATTAGTTAAAAAATTCAATCTTTGTGATTATATAGATCCCTCATAATTTTTTATATGGCTAGATGTTGTGTACATCTCGCATGTGGATATATAGGTACTTGTATTTATTATTATTATTCATTTTTTGTAGAACTCAAAAACCTTTGTGCATTTGATTACAAAATTAAATAAAATAGCCATGATCCAAAAATAAACTTTTTATATGCTATTTCTAACATTTAATTCTTATGTGACCAAATAAAGAATTAAACATCATAATAATAATTAAAATAATCTTATTTAATTATAAGGTAGTCTATCCTTTACTAACCATTTTCATGCAAAAATATTGATGACCATAAATAAACCATTACAAGAAAAATAACCTCATGTAATATGAGACCCAAAAGAAAAGAAAAATTACAAAAAAAATTCCTATAGAACAAGTAGTCGTGATAAACCAAAGCGTTCCATCAAACCTAAATCCTCTGGTTATTCAATCTAAGCGGCTTAAAAGTAAGCATTCCTAAATTTTGGCCCAAGAAAAAATTTTAAATTGCTATTTTCTGGTGCGTTTTTATTTTTTCGCAATCCTTTTAAGTGGTATTAGAGTCATGGTTATAATTTAGTAGCATGTTTAGGGTTGATAACTGGAAATGTAGTTCTTTTATTAGTTAAAAAATTCAATCTTTGTGATTATATGGATCCCTCATAATTTTTTATATGGCTAGATGTTGTGTACATCTCGCATGTGGATATATAGGTACTTGTATTTATTATTATTATTATTCATTTTTTGTAGAACTCATGTACGCCTCATTTTGAAAGGTATAGGCGATTGATATTATATTTAAATTCATCTATGGGAATTTTTTGTAACAATATTGGTGCCTGAGCAACATCGAGATTCAAGAGAAAAACAAAATTAGAAAAAAGGAGAAAAGGTTGATGGTTTTTTGGAGCAAGCAATGAGCAGTTTTTCTTGAGTGGTTAGATCACAGTTCGTGCGGTTCGAGCTTCCAATGTGTTCCATTAAATTTTTTTTGTAATTTTTCTTTTCTTTTGGGTCTCATATTACATGAGGTTATTTTTCTTGTAATGGTTTATTTATGGCCATCAATATTTTTGCATGAAAATGGTTAGTAAAGGATAGACTACCTTATAATTAAATAAGATTATTTTAATTATTATTATGATGTTTAATTCTTTATTTGGTCACATAAGAATTAAATGTTAGAAATAGCATATAAAAAGTTTATTTTTGGATCATGGCTATTTTATTTAATTTTGTAATCAAATGCACAAAGGTTTTTGAGAAATTAATTTTTTTTCTAGATAAAAAAATTAAAGGAAAAAGTTTTTAAAATTGAACTAAGGAATTTAAAATAAAATTCATGATTTATTCTTCCAAAGTGTTTATTCTTGACATGGTGAATATTTTGAATTTAAGTACTTTAAATTTAATTCCTAGAAAATGGTTTAAATTTAAGTAGTAAAAATAAAAATTCATAATTTATTCTCTTAAAGGGTTTTATCTTTGATATAGAGAATACTGGTTGAATTTGTTGAAATTTCATTAAAGTTAATAAAAACCAATTAATTTTAAGAAAACATTTTTTTCCAAATATTAAGTGGGAGAAGGGTTCCAACGGTTCCACAACTTCCAGCACAGATTCATGTTAGAGATTATGGTTATTCTCATATCATTCTGAGTATAACCCCCTATAGGATGGATTTTCACAAAAATCTAGAATTAACCGAGGAATTGTAATTAATGCCTAAGATATGTGTTAGTATTGGCCAGCCTATCGTTGGAGGTATTAATACTAGATTATTCGTAAATGGTAAAGTAATGACCATCATATCGATGGAACTATCTCCGAATCATTATCTATTAAGGAAGTTTAGTTAGTGAAGGTTATACATTTAATTTAGAAAATTGTTAACCTTCCTACGAAACTCTGTTAATGTTTGTAAGAGCTAAATTTTTCATTTTTTTTATAACAGTTTTAATAGGTTAACCATATCATGGAAATAATATGATGTTTTAAATGTGCATTTTTTATTTGTTTTTCAAACAAACATTTTTTTGAATGAAGGTTTTTTTTTTTTTCAATTAACAAAAATGTCTAGTTTCAATTATTTGTCCATTATTCTCAAAGAGAATAAGTTAATTGGACCTAATTATGTGGATTGGAAAAGGAATATAAACATAATACTCACTGTGGAAGAGTACAAGTACGTTTTGACCGACCCCTATCCTGAAATTGGGGAAGATTCTACAGACTAATATTGTGAGGTTGAGAAGGCATGAAGGAAAGCTAATGAGATGACTAGTGCTATATGTCGGTTTCCATGTCTAATATTCCTCAGTATAAGAAAAAGAATATGCCTACTGCATATGATATTGATGTATTGTTGTGCAACATATTTGCTGACAAGAGTTGGCTCGCAAGGTAGGAAATTCTTAGGACAATCATTAATACTAGGATGGCTAAGAGGACATCGATTCACGAGCATATACTTAATATGATTGCTTATTTTGAGGAGGTCGAGATCCTAGAGGCAACAATCGATTCTGAGAGCCAAATTGATATAGTTCTTGAGACTGCCAAATTCACTTTCTCAATTTAAGTTATGAACAAGTTGAGTATGTCTTTGACCGAGTTAATGAAAAAACTCTAGATTGCTGAGAAAATAGTGAAGCCTACGTCAAAGGTTTTGTTACTCATTCTGGTTTATCTTCTAAAATTAGTACATAGCCCAAGAAGTTCAAGAAGAAAAAGGCCCAGAACACTGAAAGGACCCAATTAAGGGTCTAAGCCCAGTCCAAGCAATCCAAACGCCAAGCCTAAGGGTAAATGTTTTAAGTGTGGCAAGAAAGGGCACTCCATGAAAGATTGTCCGGACTTTTGGGCCAAATCCTCTTTGAGTACTACTCTTTACTTAGAGTCTACATTAATAGCTGGATCATCATCTACTTAGATTGTTGATTCCAGAACCATTGATCATTACTACAACTCTTTGAAGAGGTCCAACAAGATAAGACGACTAATTAGAGGAGAGCATACACTGAGAGTGGGCAACAAAGTACAAGTGTGGGTTGAAGCAATGGGAGACTTTGAACTTTTATTTGATTGTAATAGGATTTTAGTTTTAAAAGATATTTTATATGTTTTTATAAACAAAATTTGATTTTAGTTTCAAGATTGATTAATGAAGGATATTCTGTTTCTTTCTATTCTGGTATTTCAATCAATAGAGATGAAAAAATTATTTGTTCTGGAAACATATATGGCAATCTTTTTTATATTAATCCTAGTAGTCATCAAATAACCAATACTTAGAGGGAACCTAATAATAAGAAGAGAAAGGACATATCAAATAACTCATATTTATAGCACTTAAGATTGGGGCATAGAAATCCTAATCGGATTTAGAGGTAATCCAAAATGGGTTGATTCATTAAAATTGGAGGAATGACCTTAATATAAATCTTGTTTTATGGGTAAAATGACCAAAAAGTCTTTTAATCAAAAGGTAGAAAGGGCCAGGGAAATATTAGAGTTAGTTCATATTGATGTTTGTAGTCCTATGTCTATACCTACTAAAGGAGGTTATGAATACTTTATCATATTCACAGATGATCACATGCGTTTCGGTTACGTTTACTTGATAAGGTGCAAGTCTAACTCATTTGACAAATTCAAGGAGTTTAAGACTAAGATGGAGCGTTAAACGGGTAAACTAATAAAAAAGTTAAGATCGGATCATGGTGAAGAGTATCTCCTTGGTGAATTTAAAGACTATTTCGCACATCAGGAAATAGTATCTTAGCTAACTGCACTTGGGACTTTCCAACAGAATGGAGTAGCTGAGAGAAGAAATAGAACATTAATGAAAATGTTTAGAAGTATGATGAGTTATGCAACTCTTCCAATTTCCTTTTAGGGATATGCTTTGGAAATAATAGCATATATTCTAAATTTGGTGTCTTCCAAGTCAATGTCTAGGACACCTTATAAGATGTGGATTGGATTGGATGCAAGCCGAGTATGAATTATCTTAAGGTATGGAGTTGTCCAACTTATTGTTAGGGATATACCCAAAAATAATTTGTATTTATACTATTGTCGTTATGTATTATATAATCATACGAGGTATTTCTTTCCATGAATAGTACATTTAATTTTGTAGTCATCAAGTACGTGACTTGATAGTAAAACCCTGTAACAAATACAATAAATATTCTTAAATTGTGTCTGATAGATTATTATTAGTGGAATAATAATAAATTAAGATTAGTATGTTTGTGACTTGATGTCTATGTTTTACTGGTTATGGATATATGTGATATCAAGTCAAAATATAAATAAATATTAGAGAATATTGTATTGGACATGACCCACTGTGAGAGTATTTCATAGGACATGTCATAAGTATTTTCTAGCCATAATGATATTAGAAGTCCTTCGACCTGAATTCATCATAGTTTCCTACTTGATAAATTCTATATCTTGATATTGTTTAAGGTTGTCTTTAACCAAAGAATAAATTAGACTACTATTGGATATAGAATAAACCAGAGAGATGAATATGATTAATAGTGAAGGAATTTGTCCCTCTCATTCTTGGGAGAGATGTCCATGGGCCCCTTGATAAGTTAGACTATGAAAATGTATGGTCGTGCTCAAATATATCAATTTGAGATATTGATATCATTTGTTTGAATAGTCTACTATAAGATTAAGAAATAATTGATTAAGGTTAATAAGGATTACATGCTCCATACCTTATGATTAATCTGGATATCGTGTGACAAAAAGGACTAAATATAAAGTTATGGTTTGGTTCAAAGAGATCACTGATTTTTATTTAACCTGGATAGTTATAATGTTTTGTTAGAAACTGCTTATAACTTATGGGCTATTTAAATGTGATTTGGACATACTGCCATTATTAAATGAACATATAGGGTTACACATTAAGGGAATACATTATGTTATTTTTTTGGTAATCAGGTTCGATGTATCTAAAAATGTGTTTAGGTTAATCGAATTTAGAAAAATGATGAAATACAATGAATCTGGAAATATGTTTACATTCAATGTATCTGGAGGATGTCCAAATTATAAAAATTTGACTCGATAAATTAATTAGTTAAATTACTGAGATAATGGTATAATCTTATCCTATCTTTTTTAATTTAATTTGAATTTAAAATAAGATATGATAAGATATTATAAGAGTTGGACTCCAAGAAGTTCTTGTGGTTTTAAAAGAAAACCCTAGTTGTCTTTTTGTGGTAGTCTTCTCATAAAAATTTCCGTGCATCCATAACAAAAATCTAGCCTCTCAAAACCCTAGGCGCTAGCACTCCCGGGTAAAGAATTGAGTTCGTTGTGTGTATCCGATAGAGGATGTTCGTACATTGCAGCGTCTGGTGATCGTTCGAAGTGCATATACATCTGAAAATCTGAAAGTAAAAGTCTTGTTTACGGTGATACAGAGGTAATTCTATAATCCCAAAATCGACCTTAATTATTTAGCTTGGATTCTCAAAAGGGATTTGTGGATGTTTTTTGCGTTTAGGAGTCCACGAATCCTAATACTTATGTACTGACTAAGAAAATTAAACTAGACCCAAGATTGGAATTGTGCTACTTCGTGGGGTATCCAAAAGGAATAATAGGTGGATACTTTTATCATTCACAAGAGCAAAAGGCACTTATTTGTACTTAGGCTAGATACTTAGAGGATGAACAAAGTATGTCTACTAAGATTTCGAGTAAGATAGAATTGAAGAGAAGTTAAGTGATACTTCAACTTCTAGCATCCTAGTTGAGGAGCCTATAGAGGTACATCTAGATATTTCTATACAAATTGAGCCACGTCGTAGTGGGAGGGTATCTAGGATTCCTGAAAAATGGACTAGAGAAGCCTTTGAGATAGTTTCCAACCATTTGGAGCAAGATCTCACTAGAAATGATGAGGCCATTGCTGATGTTAATGCAGACAAATGGCAAATGGCAATGGATGCTGAAATTGAGTTTACGTATCTCAATCAAGCTTGGGATCTTGTCACTGCACCTAAAGGAATTAAACCCATTGGGTGTAAGAGGGTATATAAGAGGAAGAAAAGTGCAGATGGAAAAGTGAAAACCTTTAAAGTATGGTTGGTTATAAAAGGTTATATTCAGAAAGAGGGAATCAATTATGAGGAGACTTTTTTACATGTTGCCATGCTTAAGTCCATTCGCATTCTCTTGGCTATCGCATGTCATTATAACTACGAGATATAACAAATGAATATCAAGACAGCCTTTCTAAATAGCAATCTTAGCGAAGACATCTATATGACCCAGTCTGAAGGCTTTATTACAAAAGGCCAAGAGTGTATGATCTGCAAGCTTAAAATGTCTATTTATGGATTTAAGCAAGTATCATGAGCATGAAATATACTTTTTTATGAGACTGTAAAGTCTTATGGTTTTACACAAAACATGGATAAACTATGTGTGTATAGGAAGAAAGATGGAAACAACATGTCTTTTGTGGTACTTTATGTAGATGACATTCTACTAATTAGACATGATATAGAAATATTCTCATCTTTAAAGGTTTGGCTATCAAGTTAATTTAGCATGAAAGATATGAGAGAAGCTAGCAATATTCTTAGTATAAAACTTCTTAGAGATAGGAAGTCACTACAAGAAAATGATACATTGGCGAAAATTTTTTTTCCTAACTAAAGTTTTGTTGCTGAAAGTACCCTTTAATGAGGAAAATTTTTCTTCAGCGATAAAAACTTTTTATCACTATTAATTAAGACCTTCGGCGACAAAATTTTTATTTTTTAGCTAAAAATGATGGCTTTAGCTAGGAAGTAAGTATATTAGTAGGAAAATTTAAGTTTTCTTGCTAATGATGTATCATCAGTGACGAAATTCATTTTCTAATTAAAATTTTCTTACTGATAATGCATCATTAGCGATGAAAATTCATTTTATAACTAAAAATATTAACTTTTATCGCTATTAACTATACTTTTAGCGACAAAATTCACATTTCCTAACTAATATTTATCTTTAAATTTTTAATTATTTACAACATGGTCCTAAAAATTTTGTAAATTTGTCTTTAAATTACCTCAAAAATTTATAAATTGATCCCTAAATTTTAAAATATATAAAATATGACCCCAAATTTTACAAATTGCTCCTTAAATTTTGTAAAATTATAAAATGATAACAAAAAATTTATAAAATTGGTCATTGAATTTTAAAATTTTTAAAAGATCATCCCAAAAAATTTACAAATTAGTCTCTAAATTTTTAAATATTTGTAAATGAAATATTTTTGGACATATTTATAGAAATTAAGCTAAATTATATTCAAATTTGGTCATAACATATTTTTTAGCAAATTCAATAAATCTAACGGTTGAATCGTTAATTTGATATGTCTATCCTTATAAATACGTTAGATTTGGGTATTTTTATAATGATTATGCAAGATTAGGAGGTAAAATATATCCGATTACCTTCAAATTTGATTGTAATTTGTTTTTTAGTAATTTTAACAAATTTAACAGTCGAATTGTTAATTTGATATGCCTATCTTTGTAAATGGGTAAGGTTTCGAGCATTTTTATAGAGATTATGCTAGATTAAGTGGCAAAACATATCCAATTACCTTTAAATTTGGTCATAATACTTTTTTTTAGTGATTTAATCAAATCTAACGGTTGGATCGTTAATTTGATATGCATATCTTTCTAAATGTGTTAAGCTTTTTGTATTTTTATAGAGATTATGCAAGATTTATGCCACAACATATTTGATTACCTTTTTGGTCGTAAAACTTTTTTTTAGTGATTTTATCAAATCTAACAGTTAGATCGTTAATTCAATATGCTTATCTTTATAAATGAGTTAGGTTTCGAGCATGTTTATAAATATTATGCTAGATTAAGTGGCAAACATATACGATTACCTTTAAATTTTCTCCTAATACTTTCTTTAGTGGTTTTATTAAATCAAACGGTTGGATCATTAATTTGATTTGCATGCCTTTGTAAATATGTTAGGTTTTTTGTATTTTTATAGAGATTATGCTAGATTTTATACCAAAACATATTCGATTGCCTTTAAATTTGGTCATAATATTTTTTCTAGTAATTTTATGAAATCTAACGGTTGAATGGTTAATTTGATATGTCTATCTTTGTAAATGAGTTAGGTTTCAATTATTTTTATAGAGGTTATACTAGATTAAGTGGCAAAACATATCCGATTACCTTTAAATTTGGTCTTAATACTTTTTTCTAGTGATTTTATCAAATATAACAGTTGGGTCATTAATTTAATATGCTTATCTTTCTAAATATATTAGGGTTTCAGTATTTTTATAGAAATTATGTTAGATTTTGTGCCAAAACACATTCGATTACCTTAAAATTTGGTCATAATTTTTTTAATGATTTTATCAAATCTAACAGTTGAATCGTTAATTTAATATATCTATCTTTGTAAATGGGTTAGGTTTCAAGCATTTTTATAAAGATTATGCCAAATTAAGTGGCAAAACATATTCGATTACTTTAAAATTTTTCCTAATATATTTTTTAGTGATTTTATCAAATCTAATGGTTGGATCATTAATTTGATATACCTATCTTTGTAAATGTGTTAGGTTTTCTATAATTTTATAGAAATTATCCTAGATTCTATGCCAAAAAATATTCGATTACCTTAAAATTTGGTCATAATTTTTTTTTAGCGATTTTATCATATTTAACGGTTGGATCATTAATTTAATATGCCTATCTTTGTAAAAGGGTTAGGTTTTGAGAATTTATATAGAGATTATTCTAGATTAAGTGGCAAAACATATCCAATTACCTTTAAATTGTGATAATATTTTTTTTTTAGTGATTTTATCAAATCTAACGGTTGGATCATTAATTTGATATGCCTATCTTTCTAAATGTGTTAGGTTTCTATATTTTTATAGAGATTATACTAGATTCTGTGCCAAAATATATTCGGTTCCTTAAAATTTGGTCACAAAATTTTTTTTAGCATTTTTATCAAATCTAAAAATCTAATAGTTGGATCGTTAATTTGATATGTCGATCTCTGTAAATGGGTTAGATTTTAAGCATTTTGTCATATATATAAGTATATGTTGTTGCTGTTGGTGGTGTGTGTGGGTGTGGGTGGGTGTGTGTGTGTGTGTATTTGTGTTTGTGTGTCATATATATGTATATATTTGTATGTGTGTGTATATGTGTGTGTATATATGTGTATATAATATGTATATGTATATATATATATATATATATAAGTTTTTTCTAATTGATCTATATATATATTATCATTTAATAAAAACAATGATATAATTAACATCATATATATTTTTAAAATTTTATGAATGTACAAAATAATTTAGTATACGGAATAATGTTGTTCCATAGAAAATTTAATATAATAATTATTTTTTTATAATATTAATGTTTTAAAATTTTAAAAAAATATATAATTTTTAAAGGAATTTTATCAAATATAATGATTGGATTATTAATTGGATATGCCTATCTGTCTAAATGTGTTAGGTTTTCAACATTTTTACAGAGATTATGCTAGATTCTTTAGTAAAACATATCTAATTACCTTTAAATTTTGTCATAATAGTTTTTTTAGTGATTTTATTAAATTTAATGGTTAGATCATTAATTTAATATACCTATCTTTCTAAATGTGTTAGGTTTCGAGCATTTTTATTGAGATTATGCTAGATTCTGCGGTAAAACATATCCGATTATATTTTAATTTGGTCTCAATACTTTTTTTTAGTGATTTTATCAAATCTAATGGTTGGATCGTTAAATTGGTATGTTTATATTTCTAAATGTGTTAGATTTTCAACATTTTTACAGAGATTAAACTAGATTCTTTGGCAAAGCATATCTAATTACCTCTAAATTTTGTCATAATACTTTTTTAGTGATTTTATCAAATCAAATAGTTAGATCGTTATTTTGATATGCACATATTTTTAAATGTGTTAGGTTTTCACATTTTTACAGATATTAAGCTAGATTATAGCAAAACATATATGATTATTTTTAAATTTTGTCATAATACTTTTTTTAGTGATTTTATAAAATCTAATAGTTGAGTCATTAATTTGATATACCTATCATTCTAAATGTGTTAGGTTTCAAGCATTTTTATTGAGATTATGCTCTATTCTGTCGTAAAAACATGTCCGATTATCTTTAAATTTGGTCACAAAACTTTTTTAGTAATTTTATCAAATCTAACGATTGGATTGTTAATTTGATATGCTTAAATTTCTAAATATGTTAGGTTTTTAGTATTTTTACAGAGATTAAACTAGATTCTGTGGCAAAACATATCTGATTGCCTTTAAATTTTGTCATAATACTTTTTTTTAGTGATTTTATCAAATCTAACGATTGAATCATTAATTTCATATGCATATATTTCTAAATGTGTTAGGTTTTCAGCATTTTTATGGAGATTAAGCTTGATTCTGTGGCAAAACATATCTGATTACCATTAAATTTTGTTATAATACGTTTTTTTAGTAATTTTATAAAATCTAATGGTTAGATCGTTAATTTGATACGCCTATCTTTCTGAATGTGTTAGGTTTCGAGCATTTTTAAAGAGATTATACTTGATTCTATTGTAAAACATGTTTGATTATCTTTAAATTTGGTCACGATACTTTTTTTAGTAATTTTGTCAAATCTAATGGTTGGATCATGAATTTGATATGCTTATATTCCTAAATGTGTTAGGTTTGCAGCATTATTACAGAGATTAAGTTGGATTTTGTGGTAAAACATATCTGATTACCTCTAAATTTTGTCATAATACCTTTTTTAGTGATTTTATCAAATCTAACAGTTGAATCGTTAATTTGATATGCTTATATTTTTAAATGTGTTAGGTTTTCAGCATTTTTATAGAGATTAAGCTTGATTCTATGGCAAAACATATCTGATTACCTTTAAATTTTGTCATAATACTTTTTTTAGTGATTTTATAAAATCTAACGTTTAGATCGTTAATTTGATTTGCCTTTTTTTTTTAAATGTATTAAGTTTCGAGCATTTTTATTGAGATTATTCTAGATTTTGTCATAAAACATGTTCGATTATCTTTAAATTTGGTCACAATACTTTTTTTTTTGGTAATTTTATCAAATCTAGTAGTTTGATTGTTAATTTGATATGCCTATATTTCTACATATGTTAGGTTTTCGGCATTTCTACGGAGATTATATTAGATTCTATAGCAAAACATATCCAATTACTTTTAAATTTGTATGTGTGTGTGTGTGTACACACACACACATACACACACACACACATATATATATATATATATATTAATATGTAAATATATATGAATATATGTATATAGCAATATATATATAGACACACACAAAAACATAAATAAATATGTATATTTGTATGTATATATATTTGTATCAATATGTATACATATGTATATATGAATATGTATGTATATATATATGTGTATATGAATATATATATATATATATATATATATATGAATTTATGATTATGTATATATGTGTATATATTAATATGTAAATATATAGGAATATGTAAAGATATGTATAGATGAATATATGAATATTTAAATATATTTTGGTCCTTAAATTTTTTTATATTTTCAAAATAACCTCCTAAAAAATTTTAAATTGGTCACTAATTTTTTAATATTTATAAAATGACCTGCAAAAATTTTACAAATTAGTCCATAAAGTTTTAAATATTTATAATATTACCACAAAAATGTTTTTAGATTGGTCACTAAATTTTTAAACATTTACAATATGTCTCCCAAAATGTTTTTGCAATTATTCTGTGTGTGTGTGTGTGTGTGTGTATGTAATTACTAAATTAATTACTATTTAAATTTATCCAAATGTAACGTAGATGTCCAAATTATCGCATATTATTGAATAATATGTATTGATAGTAAATTTATATAATTATTTATGTTTTATTCTATGTGTATGAGTCTTCTTTTCTAATTGATTTATATGTATAAAATTATTTAATAAAAGTGATGATATAATATATTAAAAATGATGATATAATTAACCACATATAGACTTTTTAAAATTATATAAATATACAAAATAAATTATTATACTTAATAATTTGTTTTACTAGTACAATTAATATGATTATTATATTTTATTATAATACTAATGTTTTTTTTTAAAATTAAATAGAACTTTACAAATAGTTTAAGTAAAAAAAAAAAGATATGACCAAACATAAAGTTTGGCCTAGCGGTTGAGTGCGCGCATTGCACTCTAGACCGGGTTCGAATCTCTCCTTGTGAATCTTGTAAAATTGGAGTGGTGCAATTACGTGTGGTGGGTTCACATGGACCATGTAAATAAGAAGCAGTATGGTGGCGAGGAAACTTTTCCTAGCCAAAGCACTCTTTGGCGCGGAAGCTTTGTTTTTCACCAAAGAGCTCTTTTGGTGAGGAAAATTCCACTACTTTGGCAAGGAAACTTTCCTCGCCAAAGAGCATGACTTTTGGTTAGGAAACTTTCCTCGCCAATGACAAAAAATTTAGTCACCATGGATGGTTATTTGTGACAAAGTTTTCCTCTAAAAAATTTATAAAAATATTTTTATGAATTTGTGAAATAAAATTGGCCTTTTAGTGACAAATCTTTCGCGACAAAATTTTTTGTCATGAAAACATAATCATCAGCGACAAAAGGACAGTTTAGTGACAAAAATTGTATGATTTTTGTGACAAAATTTTTCCTAGCTAAAAGTTGGAGCTTTAGTGAGGAAACAATTTTCCTTGCTAAAAGGCTTACACTGGCGACAAAACAATGTTTTTTTTTGTAGCCAAAATGCTTTGGCAATCGTGCTTCAGTGACGAATGGGTGGCAAATTTTTTTTCCTCGTGGAAGCCCCCTTGTAGAAGGGCTTCCGCGAGGAAAAATGGACTTTTAGATAGGAAAATATTTTGTCACCAAAGGCTATTTTTTTTGTAGTGAATAAAGAATGTTAGGCTTATCCCAATCTACTTATATTGACAAGATATTGGCTAGGTTTAGTATGGATCAATAAAAAGAGAAATCATACCCTTTAGGCATGGATTAACCTTGTCTTTTAAACAGTGTCCTAAGATACAAGAAGAAAAGGAAATGATGAGAAGGATTCCTTATGCATCAGTAGTGGGAAGTTTCATGTATGCTATGCTTTGTACAACACCAGATATCTGTTTTATAGTAAGCATGGTTAGTAGGTATTAGTAAAACCCAGGGAAAATACATTGGTAAGCTGTAAAGCTTGTACTCATGTACCTGAAGGGAATGAGGGATTATATGCTTGTTTACAGAGCTGATGATTTAATCACTACTGATTATACTGACTCAAACTTTTAGGTGGATAAAGGAAATCCACTAATGGATATGTTTTTACTTTGTCTGGAGGGGCTATTTCATGGAGGAGTATTAAGCAATCTTGTATTGTTGATTTTACCATAGAAGTTGAGTATGTGGCAGTTTCAGAAGTTTCAAAAGTGGTTTTGCTCCACAAGTTCCTTATATAACTTGGAATTATGCCACAAATGGACAGGCCTATTATTATATATTGTGACAATTCTAGAGTTGTGTCACATTGCAAAGAACTAAGGAACTATAGGAAGGGCAAGCACATTAAGAAAAATTATCACTTGATCCGGGAGTTCATCCAGAAATGAGAGATAGGGATTGACCAAATTTCCTCTTCAAACAATCTGGCAGACCCATTTACCAAGCCTCTAACGGAGAAGGTGTTCCAAAAACACTTGGATATTGTAGGGATAGGCACATATAGACTATCAAAATCTTTTTAGTGTAAGTGTGAGATTGTTAGAATGTATACCCAAAATGGACAATGTATTTCTATATTTCATTCATTAATGTATGTTTGTGTACATATATATACATATTAAGGTCTAAGTGTGTTAGTAAGTAATTTACGTAATTGGGTCATGCTTTCATAGTAAGGTGTAGATTATGGGTTACTAATATATAAGCGAAAAAATTATTCTTAAATGATTAATAAAATTGGATACTTTATCAATGTTTAGATCATTACATTGTGGTTTCTAAATAGGAAATAGTTTACCTTAGAACAATGAGTAGTCCACTCATGCCAATAGTGTAATCGTATTTGAAATACGTAGAACTAGACTACGTAATAATAATCTTTGTAAAAGTACTAAAATATATAAAGTTTGGTTTATTGTTGCAACTGCGTGGATGAGTACCTTAAAAAACTTCATTATAAGTTGGTGATCTGGTGAAGCTAGACCTGTGCACTCTGATACATGATAGGTGGGGTCTAATCGCACGGCTAATAACCTTAGATGTTGAGTGTATGACTTTAGTTATTTAAGAAGGATTTATATAATTAAGTTTCTATACTTCGTTTAATGAAGAAATCATTCCCTTTTGATTGTCCAAAATAATTTAAATAATCCAGGGCCAAAGAAAACGTGACTTAGGATGTATACTTTAGGTAGCTCCCGAGAACTAAGTTGGTATACATTGAAAATTATGAATTATTTGACTAATTATCAAATGAAGGTAGATATCATTGAGGATGATGTTAGTACATGTTTCCTATCTCAATAGTAGGTGTTATATAGAGGGGTATTTTCGTCATTATACTTGTAGATCGAGGATATCGCACTTGCAATATTATTCTTGGGGTTAATATTTCTATATAGTGATAAATGAGATATTTAAAATGATAAAATATGGCTATTTGTTAGCAAGAGTATTTTAGTCATTTTAGTAACCAAGAATAATATGTCTTTTGGTCTCCAGAGTAGCTCAAGTAACCTTAGTAAATTTATTTACTATATGGGCTTATTAGGTGAATTAAAATGAAAGAATTATTCTAGGAGTCCAAATAATTATTTATTTGGGTTAGAATAATTTATTGGGCTAATTTAATTAAGTTAGTTTATTGATTAATTAGCTCGAGTAAATTTAAATTTGGTCCAACTAGATTAATTAATTAATAAGAGAGTTATTTAATTAACTTTGGGCTAATTTAATTAATTTATTAATTATATTAGGTAATTTTATATTCGACTCAAGTGGATTAATTAATTAATAAGGGAGCTAGTAAATTAGTCTTAGGCTAATTAAAAAAAAAAAAAACCTAGCCTACTAGGGTTGTGAGTGATGGCTTTTGTTATTTTGGAAACAAAGGATAGCCGTCACAAGTAAAAGGAAAAAAGAAAAAGAAAGGAAAAGGAAACCCCCTCCCCCCCCCCCACAAAAAAAAAAAAAAAGGGGAAAGGCAAAGGAAACGAGAGAAAAAAAAGGGGAAAAGGAAATACGAAGCAACTAAATTCTTTGCTTTGGTTTTTCCTAATTGCATAATACGAAAGCTACTGCTTTAGTTCTTGTTTTTTTCTAATTCATGGGGGATTGGTGTGACTAAAAAACAAGAACAAAAAGAAAAAAAAAATGCTTTTGGTTTTCCTTAGAAAATATAGCCACCAGTGTTTTTTTCTTTTGAAAAAAAACTCCTTTCATTTTTTTTTTCCTTTTCCTTCGTTAAAGCTCTTCCAATTATTCTTCCAAAATTAAATTCTCAACATAATATTCTACTTTTACTGGTAGATAGCCTATAGGAAGTTCGAGAATACTTTGAAAGATTGAAACCTAATAATTTTAGTGCACATTTTTTATGCGAAGGAATCGATACTTGGTCAGAATTCCTGTGGAACAAGTAGTCATAACAAACCAAAGCATTTTGTCAACATAAATCCTCTGATTATTCAATCTAAGCGACCTAAAAGTAAGTATTCCTAAGCTTTAGCTCGATTTTTTTTTTTAATTGTTATTTTTCGTTACGTTTTTATTTTCTCATGATATTTTCATAATGATGATGGAGTAAAGGGAAAAAGCTACAATCACCATTTTAGCATGCTTCGAAGTGAAAATCAGAGTCAACACCTCTTTTTTAGCATGCTTGGTGGGAATATGACTTGGAAGCTTGAGAACCAAGGAATTCTACTTATAAAAACTAGAAGAGAATCAGAAGTAGGAGGACATCAAGAAATCATCTTAAGAGCACATTCCATTCCTTAATTTCATTTTGAAAGCTTGTTTTACTACTTTTCTTTACAACTTTCCTTTAGATTCATATATTTTTATAGCTTTCAAACAATTCCAACCAAGTCTTTCTTTCAAATTACTGAGTGTTTGTGCTTTGGGAGTATTACTCTTGGTCACCAATTCATTCATTTCAATTCCCCTAGATTATTGCATTCACTTTGCAATGTAAACTTACTTGGGGGCTTTTTGGAGTGCTACGAAGAACTTCTCATTTGATCCTCAACTTCCTATGTGATTTTCCTAACATAATTGCTAATAGAAGTAATAAGGAATGTAAAATACTTGACCGGCTAAGTGTTATCTTTGTCCAGTCTAATCATAATTAGACCAGTTCGACCACTTACTAATTTAATGGCCTGACAGTGAAAATCAGAGTCAACACCTCTTTTTTAGCATGCTTGGTGGGACCACTAAGTGTAGGTTTCATTAAATGCAATTATGATCTGATCACCTAATCGACCAAATGGAAGAATTTTCGGATGAAAATCCCAATGGCTAGAAGGTGCACCTTAAACGTCGATGGGAGCTGATGCCTCTACATCTCTTTCGGCCATTCTATAGCAGTTTGATGAAAATACAGGCAAGTTGCTTTAAAGTCTAGTACAATAGATGGCGATCGTCTTTAAATCTATGTTGCAAAATGAACTACTTATAGTAATAAAAGGACACTAGCTAACATCCAATTTAGTCCATTTAGCCACTCTACAAGGATAGGGGGCAAGTTAAATTCCTTAACAGCCGGTGCCTCTAGCGTAATTTCTATATGGTAGGATGATAATAGCCCGCCTGGATCAATTCCTGATGACAGAACAAATACCTCAGGTAGAGAGCTCAAACCCGGTGATCAATGCATTGTCATCGCCTATGGCCTATCCCTACATAGATATCCAGTCACCGATAAGTTATGGAATAGAGGTCTGACAATCAGTTTACTTTAGAAGGCAACAATCAATGTATACTGGAGGGGCAACAAGGGCCATATAGATATAATTTCTTATCAAAATAATCAAAAGGAGAAGTCCCTATCTCTTTTTGGTAAACTCCATCTAGCTCTGTCCTCGGTGTACACTGGAGGGGAATCAACCAACATTTCTCGCAGGTCAGTGTCTGGTGACTAGACTAGGGGCAATGTAGTAGCAGGATCATTCATACCAGCTGAGGTAACCGGACCATCCTATGGTATTGTCCTGGGTAGCCAATCAATGTATACTATAGCATAATAGGTAGGGAAACCTATAGTGGGATGTAATACACGACCAACTGTATTTGCTGCAACAACTTAGCAAAGAATGTTGGCTAGTCAGTTCCTATAAATCGCCTCAACTTTGCAGACCTACCAAACAAGGAGCCTAGTCTAACCACAGAATCTTAGTGTTCAATAACAAATGGATTCGAGTGCAATAACTGATGTTTTAAGGAAATAATTTGACTTAACAATTACTGGTGTGGAGAAAGCTGCCTATTGGAAACCTTATCCGAAGTGGATAGACTCAATGTTAACTTTTCCTAAAGGCTTCAAGGTTCCAGACTTCACCACTTTTTCGAGAGATGATAATATGACAACCATAAAGCATATCAGTAGATTCACTGTCCAATGTGGTTAGTTAGGTAGGAGTAAATAACATAAATTACATTGTTTTGCATTATCATTGACTATTCATGCTTTTTCTTAGTATTCCAATCTATTGCCAAATTCTGTTCAAAGCTGGCCCAAAATGGAAAGCAAAAAAGTTCTATCGACTTCAACCAGACATCTCAGTGGCTGATCTTTTAGCCATTAAACAAAAGGCTAGTGAGACTGTTACTGATTTTCTGAAAAGCTTAAAGCAATTGAGAAGAAAATGCTAGACATTCTTACCAAATCAGAATATACACGGATTGTCATTGATCAGATGTATCCTCAATTAAGGGAGACCCTAATTCTACATGACTTTTCTAATTTGTCACGGTTAGCCTACATGTAGCTAGGGTTAAGCAAATCATCAAAAATAACGAAGTAAGACAAAGGGTAAGGTTTTAGAAAGGGCCAACTATGATTTCTATAGTTGATGATATTAATGAGCTGGTTAACGAAGAAGAAATTATGGTAGCCGAGATTATAACTGGGAAGGCTTACAGTTATTCGGCCCTAAAACTAGTCAAAGATAAAGAATCGGTCAAGTTAAGTGATCAGGAATATATTTATTTGACATAACTAAGGCCGATCAAATCTTTGATCACCTTTTCAAAGACAAGCAGATTAAACTTATGAGTGGCCAGAGAATCCCAACTGCCGAAGAATTAAAGGGAAAGCGGTATTAAAAGTGGCACAATTATTTTACTCATTCTACTAATAATTGTGTGATTTTTTAGAAATGCTATTTAAAAAGCTACCCAAGAAGGGCATTTCAAATTGATGGATGGTAACAATACTAAAATGCTAGTAGATACAAACCCCTTTCTAACTACTAATCTTAACATGGTAGAAGTAAGTCAGGTTACGGCAGACAATTCTTTGTTAGACACAAATGAAGCGATTAACCCCCAAATTGCCAAGAAAGCCTTTAATGGAAGTCCAGTCAGCCTAAAGTCTCTTATGAAAACCCCTTCCATAAAAGGTTATTCAGGATAGATTGATGAGGATGAACTGGTAGCAGTTTTGCAAAAGCTAAGTGCAATTGAAAGAAAGTGAGATAGCTTAACTAGGAAGGGTATGGCTAGACTGGTGACCGATCAAAATATAGTGAATATTGTAGGAGTTGGCTCGTCATACCGAAAAATATGTGGATTTAAAAAAAAATGCAGTCAGACCAGTCGAATTTATATCTTGAGCGATTTGGTGGCCGACCGACCAACTATACCTAACGAAAAATAGATCTGCGAACTACGTTTTAGAGAGATAAAGGGGTAGACCAGTCAGGTCTTAATAGACGGTCTGTGTTTGATCTGCTAAAATTTCCACAAAAAGATGGACCAAAGGCAGCTAGGAAAGTGGCTTTTAAGGTACATGAGGGAATTTTAACATTGCTCATTTTAACGTTGAATGTATAGGATGAAAATTATATAAATTTAGTAACCACCATACTTATTGCCAATGAAAAAGTGAGATTACAAAGGAAGAGGGTCTATCAAAGATAGGGGTGGCAATATTGAACACGACACGCCAACATGACACAAAAATGACACAGTCATAGCAGGTTAAGGTTGGGGTTTCGCGGGTTTAGGTCGAAACGGTGTTTGAGTCATAAATAGGTTCAACCCACTTCAACCAGCGAATCTGTTTAAATTTTTTTAATACTTATGTTTAATACTTTTTGTAATACCCTACAAATTTCACTACAGAAAATTAGATAAGTTAATTTTATCATATTAATTAATTGAACATCAACAAGGAGACATCTATTGAGAAGGCTTCACATGTATTAAACAGTAATATCAATGTTGTTTGAAGTTTGATAGATCTTCAATGTATTAAGTAAATTGGACATTTGTTTAAAATTTTAAGATTAAGTCTTATGAATTTATTAAGATATCTGGATATTTAGTTGGATAGTTTGTTCTTTTATTGGCTATTTAAGACTTTATAAGCTGTTTTATTGGTTATTTTAATTTTATATGGCTTGATTTGATTTTTAAAAGTTTTTTGTATAATTCCAGACATATTGGTGGGTTTAGTAGGTATCGGAGCTGCCAGGTTGGCTGATTTAGTAATTATCCATTTAATTTTCATGTTTAATCGTGTCGTGTCAACCCGTTTATTATTCGTGTCGTGTTCAAGTTATAAAAATTAGACACGTTTATTAATCGGGTCGTGTTCGAGTTGGCATGTTGTATGTAATTTTTCCAAGTTGGCACGACCCGCCAACACAAAAATGACATGATTGCCACCTCTAATCAATGATATAAACAAAAGGCCATGGAAAGTGATTAGGCAGCTAGACTGGGGAAAATGGAGTCTAAAGATTTCGTGAACACAGTTGGTTTCCTACCCTTAAAATTTTATAGGAATGAGGGTAGGAAGGCATTAGTAGGAGATGTATTCATTATTAACTAGGCGGTAGCTGAGTTGGTGGATCTAGTTGATCAGTCAGACAATACAAAGAAGTCTAGCATGTTCTTTGCCAATCCAAGAGAGGAAATGTCCAACCATTTGAAACCTCAATATGTCAAACCCAATGTTAATAGTAAACCCCTTTCCAGAGTATTTGTTAATGAGGGAGTTGTTCTTAATTTCATGTCTATTTCAACACTTAAGAAGTTGGAAAAGTCAATAGCAGATTTGGTGGCAACGAATACGCAAATGACTAGCTTTACTAGCAATGTTCACCAACATTGGAAGTCATGATTTTAGATGTAACAATGGGTTCAAGGACCATCTCGATAACCTTCTTTGTCATTGAGGAGAAACTTTCCTATTCAATCTTGTTGGGCAGGGACTGGATACATGCTAATAAATATGTCCATTCCACCTTGCATCAACTGTTGTTGTTTTAGAATAATGGGCAGGTCGAGATAGTGAGAGCCAATCAGAATCCTTTTTAGGCAAACACTAAGATGGTGGAGGCCATGTACTACTCTCCAACTTTTGAGCGAATTAAGACAGAGATTGTTCAATCTAGTTAAGGGTTCACGGTCTACAGCCTAACTAAGATAAGTTTTCATATGCAAAGCATGACATACTAGATCACTGTTCAACATATCTTCGAAAGGATAACAATCTACACAGCCAGAGCATGAGGGTGACCATCAATCATTGATACAACCATGGCTAAAAGACAGTTTAGGAGAAGTATTACCCAGAAAGGATCCCAGCTTTACTCTTTAGGATTTTCTTATTGAAGTAAACCTAGGTGGATTGAACTATTGCTGCATGATCAAAATAAATGTATTATTGAATAAGGAGCAAAAAACCGATTGAGTCACTATTATTAGAAGTTATAGGGATTGTTTCATCTGGGAATACCACAAAATACCTGGCTTGGATAGAAGGATCATCCAACATCGATTGCCTTTCAAAGATGGTTATAGACCACATAAGTAGGCGGTCAGACCTTCAATTCTGAGATCATGCCCAAGATCAAAGTAGAGATAGAATGGTTACTGAAATGTGTTTTATCTGAAAAGCTCGATATGATGAATTGATCTCCAATATGGTACTAGTCATTAAGAAAAATGGCTAGTTGCAGGTTTGTATTGATTTTTGTGATTTAAATTTGGTAACACTCAAAGACGAGTATGTCATGCCAATGGCTTATATGCTGATAGATACAATGGCTAACCATTAATTCCTCAGTTTATGGACAGATATTCAAGTTACAACCAGATTTTTATGGCTGAAGATGATGTACACAAAATAACCTTCTGATGCCCAAGAACGATTGGGTTGTTCGAGTGGGTTATCATGCCATTCGGTCTCAAGAATGCTGGAGCAACTTTTCAATAGGTAATGAACTTAAAATTTTATGACTTGATAGGAGGATGCATGGAAGTTTATATTGATGAATTGGTGGTCAAGTCAGTCAGTTTTACTCAACATTTAGCAAATCTGGAACAGGCTTTTATCAAGATATGGAAACATAGTTTGAGAATGAATCCAGCTAAGTGTGTCTTTACAGTCTCGGCCGATCACTTTTTTAGTTTTCTGGTCCATCATAAAGGGATCAAAATTAATTTTAATAAGGTGGAAGCAATCATGGCAACTAGACCTCCCAAGAATAAGGAGTCGCAGAGCTTGATTGGAAAGATCAATTTTTTGAGGCATTTTGTGGCTAATTTAACTAGGAAGATAACAGCTTTCTCATCTTTGTTAAGATTGAAGTTGGCGAACTAGTTCGTTTGGGAAAGGTGAAAGTTGATTGAGGTAAACAATACATAAAGAAGCAACGAAAAAGACGAAGCGGAAGCCTTTAAAAATTTCATTACCTCTATGTTTCTAGAAATGACTGGGTTACTTAGGCTGAATTGACATTAGTTGAATGGCAATTGGTTCACTTGCACTGGCTTCTAGTTCAAAACCAGCAAGACATTTACTTCGTCTTTGCATGAATGCTTGGCTCTTGATTCTCAAAATATAACCACTGCCTAAAAGTCGGTGAAAAGCTATGGTCTTAGAGAACTCTAGTCTTTTCTTTTACTTAAAAAATTGCTAATCAATAGCAACAAGTAAAGCCTTTTTCCTTTTAACTTCTACTGGAGAAGACATGGAAAAACATAGAAAGAAAAACAACAATGAGAGAGAGAGAGGGCAGCTACATGTGTATCTCTATTTTCCCATACACTGATAAGGTGATTGAAATCTATCTAAGAATAAGCCGAAAATAATGACTTTATCTTTTAATTTCAAAATCTCCCTATCACTAGGTAATGACTGGCTTGGTTTTCTCAAAAATCTAGCCATGCATACACCTATCTGGTCAGAACAACTAACCCTACCCAAACTAGGCTTGGGCTCAGTTGTTTGACCACTAGTCCAGGCTATTGAGTTTGACTTTAATTTATTTATTTAATCTTGAACTAATGCAAGCCCATAAATAAATAATTAAACAACCTAAATGGACCATAAAATTTTCTCAAGCCTTTTTTCTAGTTTAGGCCCAAGTTAATTATTATTATTATTCAATTTGGGCTCAAACCTTAAATAATTAATTTATTCTCTCTTTGGACCTTTTTTTATTCTAGTCTAATAATTAAATTAGAATATCTAAATAAAATAAAAATAATTTTTTCAAGACCATTTCCCCAACTTAAAAAATAATTAGAATTTACGAGTTATTCTGAGGACCAAAAAACACATTGTCCTTGGTTACTAAAATGACCAAAGTACCCCACTACAAAAATAGCTACATTTTACATTTTAAATATTTTCTATTATCACTATAAGAAAATATTGACCCAAAGGATAATGCTATGTGTAGTAATGTCTCTAACCTACATATATTAAAATATCCCTCAATGTAACACCCATCATTGAGATAGGAGAAATATACTAACATTTCTCTAAATGACTTCTACTATCCTTAGATATCTAATCCGATAATTCATGATTTTCAATATGTACCCACTTATTTTTGGGAGCTACCAAAAACTATACAATACTAAGTCACATTCCTAGAGCCCTAAATTATATCAATTATCCTACACAATCATAAGGGGCTGATTTCTCCATTTAGGAGTACAGAAACTATCCTGTATGAGTTTGTCTTACTAATTAGTTGCACATATCCAACATATAACTTGGTCCTATAGTAGAACCTCAAATATAGTATATCAAAGTATATGTTTCCAACTTCGCTAGACTGCCAACCCATACTCAAATCATAGGGTATCAGTCTACGCCATAGCAATAGTAGTTTGGGGGTTTTTTTATTTTTATTTTAGTACTTTAAGAAACCACTACTACAGATCCAATTCTATGTATTCTAAAAATGCTTATACTACGAAGTTAGAGGACTATTTACTGGCTAAAAATGAGCCATTTTCTAATTGAAATTCATAGTATAATAACTTTTTTTCCCGATCAAATCCCCATTTTGATCAACTGATTAAGAACTGAGCTTATGTGTTAAGTAGCTTATGATCTATACCTTATTGTGAAAAATCTCTATTTACATAGATCACTTACTTAAATACAATAGGTTTTTTCTAATAAACTTGTGCATAAATTAAATAAAGAAACACAAATAATTTCAAGAGTAAAACTTTTATTTATTTATCGAATTTACATTAGGTACATAGGATTAGAGGGTATACATTCCAACAATCTCCTACTTATACTTTAAGATTATGTAAGCCAATAGGTGCCCACCTGTAAGGCATCTAAGTATCTAAAGACTCTATCTGCGAAAAGCTTAGTAAATAAATCTACTATATTGTTCTATGAGGCTATCTGTTCCATCATAATTTCCCATCTCTGAATGAATTTCTGGATTAGGTGGTACTTTCTCTCAATGTACTTTATCTTCTTGTGGTTTCTTGGTTCTTTAGACTGTGAGACAACTCTTGAGTTGTTACAATACAGTGCAATTGGATTGTCTATATATGGCACAACTCCAAGTCCTGAGAGAAACTTTTCGAGCCAAACAACTTTCTTGGATGCCTCTAAAGCTACCACATATTTAGCTTTCTTGGTTGAGTCAGTAATACAAGATTACTTGATATTCCTCCATGAAATAGCACCTCCAGATAAGGTAAAGATATATTTATTAGTGAATTTTCTCTCATCCTTATCTGTCTGAAAGTTTGAGTCTGTATATTTTGTTGGAACCAAGTCATCAGTTTTGTAAACCAATATATAATCTCTTATTCCCTTAAGGTACTTGATTATATATTTTATAGCTTGCCAATAAATCTCCCTAGGGTTCGACTGATATCTACTAACTAAGCACACAATAAAGCAGATATCTAGCATAGTGCACAACATGGCATATATAAGACTTTTCACAACTGAAGTATAGGGAATCTTACTCATCATATCTTTCTCTTTTTGTGTCTTAGTATATTTTTTTGAAGAGAAAGATAACTCATGTTTGTAAGGGATGTTACGCCCTTGCATAAGTTTATGTTAAACTTGACCAATATCTTGTTAATGTATGTAGCTTGAGATAATCTTAATATTCTCTATTTCTTATTTCTAAGAAGCTTAATTCCAAGAATTTAACTGGCTTCTTCCAAATCTTTCATATTAAATTGGCTAGAAAGCCAAATCTTTTTTATGACAATGTCCCTACATCATTACCAATGAGTAGAATGTCTCCACATATAATACAAGAAAAATCACATTTAAACCTTCTAGTTTCTTGTACACGAATGATTTATCCTTATTTTGAATAAAATCATAAGACTTTACAATTTCATCAAAACGAATATTTCATGCTCTTGATGCCTGCTTAAGTCCATAAATGGATTTTTTTTAAGTTTGCTAACTATGTGCTCTTAGTCTTTAGCAATAAAACCTTCCGGTTGGAACTATAGATGTCTTCACTAAAATGACCATTAAGAAAGGCTATCTTGACATCCATTTGCCATATTTTGTAATCATAATGATATGCGATGGTAAAGAGGATATGAATGGACTTAAGCATGACTACCAAGGAAAATGTTTCCTCATAGTTGATTCTCTCTTTTTGAGTATAACCCTTTGCCACCTACCTGGCTTTAAGGTTTCTACCTTCCCATCCTCTCATATCTTGCTCTTATATACCCACTTACACCCAATACATTTTATCCGTTCATGTAAAGCTATAAGATTCCAATTTTAATTGGAGTACATTAACTCAATCTCGGTTTTCATTACTTCATGCATTATGTTTGTATCGACATCATAAATAGTCTCCTCGTATCTAGTGGGATCTTATTCCTGATGGTCAGAGAATAGGTTGAAGACCACTTCTATCTATCATTTTAGAACCTTAAATATCATTCCACTACAACGAGGCTCTTTTTGTATAGGATCCTTAGGTTGTGCTTTTTCTTGTTCCTCAATTGGGTTACTGGAAGTTAACTTAGAAGATAATTTCTCCATAAGTTCTATTTTGGTTGAACCTTTTGTGGACGTACTTTGATCATACTCTAAGTATCTAGTATTAGTGCTTACTAGCACTCTTTGCACCTTTAGATGATAAAAATATCCACTCTTTGCTCTTTTTGGATACCCAACAAAGTAGCATATTTTTTATTTTGGCTTTAACTTGTCTCTCTTGATCAATAGATAAGCCGAACATCCCTATATTCTAAGATGATTTAGACTTGACTTTCACCCAATCTATATCTCATAGCATGTCTTAGGTACTGACTTGGAAGGTATTAAGTTCAAAATATATGTTACTGTTTCTAAGACATATCTCCAAAAAGAAATTGGAAGAACTGCATGAGACATCATACTTCGGACCATTTCCATAAATGTTCTGTTTCTTCTCTCAACTACTCCACTTTGCTGGGGTGTCCCAAGAGCACTAAGTTGACATACAATTCTATGATGTACTATGTAGTCCTTAAACTCACCTAGGAGGTATTCTCCACTATAATTTGATCGAAGAGTTTTGATTAGTTTGCCTGTTCGATACTCCACCTGAGCTTATACTCTTTGAACTAGTCAGAAAAGTTAGATTTGTACCTCATTAGGTAAACATAACCATACTATGTACAATTATTTGTGAACGTGATGAAATACTCCAAACCTTTCCCTACTGGTGTAAATAAAGAACCACACATATCAGTGTGAACAAAACTCAGTAGCTCCTTGGTTCTTTCTAACTTTTAGGTAAAAGACCTTTTGGTCATCTGCCCCGTTAGACATGATTCTTACTGATGCCAGACTTTCCAAACTCAATAAGTCTAAAGGCCCATCACAGATTTGTGTCTGAATGTTGGTTAAGTTAACATGACCCAACCTTAGATATCATATATATGAGTCATTGACATTGGTGTTTCTCTTCTAATTGATAAGTTCACTTTGAGCGTTATTTATTTGATTGTTAATAAGATTTATAAAGAATAAATTACCATATATATGCCCAACATTTCTCTATTTCTACTGATAGTAATACTAAAATAGAAAAAAATAGGATGACCATGATTTATAATCTTTGCAACTAAAATCAAATTCTATTTAAAACAGGATATATATAAAATATCTCTCAATAATATTCTACTATTACAATCAATGATGAGCTCTAGTTCTCCTACTGCTTGAGCCCACATTTGTGCTCCATTTCCTACGCAATGACTATGCTCATCCTTTAGAAGTCTCCTTATCTTCCTAAACACCTACAAGGAGTTACAAATATAATTAGTGGCTCCAGAATTAACAATCTAAGTAAAAATTAATCCAACCATAGATATAGACTCTAGATAGTAAGCATTACTTGTAGGATTTTTCTTGGCCAAAAAATTCAGACACTCCTTTTTCTAATGTCTTTTTTTTTATTGCATTTGAAGTATTTTCTTTTGGGCTTGCCTTTGAGTTGGGTCTTAGATTGGGCCGCTAGCTTTCCTTTCTTCTTGAACTTTTTGTGGTTTGGCGCAATCTTAGAAAAAGATAATTTAGCAACTAAGGCCTTAGATTATGGCCTCATAATTTTTTCTGTCACCTAGAGCTTTTTCATCAATTCCGTTAAACTCATGTTAACTTATTCATATTATAATTTAATTTAAACTGTGAGTAGGAGTCCAACAAAATCTCGAGAACCATGTCCACCTAACTCTGGGAGTCAATAACAACCCCTAGGACTTTTGCTTATTCGAAAGCAATAATCATCTTGAGAATATATTCTTTGACTGATGCTCCCTCAGCCATCTCAATGTTTATGATCGCTCTAAGAGCCTCCTGTCTTATAGGTCAGCTTTTATCTATGAGCATAGTGGCCAATAACATGCTAATATCATAAGTAGTAGCCATGTGCTCATGTTTAGACTGGAGGACATTTGACATGGAGGCTTACATATAGCAACAAGCCATCCCGTCAACCTTTTTTCATGCTTTCTTAGCCTTTAACTCTTCCTCAGTAGAACTCTTCCCAATCTCAGGATAGGAATCATACAAGACATACTTATACTCCTTGGTTGTGAGTATTATAACCAGGTTTCTTTTTCAGTCAACATAGTTTTGACCTGTTAACTTATTCTCATGGAGAATAACAACTAAAGAACTAAAAGATCTACTACTGCCCATTTCTGAATTTGAAAAATAAAACTTTCTCAGTTTGTGTAAACAAAATAAAAATTTGTGAACTTTATCCTTATGTTATATCTAGATAATAGTTAATAATTGACTATTATCTATAACATGATCGATTTGGCTCATAGTGGAACTGATACAGTTTCGTGGGAAGATTAATAATTCTCTAAACTAAGTGTGTTGACCATCACAAACTAGGTAATGATCTTGATAAACCTTGGGGGAGTGGGGGTGAATAAGGTTTATGGCAAACAAATGCAAATTTTAAAAATCTTCTAAAAATTTTAAGGCAAGATCCAACAAGGTGAGTAAGCAAAAATATTATCTGTTCAGCTTTAAATGTGCTGCTAAAGAACTTTCAGAACTCCACTAAATGATGGAAGGAAGATCTATATTTAAGATGGGTAAATTAAGTAATAATAACATATTCACCAAACTACATAAAGTCTTTGATTAAATCAATGAATGCAAGGAGGAGTGTAATGCTTAAGTTCACAATGACAGACTTGTTTTGCAGCTATAGGAGTGCAAATATGAATCTTTTGAATCAGTACTAAATGACGAGAAGATGGTTTGTTTTAATGATGGGCAGTTGAGACTATTGGGAAATATGCCCTCCTAGATTAGGTTTCTGATGTAAACATCTAATGTTTTAATAAAAGAATTTATTTTTAGAAATTATTTTTGAATTTACATTTTATTTGTGTACAATTACGTTTGGAAAAGACCCATTATGTTTAAGTAAGTAGTTCATGTGAATGGAGGTATTTCACGGTAAGGTATGAATCACAGGTTACTTAACACATAAATATTCGTTCTTAATCGATTGATGAGAATGGGAATCTCATCATGTTTAAGTTATTATACTATGAATTACAAATGGAGAATGGCTTACCTTTAGCCAGTGAGTAGTCCACTCACTTCATGACATAAGCATGTTTCGAATGCGTAGAATAGGACTTGTAGTAGTTATTTCTTAAAAGTACTCTATGGTAGAAACCTAGACTACTACTGCTACAGCGTGGACTAGTACTCTACGACTTGAATATGAGTTGGTGGTTTGACAAAGTTGGAAGCATGTACTTTGATATACTATAGTTGAGGTTTTATCGTAGGGCCAATATACTTGCATGTTGGGTATGTGTGACTAGTTAGTTAAGACAGACTTGTACAAGATAGTTTCTATACTATGTCGCCCTTTGTGGTTGTTTAAATGATCTAAATATCTAAGGACCTGGGAAACATGACTTGGATGTTTGCTTTAGGGTAGTTCCATTGGAAAGCGAAAATAATTCAGGAAGTCGTGGATCATTGGACTAGAAGCCTAAGGATGGTAGATGTCATTTAGAGAGTTGTTAGTACATTTCTTCCTCTCTAAATGTACGGCGATGTATGGAGGGGTATTTTAGTCATTACACCTGTAGGTCGGAGACTTTGCTAACGCAACATTATCCTTGGGGTCAATATTTCCTTATGGTGATATTAGAAAATATTTAAAATGTAAAATATAGCTATTTATATGGTAATGGTATTTTGGTTATTTTAGTAACAAAGGCGGTGTGTCTTTTGGTCCCCAGTATAGACCGTGAGTCCTAATTAAATACATGCTAAGGAATTGGTCTTAAATTAAATTAAATGGAACTTATTTTATTTAAGTAGTTTGATTTAATTATCGGGCTAGAATAAAATAAAGGTCCATGGAGAGAGAGAATTAATTAAATTAGTTTGGTGGGTTAATTAATTGTTTAGGGCTTTAGCCCAGTTTGAATAATTAAAGATTAACCTGGGACTAAACTAATATAGGCTTGTTAATTGGACTAGTTTATTTGGGCTGGGAAATTAATTATTTGTTGGGCCATCTATTTGGTTCTAATTAGAATAATTAATTTAGTCTAAAAGGCTAAACTAAGAGTCCAATGGGCTAGTTCAGTTTAACCTAGGGTTTTATTTAGGTTAAATAAGAGGATTGAAGACTACATTGTTTTTCATGGCTTCCTCTCTAATGAAAAAAAACAGACGCCTCTTTCTCTCTCTCTCCAAGAAAGTTCCTTAGTTTGTGAGTTGTTCACCAAACGGAATTAGGCAGGCTATATACTGGAAGATCGAGAGGTTGGCGTTCACATACATGCAAAGATGGAGTAGGAGGCTTGCAGGAATCGCACCAGAGGTTTCCACCAGCACACCTACGCCAGTTCCATTCATTCCGATCCAGCCAACTTTGAGAACAAGGAGAAAATGTTAGAAAATTTTCCCCTCGGAATCTAGATAGAGCACAACTGGTGTCGGCTAGGGCTGTCGGAGCCGGCACTGGCTCTGTTCGAGAGTTCCCTTATTCTTCGATTTTTCTAATTTTTTTAATTTTCACTTCCGCTGCGTGCTCTGTGTTTTCCTTTTCTAGGCCTTTAGAGACATCAAAGACAAACTTTCTATAGAACACAAAGGTCTTTAAAATTGATCAATAATTATAGAGATTGAGATAAAATTCTTTGATCTAATGACCAATAAAAATGTAGTGATATAATGCAGATGAAATGCAAAAGAAAAGAGCTAAGAATATATAGTGGTTCGATCTTCAACTGATCTACATCAACTACCTTAAGTACCCACTTAAGGATTTCAATACAATCACTAAAACATTTTTTCCCAAATGAATGGTGGTAGGAAACATCAATCTTAAACAAGAGGATTACCGCACTTAGTTTTACACCCAACTTCTTTAAACACAACAATCAAGGCTCACCCCAACAGAATTTTACTTCCTTAACCTTGATACGCAATAAATCAAGACTTACCCCAATTGAGTTTTACTTTCCAAACCTTGATACAAAATAAATCACAAAGAAAATGCAGAAAGAGCTCACAGATTGAACATATATAAACAGTTTAAACACCTATACCTTTTTACCCTTGGAGCAATTCTGATTTCACTTTGAAGCACAATGAAAATGATGATTTTTGTATCCTAAAGTGTAAGAGTATTTCTGAGAAAGAAAGCACAAAAATCTATTTCAAATTCGAGTTTTGAAGGCTTTCATAGGAGCAAAAAGTGACATAGCAATGGCTAGTAACGGTTAGTTTTTTACTGTCAGATTTTCTAGAGTTTTGGACTCAATGATCGGAGAAGGGTACATCCAAAAGGTGAGTCCAAAATGGTACTTTTTTAGGCAGAAATATTTAGACACTGTTACGGAGTTTTGGACAAATCTTTTGAATGCAGAGTCTATCCAAAACACTCAATCCAAACATCTAAAAAATTACTCTTTGGAATTCTTTTATTTGTGTGCTTCAAGGTAAAATTAAACTGAATCATAAGATAAAGGGGAGATAGGAATTTACACATTATACCTTATCAAATGATTCCTAATTTAAGATTCTTCTCAAAAGTTTCTTGGTATGCCATCTCTTGAGCTTGTCTAATACTTGATTACCCATTCTTAGATTCTATTGCTCAAGAGTTGCTTAGCAATCTAATTTGTATACCTTGGAAGAATTGAGGTCAAAGCATGTCCTAACACGTGTAGATCATATAAGTTAGTCCTTATCAATGTTTGTCATAAGTCAAAACACAGAAAAATGCCCTTAGGGCTAACAATCTTCCCTTTTTTGAGTGATGACAAACTTAATGGGATTGTGACAAGAAAACAATGATATATACAATACAGACATGTTTAGATCGGGAAAAATAAGAATGAATTTAAACTGAAATGTATTCTTTCATTATAGGACTCAAAAAGTGCTTATGAGATTAAGATAAGAAAATTAAACATGTACCTACAAACATGGCTTAATGAGCTATTGGCCCAACCAACCTCCATATCATTCTTCCTTCCGTCAAAAGACTGTTTCACAGGGAAATAGCTGTAAATAGTAGTCACAGAAAAATTGTATAGATATGTACAAGAAGAGGTATAGAGGATAGATCATAAAGGGCAATATTCCCCCTATGTATATGCATATATGAACAGTAGTTAGAAAGATGCTCGCTATGAGGTGCGTTTGAAAATAGGACTTGATTTCAAGATTTTGGATTTCCAAAACATGCATCTAAAATAGGGTAAAATGAGGCAGAAGCTAGCCTTTTAAAAAGTTATTTTTGGATTGATATTTTGGATTAAAGAAATGTGTGTCCAAAACTCCCCCTGTGTATGTGCAGGTTAAAAAAGAATTTTTACAAAGATAGATTAGAGGTTTTCAACCTAACCCAGTTTTCTTAAGGTATTTCAACACAAGGAATTTTCTATGCTACCAAAAAAAAAAAAAAAAAAAAACTACATAGTTGTCATAAGCATAAATATCCTTATCATCCGAATATTTTGGCATAATGCGCATCACAACCATTTTCAAAATCACATGGCAGTGCTAAGTGAAATAAGGTATATTTTAAGTTCTCAATCCATATTCAAAAGAAAAAATTTATATCAAATTCACTTAGACAGACATCCAAAACTCTCAAAACAGTTTTCTAGATTCAATAAACAAAAGACATTCAAAACCAGTCCTATCATAATCTATCAACATAAACCTGTCACGATAGTCATATAGTTTTCTCATCACACAATTCAAACAATAGCTATGCTAATCTCTAAACAATTCATAGAATAATTTATTCTTTACTCAAGGCACAATAATCATCAAAGCCACAATCATAGTCACAAATTACATTTCAAGTTCACAATCTATATTTATAAGGGCAAAAACCAGTGAGAGAGATGTCATGATAGAAAACCAAATTTGCACAATACAATGTTTGATCAACCCAAATCCCAAAAATGTATTTCACGAAATCACAAGCTTCTCTTTTCAATCTCCATATCACAATCTCCTCTTAGTCCACAACACAGTTTTCATAACCACATCAAATCATCAATTCACAATCCCCTAACAACATATTTTCTCCCTCTTTTCATCAATAAAAAATAATAATAATAAGCAGCAGAGAAGCAATCAAAAGTAAATTGGTAGTAATATTAGGAGAATGCCCAGAATAGGGACAACAATAAGCTATAAGCAACATTAGAAATAATGATAAGCAGAAAGAAACTAGTAGTAATATCTGTTAAAGACCAAAATAAAGGTGTTCATGAAAATATAGTGCAGGGAGCATGAAATTTGACAGAATAAAGTTGTGTAATTAGAATAAAAGTTGACAGCAGAGGTCATCAGTCATCGGTCGTCATATGCCACATCTCATGGAATAAGCTGCCGAGTGCAGCTTATTTATCTTGATTGGGAACTTCTGTGTCAACAGTGGATGCAGCAGTTATGTGTTCTGCAACACCCCACTACCTAGGCCCAACAGGGCCGGGGATGTCGCCTCGTCCAAAGGACAAGGGGTCTTTATAATTAGGTCACACAATAAAAAATAATACAATACTTTAAAATTAAAACTTATTACAATCTAAAAATTCAAGAACAAATTCAAAATAAAAATTGTTCACTCTCAACTCCCTAAGCATTACATAAAATAGATAATAGAATATCTTCCAAGCAGGCAACAACTAGCTACTCATCCCTACAGCAGGATCGACCTGAAATCATGGTAAAAAGGGTGATGAGATAAAAATCTCAGTAAGTCCGTATGTGCTTTGAGTGTCCAGTGAAAACAGTTCATGAATGCAAGATGTAAGAACTTCATAAGAAGAAGTACTGGCAAGCAATAAACAATGTTAAAAATCAAGAGTGGCATTTTGACTTTTCCAACCATACATATACAATAAAATCAAACACTTAAAAGGGTAGCCATGGGTTACTACACGTTGGGCCCATAACCATATAACGGTCAGAATGCCACACTTTGTGCAGACTGACAAAAGGTAGGTGATCGACCTACCGGGTAAGATACTCCTCATTCTCTCCACCCAAACAAAACTGGTTGTCCACTCCGGCAATACACAGTCCACATGACTAAAACCTGCTAGCTCGGACCGGCATGACTAAGTAGTACTGACGTTTTTCTAACTTGAGTTCATCTTCTGAAGGTGGCCTTCTGCCAGAAGACTTACTCTTGCTCTTCAAAACTAGTACTACTAGCCTACCCTTATTGAGTACTCAACATAGTTTATCCCACTTGGGAGAAAACTGATAAACATAGCTTTACTTGAAAATGGAAATCAAGGGTTTTTAAAGTCTTTGTCAAAATTAGTTTTAGAAACAGTTTAGTGTTTGAATAAAACTGCTTGTTGTATTTCAAATAATTGGTTTGACTGAAATAAGAAAGAAAACAGTCCCTAATTACCTTTACCAAATCAGTGTTCACAAACTTCATGTTTAGCTTGCCATAATAACTTTTTACAACAAACAAGTTTTATACAGGAGCTTACCTGATCCTTTGCTCGAGATAAATAAAAAATCTCCAAAAGCTGACCTAACCCCGCTTGGGGTAAACACAAACCATAATTAAAATTAAGCCAAAATTTGCTTCCATAAATAACTCTAACTCAACTTACTACAATTATGACCCTAGTGTTCCAAAACTTTAAGGCTAGATAACCAAAAAGGATTTTATAAAATAAATCTAGCTTGATAATAAAATAACTAGAGTTTGTGAAATAGTTACTAATAAGTTGTAGGTTTAAATCTTGTTATAAATAAATTAGGGTTTATTTGATGAAGGGTCTTAGGCCCTAGATGATATTATTTAAAATAATACTCTAATAATAATTAATTGTTAGAAAATAATTGGTAAATAAAATTAATAATAAGTAAATTTTAATATGTCTTGACTAAAAGAATAAATAGTATTTATGAATAATATTTATAAGAATAATATTTTGCCTGTTATGATTATTTATATGAAAAGCTTTATTTGATATTATTATCATATATAATATTTATATTTTTTATTTCGGTAATAAAAGCTATCATTTATTTGACTAAAATATCATTATTTTATATAGTAGTCCAAATCAACATTTTCTTAGGGTTTTCGAAATCATTAGAAGAAATTGCAGTATTAATCATTTTATTGATGAAATAAAATTGGCTAACTTAATTAGCTTAGGAACAACAAGGTCATGATCATAATTTCTATTTCTAACCATAATCATGAACATACACTCTACACCAATCAACAAAACATCCAAATCATGAATAAAAGCATAGATCCAAATTTACCAACACATGATCCAACTCCATTAAACATAATCATTTTCATGGCCTCAACAAGAATACAAGAGCATAAAACCCTATTCACCAAGGGTGACATAATCTCTAACATGCTTAAACATTCATACTAGTCACGACATGAAGACATGCAACAAGCCCTAAAACATCATAAAATCCAATCAAGACAAATCATCCACATGCATCAATCCTAACTCCATCGCATAAACACATTCCTCATACTTCAATCCCATCTCCATCATATAAACACATACTCAATCTCCAAATATATTCCATCTTCATCCAACTACGTCCAAGAGACATGAATCTAGAGTTTAAAGAGAAGATTGAAGAGGCTTACTTGAATGATGACTACCTTGAAGATGTTTCAAGAGGATCCTCACGCATGGAAGGCTTGATCTGTCCAAGGAGAAAGAAGAAAAAATGGCCATGGTTGGAGTAACTATCGGACCGAGAGAGAGAGAGAGAACAAAAAAGAGAGAGTTTATTTGTATATTCATTAAGATTGAAGGTGGAAGAAGATGGAGTTAATTGTTCATGCTTACCTTGAAAGCGTTCTTGAGCCTTCAATGAAAATTCTGGTTTTTTATCCGAAAGTGGAACTTTGATTTCAGTGTTTGATGTTATAAATTGCAGAAATGGATTCAAGAGGATGAGTAGGTGTGATCTGGAGTTTTTGGAGAAGATTGAAGAGGTTTTGAGTGGTCTTGCGTGAAGAAGGGTGGTGTGTGTTCTTGGAGGTTTGGAGAGAATAGGAGAAAGCTGACCAAATTTTTGCTTGGGAAGGTGGCCGAATAGAATGGAGAATTCTGGTAATTGATTTTTAGATTTGGGAAAGGAAGGAAAGCTGGTTATTTGAAATTCAAAAGAAGGAATTTAGGGAGTGAATTATTCTTATCCATTCACTCGAGGAACCTTTCCTTGCCTTTACCAAGAATTGCACATTGTAGGAATGCCATTGAAGTGATTTCTCGGGAATTCTCCTTATCACTATTGGCTTTAAACCAATACCTTTTTTATTTGACTGTCCTGTCTATCCACCATCAACTGTGACCTGGAGATTGTGGTCTCGCTTCAATGGCTAATGGTTACTCTTCTTCTTGAAAGGCAGGCAGGCCATTAACTGTGAAAAGGATTTGCTGCTCGCTATGCCACTTTCTCTTTTCTTTTTTGTCTTCCCTGTGGATGTCCGAATGGTGGGGGAAGTTCTTGGTTGAGGGAGGTCTTTTGGGAGCTTCAATAGATGACTGGATTAGCTGGAATTCTGCTGAGATGAATGGTGTTTGAAAGAGCTTTAGGGTGGCTAAATATGGAGGGCAATGGTGAGGAAATTTTCTGGATAGTTGAGGCTTAATCCATGGGAGTTTGATGTAATAAATTGCTGGAATTTTGGACTCCAATCGAGGGTTTGATTGCAGTGATTGATGGAGGGATTTTAGGAGCAGTCATGGTGCTCTTTTCGTGCAGAACAATGGTGAGGATGATGAAGTTCAGTTCATGGCTAACCAAGGTGGGTTTTACAGAAAAATGAAGTTTTGGACAAGGGTGAAGAAGAAACAAATCTGAAATTTCTGGTTGGTCTTTCGCATGACTTGCTGGAATTTCTGTGTAGATTTTTCTGCATGTTTCAACCAACTTGCAAAAGGTTTGAAGGGGTTTTGGAGGGTCTTTTAAGGCTGGTTTCCAGCCTTCTTTATGGAGGAAAGACAAGGTTGAATTGCTGGTTTGAAAGCTGGAGGAATAGCTTAGTTTTTTCGGGCTACTATGCTGCGAACTGCCCTGGATTTTTTTCTGGTTTGTACAGCTTTTGTGCAGTCTGGTTTGGGCAAATGTTTTCAGACTTCAAGCTAGTCAAGATGGCTATTTTTATGGCAGCATTTGGGAGGGAAAGATGGCTGAAAATTTTGACAATTGGACTGATCAAGAAGCTGGAAAAATTTCCAGATTACCACGTGAAGAAGATGAATACTCATAGGGTGGAGTTTGAAGGTTCAACCTTGGAGATTGATTCTCTTGGGAACCTTCCATAACTCTTCCCCATGCTTGGTCAATATGCTAGACTCACATGGGTATTTTCGAAACTCCAAGATCAAGGAAGCTTGCTAGAATTTTCTGGAAATAAAATGACTTAGATAAATTAAGCAACTTAATTGATTAAGAATTAAGATAAGCTAGGGATTAAAAAGGGTATGAATCCCTTAGGGATTTTTGTAGGGCACAAGAGTTGAATTAGGACATTCCTTTCATGTCTCCCCTAGGACAACACTCCTACTCTTCCCTAAGGTATGCAAGGGCCGAAAATAGCTTATCTATCAAAAATAAAATTTAATCATACTAAAACTCAAATGATGGAATTTGAACTCAAGACCTCAAGGATTTATTCCAAAGCTTTAACCACTAAACTACAACTCTTGTTCTTATTTTCTCTCCCAAATATTTTTCCTATTTAACCCTCAAGCTATCTCCCTATTTCCAGCTCAAGCAAAATTACCATTTTGCCCCTCTTACTCAATAAGCACAATTAAGCCATCTAGACTACAAATCACATATCCAAAGTACATAAAATCATACAAAAATATATTTATGCATGCAAGAAAATATGATATGCATCTCGACCCCCTTACTCTAGGGTTGGTTTTAATTGGGGTTTCACATGTTCAACACTGGGCACCTTTCTTTCCGTTCTCTTGTGCACTCTCATTTTCTTGCTGAACATCAGTTTCTTTCATGTTGAAGGAATGACAGATTCAAGCTTTAGCACGGGCTCAGTCGAATTGCTTGTAGCTTCATATTGTTTTCCTTCCACTGTTGTCTATCTATTTCCCAAATTTTTCAGTTCACTTTTGACTTCTGCACTCAGACTATCTAGTTTGATAGATAGCATATTTATAGCAACCAAAATACTCTGAGTTATTTTACTTTCCTGAGTTTTTCTACTTCCCTCTACTTGATATTTTCCTTTAATTTCAATTGCAACTTTTCTTTTTGTTCGTCTTGATGCAGCAGGTTTTCTTTGGACTTCACCAATTTTTTTTCCTCTTCTCCAATGGCCTCTCTAAGTAATATCCATTGATTATCCACTTGAAAGGACCCCATTTTCTCAAATGAATCTCTACTGTAGATGTTTAACTTGCAGTGCTCAGGGGCAACCATACTCAAATCAACATTGAAGTACTTGAATAGCTTAGTGAGATGGTTTTCAAAAAGTAATGCTTTGTTTGATGTGTTCCGAGATTGAGTCATCAATTTCACAGCTAAAAACCCAAAATTAATTTATTTTTCTTCTGACAGAGCCAACATCAACATTATTTTTAGAATGCTTGCATATGTCTTGTGTCTAAAACTACGTATCACCATGGTTGAGATACTGTGATATAGCAATCTCCCCATTCCATTTAACTATTTTGCATTTTGATCACTTAAATTTTTGAAGCTCTTGGCACCAGTAAATTTCATCTCAAATCGACTCAAATTTTTTTTTTTAAAAGTCAAAAATTTTCAGCCAGTTTGTTCAGTTCAAAAAATTGTAGTCCATTGTCTCTAACATAAAAAATTCTGTTTAACATATGGTGGTCAAACTCAAAGTTTACTTCTCCAACTCTAGATATAAACCACTGCACAATAAACCCGTTCACTGTTTCCTCATGCTGTCCCTTTCTCAGATTTGCATAAAATTCCCAAACTAATATGCTGTAAAATTTTTCATTAACAGAAAGCAAAGCACTCCTCCCAAGAGACTCAAACATATTAAGAATCAGTTGAATAATTTAAGAAAGACTCAAGGGCAACACGATATCCAACAGTCACAGTTCTATTTCTAGATACCCAGTCATTGTATTTAAATTCACCATTTTTTTTAGTTGAGACATCGAGGTACCTGAGTGTCTGTGCTTTCCTCTTCTAGAAGTTATTTTGATAATACAATTTGAGGAATTGGTTCATCAATGGCAACTCCAATTTTCTTCTTCTTTGCAGATATCATCATGGCAATAATTGATTTCTTTTTCATTATCTTGCATTTCTTGATCTCCTTATTTATTGGCTCAGCCCCTTTGCTTAGTTTTAGAGTTTTACCATGGCGAACAGAATTGAAGGGTTTGATTTTTTTTAATTTTTGGCGAGAGAACAAAGGCCAGAAGAAAGAGAAAAGTGCTAAGACAAATGACACATTTTTTTTGATTTTTTTTTTTAAATGAGGATAAGATTCAAATAGATTTGAATTCTTTATTAGGTTTACAAGGTATTGAATAGTATAAGTACAATTTAGTACATTTGAGAAAGGTGATTTTTGAAAATATGTAAAGATATTCTATTAAGAAGAGAGAAAGTGTTGCGGCAAAAAAAAAAAAAAAAGTGGGAAAATTTAGAATTTAAAAGATTTGAACATTTGGACACAAATTGTCCATCTAATTTTCCTATCCAAAAGGTGTGTCACACATGATCAAGAGATATTGTGAGTTGTCACTTAAAATACAGTTCAAGTATTGCATCCAATATCTCCATAAAAAAAAAAAAGATATTCAAGAATTCTGCAAGAATAAACAACCAATCTCTGGGAAAATTGTTAGTTACATAATCTGGTAATTCCCAAACATTTCCTCATATGATCGAATTGTTCTTTTGCTAGTGATTTGTGAATATATTAGTTTCTTTTGCTTCGTTCATTTCAAACCTTTTGAGTAGTTCATTGGCATACTTGGCTTGATTTAGAAAGATATTATCTATGGTTTACTTGATTTGTAATCTAAAAAAGAAATTAAGTTCTCCCATCATATTTATCTCAAACTCTCACTGCATTGTCTTGATAAATTTCTTGCACAAGGAATCATTAGTAGCCCCAAAAATAATATCATCAACATATATTTGCACAATTAAAATATTATCAGATATTTTAGACTTGATAATAATGTGGTATCAACTAAACCTCTTGAAAAGCTTTTTGAGAGAAGAAATCCACTAAGTCTTACATACCGAGCACGAGGAGTTTATTTTAAACCATAAAGAGTTTTGAAAAGTTTAAAGACATGGTTTGGAAAATATTCATGAATAAAACTAGGAGGTTGCTCCATATATACTTCTTCTTCAATAAAACCATTTTAAAAAAATGGCATTTTTAATATCCATTTTGATAAATGACAAAACTTTAAAGGATGCAAATGCAAACAACATTCTAATGGATTCTAATTGAGTAATAGGAGTAAAAGTTTCATCATAATCAATGCCCTCTTCTTGATTGAATCCTTAGGCAACTAATCTAACTTTATTTCTAATAACAATACCATGCTCATTAAGTTTGTTTTTTAAAACCCACTTGGTACTAATTACGGGATAGTCAAGTGGTCTAGGGATAGGCTTCCAAAATTGATTTCTTTCAAAATTGGTTCAGCTCTTCTTACTTGGCCATAATCCAAAAATTTATCATGTAAGGCTATATCAATACAATTAGGTTCAGTGCTAAAAAGTAGAGTAAAAGTTATCAACAAAATACCGTCTAGTTTTGACTCCGCAACTAGGATCACTAATGATCTGTTCCTTTGGATGGACAATTTTGTACTTCTAAACTTTTGGCAGGTTCTGATCAATGTGCTCGATACTTCTTTGCTCGCTATCTTTAGCTTGTTGTTCATTTAGTTCTTCTTTGGCATGGTTGTCAAGTGATGGAACTTCATGTTGTTCAATGCCATTTTTCTTTGAGCTACCTACATCATCGTCATCTTTTTGTGCAAAAGATAAGGTCCAAGTAAATCTTGAAAAATCATCTAATACATAAGCATACCTCTTACTATCTAGGTTAGTGGCCCTCATTGGTCCAAACAGACCCATATGTATTAGCTCAAGAGGTTTTGAGGTTGAAATTATTTTCTTATGTTTGAAAAATGTCTCAATTTGTTTTCCAAATTGGTGAGTATCACACAATTGATTTTTGTTAAATATTATTTTGGCCAGTCATCTAACAAACTCTTTTGAAGACAATCTATTTAGTAAATATAAATATGGCCTAACCTTCTATGCCAAGGGTAGCCATCAACATTATTTATGGAGAAGCACGTTACATCATGAGTAATAGGATCATCAAGATATAATACATAAACATTACCAATGCAATTGGCAATAAAAATGATTTTATCATTAGAATTATCAATGATAGTGCATAAATCTTTTTCAAAATTAACCTTACAATCATTTTCACACAAAAGACTAATACTAAGCAAGTTGTACCACAATTCATCAATCAATAATACTTGCTCAATAATTTTGGAGGATCCCTTACCAACGTTACCTATACTGAGCATTTTTTTTCCCTTTTTCTTATCTCCAAATGTGACAAATCCATCATTTGCAACTTGAATGTCATCCATTAGTGCAGCATTTCCCATCACATGTCTTGAGCATCCACTATCCAAGAATCATTTTGTGGAGCTCAATTCTTTGCAGCTGATGTATCTATTCATGAGATAGAAGAATAGCTTTTGATACCCACATTTTCTTGGGTCCACGGGGGTTAGTAGTGCTTCCTCTAATTTTCTAAACTATTTTTGCACTAGATTCCACTTTCTTCCTAACATGACACCTAGATGCTTTAAGTTTGGATTTTCCATAATATGTGCAACAAATATGAGTCATGTATGAAGAAACAGCTTTTACAAAGTATGATTGTAATTTTCAGCTTTGTTTTTATGCCTATAGCCGAGACCATTCTAGTTTCTAGCTACGTGATGTGCATCAAGTAATTTTTCAAAATTGTTTTTACCATTTGTGAACTTTTTAATACACGTGGTAAGATCATCAACTCTATTTTTCATGTCAACAAAATTGCTGATCATAACTTCAAAAGAATGAACTTTGTCACACAAGCATTTGTTCTCAAGTATCATACAATGCAAAGAAGTTAGGATAACATTCTTTTCAACATTTGAGCATATAATGGAATCAAGTAAGGCTTTGTTCTCATTCAACAACTTAGCATTGTTATCTAACAAGGAATCAATTTTCATTTTCATTTCCTTGTTTCTTCTAAATAGCTGTTTAAGTTCATGAAACATGTCAAAGAATAGCTCATTAGGATCATCAGGCTTTTCACAATCAGAATTATGTAATTTAGATATGGAATTAAAAGAAGTAGGATTTACCTTATCTTCTATGGCTATAAAGAAAATGTTTGCTTTTTCACTATCAGATTCACAACTTTTTTCAATCTCCAATTCAACTTGGTCCCAAGTCCCAACCAGTCCTTTTCTTTTCTTCTTGTTGTGCTTGGCTTCTCTTTCTTTTAGCTATTAGCAATAAAATGCTCCATACTCTTGTATTCATATATTTGATATCTTTGAGGTTTAAAGGATGAAGTTTATCCTTTCTTTTTGATAAACTTATTCCCTTTGCTGAAATTATCTTTTCTGAACATCCTTTTGAACTTTTTAGCTACCATAGCAAATTCTTCATTGTCCAGATCAGTAGCATCATTCCAATCTGTTTGATCACTGTTAGATTCTTCATCAACTGCTTTTAAAGTAGTTTCCCGTTTGCCTTTGTCGTCATCCTTATGCTCTTGAAACTTTTTAAGTTTCATTTCATGGGTCAAGAAGGAACCGATTAGCTCTTCAGTAGGTAAGCTGTTTAGGTTTTTAGATTCCTCAATAGCCAAGGTTTTTTGCTGCCAACTTTTTGGCAAAGCATCAAGCAGTTTTCTGTTTTGCTCACAGAGAGAATAAACTTTCCTATAGGCCTTTAGACCATTCATGATATTTGTGAATCAAGTGAATATATTAGTTATGTTCTCACTTGGTTTCATATTGAATAATTCAGTCTCTAACCAACAGTCCCAACTTTGATTCTTTTACTTGATTGGTCCCCTCATGGGTGATCTTAAGTAATCTCCACATTTCGTGAGTTGAATCACAACTACTAACCTGGTTGTATATATTAGTATCAAGAGCACAACACAATATGTTCATTACCTGAAAATTCAAGGTCATTTTTTAAATGTCCTCATTATCATATTCATCACTCTGTTTAGGCACTTTTCTGCCATCAACAAATTTGACAGGACAAATGGACCATTTTCAATCAGATTCCATAGCTCAAAATTAATTGAGCAAGCATAAATCTTCATTCTATTTTTTCAAAATATATAATTGCTTCCATTGAACAAATGAGGTCTAATTGTGGAAGATCCTTTGATGTAAGGTACATCAGATTTGTTTGCTATATGGATCTTTGCTACAAGAGTGTTAAGCTAAAGATAATATAGACCAATAATCTGATACCAATTGATAAACCTTATCGGGTGAATAAGATTTATGGAAAACAAATGCAAATTTTAAAGATCTTTTGAAAATTTTAAGGCAAGAACAAACAAGGTAAGTAAGGAAAAATATTGTCCGTTAGCTTTAAATGTGCTGCTAAAGAAGTTTCAAAACTCCACTAAATGATGGAAGGAAGATCTATATTTAAGATGGGTAAATTAAGCAATAATAATAGATTCACCAAACTACATAAAGTCTTTGATTAAATCAATGAATGCAAGGAGTGTAATGCTTAAGTTCACAATGACAGACTTGTTTTGCAGCTGTAGGGGTGTAGATATGAAACTTTTGAATCAGCACTAAATAACAAGAAGATGGTCTATTTTAAAGATGGGCAGTTGAGACATCAAAGACAAACTTTCTATAGAACACAATGGTCTTTAAAATTGATCAATAACAGCAGAGACTGAGATAAAGTTCTTTGATCTAATAACCAGTAAAAATGCAGTGATAAAATGCAGATAAAATGCAAAAGAAAAGGCTCAAGAATTTATAGTGGTTCGATCCTTAACTGATCCACATCCACTACCTTAAGTACCCACTTAAGGATTTCAACATAATCACTAAAACTTTTTTTCCCAAATGAATGGTGGTAGGCAATACCAATCTTATACAAGAATATCACCACATTTGGTTTTACATCCAATCTTTTTAAACACAATAATCAAAGCTCACCCCAACTGGGTTTTACTTCCCTAAGCTTGATACACAATAAATTAAGGCTCACCCTAATTAGGTTTTACTTTCCAAACCTTGATACAAAACAAATCACAGAGAAAATGTAGAAATAACTCACAAATTGGGCAGATATAAACAATTTAAGCGCCTGTATCCTTTTACCTTTGGAGCAATTTTGATTTCACTTTGAAGCACAATAAAAAGGAGATTTTTAGATTCTAAGAAAGATAGCACAAAAATTTATTTCAAAATAAAGTTTTGAAGACTTTTATAGCAACAAAAAGCAACATAGCAACGACTAGTTTTTCACTGTCAAATTTTTTAGAGTTTTGGACTCAAGGATCAGAGGATGGTACATCCAAAAAGTGAGTCCAAAACGGAATTTTTTAGGCAGAAACATTTAGATACTATTACAGAGTTTTGGATGAAGCTTTTGGATGTAGAGTCCATCCAAAACACTCAATCCAAACATATGAAAGCTTCAAGGTAAAATTATTTACATATTTTATTTATGTGCTTCAAGCTAAAATCAAACTAAATCATAATATAAAGAGGACATAGAAATTTACACATTATACATTATTAAATGATTCCTAGTCTAAGATTCTTTTGAAGGGTTTCTTGGTATGTCATCTCTTGAGCTTGTGTAATACTTGATTACCCATTTTTGGATTTCATTACTTAAGAGTTGCTTAGCAATCTCATTTGTATGCCTTGGAAGAATTGATGTCAAAACATGTCCTAACATATATAGATCACACAAGTTAAAATACAAGAGAATACCCTTAGGGCTAACAGATCTAGAAGATAACTCCATCGAGGGGATGGTAGTTCCTTCTCAATTCCTATGGATTATTCTTGCACTATGACCTCCAACGTGGGCTGACCGATCACAATACGTATCCGGACATCAATTACATCTATTATTAGATCTAGATCCTTTTGGAATCTTCATCCTATACGGGTTCACTCCCAAGATGACGCGAGGAGACTCATGTTCTCTAATGAGGACTATAATAGATAAAGTAATGTCTCCAACACTTGAATTGGATCAAAGAAAATAATCATATTAAAATAGAGTTAATGAACATATAATGGAACAATGAATATTTGAATAACAATGTAAATAGTTTTAGATCATCATGAAATCAAAATTAAAGGAATATTTTACAATAATATACTAACAAACACCTAAGACATGTTAAAAATTGATAGTATTCTTCTTCGTTACAAAAGTATATGAATTAACCAACCAAATTTTCATAACTCAAAATTTCAAATCTCAAACAACTAAATTATTTCAATGCATAAGCCATTACACAATTTTATGTCAATTTTGTATGCTTGGTAAACTTTTAACAATGTAAACTAAAAGAAAAAGAATAAAGTTGGAAATGATTTTTGTTAATAGACCCACAATTAGATTTCAAAATAATGACTATTGAAAAATAAAAAACAAAGAACAAAGAATTTAAGAACAATCTAAGTAACTGCCTAAGAACACTGAGTAGCAAAAGAAGAAAACATGTTTGAAATAATATTTTAAAGCATTTCTAGTTTTCCAACACAAGTAGACATGAAAATGGATGTCTTTTTACAGAAATGCATGTATTAATTACTTGTTTTTGTAGAGAACCCAAGCCTACTTAAACACAATACTTTGGAGAGAAAAGGTCCAAATAGTGGAATAACCTTAAATTAATTTAAATTGAGAGTAGTCAGTAAACTCATTAGCGAAAAAGAAGTTGACCTATAGGAGAAAAGTCTAAAACCTCAAACATAAAGAAAGATAATCCACTTTTAGTTGCTTGCATAAGAGCCTCCAATAAGGAAATATATTAGATCACAAGCCATTGCAAGCACACGTTGAGCGAAAAAAGAACAGATAAAGAGTGCTTACAAATTGAACATCATCTTGCATAAGTTCTTGTGTGGCTAACAATAATATATCAGCAACTTTCTGGAATAAAGCAATCAATAATCCGTCACATTTTAGAATCTTTATACCAACAAGATTATTTTTGTATAATAGAAGATGAATAAGATTTTGCAATTAGATTGAACCAGAAAGCCTAATTCCTCTTCTAAGGCAATCTTGCACTGAACATGTATGCTATAAGCAAATAAGCAATTGTGCAACGTAACATAAAACAACCTTAATGTGGCTTGACATTTTAATCTTTCGAATGCTATTATTATTAGGCAGTCCTTTAACAAAAAAAATATAAACTATTACTAAAGCAAAGTGTTAGGATTTATGTTGTTGAAACTTCAACACATCTCCTAGACATATTGACATACTGTGTACGCTGAGTCTTCTATGGAAACATCTTTATTGGCACAGTTTCAAGTAGTATAAGATTGTTCTTAGAAGGAGATATCTGCAGAAGATTTTAAAGAAGATTATTTAAGATCTTGAGAATATTTGTGAGATTTAATGGAAGATTGTTAATAGGAAAATCTTGGAGATAAATCCTGAAGAAGATTTATTCTACAAAAGTTATCATTGAGAAGGAAAGAAGCTACGTTGTGTTTAGAAAACCTATATAGATTATTCGGGTTTAGCTATTTCCTATTTCAATAGAAATACAAGGTTTCTACAATGTATAAGAATACACAACCGACTCAGAAGAAGTGTGGGATAGAGAAAAAGTGAGTTATAAAAAACAAGAGGGATAGACTCATGTTCATGTTTTAGCAAGGCAGATGCAAACAATTAATATGATACTATTGTGATTCCTTGTTGAGTATTTGCATCATAGATTCAAGCTTATTTACTTCTACACTACATATTTGTCAAAGTGAAGGCTTGAGTCAACTAATCTTTCGAATCCGTTTCCTTCAGTTGAAGGAGTTTCTATCAAATGAAGACCTATGGAGTTACTACAACAAATATTGATGGCCGGTCAATCATGTAATACCCCACAACCACAGGGCCCAAATGGTTGCGAATGCCACCCCATCTAAATGACAAGGGATCTTTATAATGTGAATAAAATTATGGAACCTTAAATAACATGCTAAATTAAAATCTATTACAAATCTTTAATTTAAATACGTTAAACTTGAAAAAGGGAAATAACTCCAACAAAAGTTCCCAATTATAAAAAATAATTCTCCAAATATAAGTAATCCATAAAGCTCAAAAAATAATACAAGTGTTAACAAAAATAGCTCAATACAAAAATAAGCAAGCTAGCTCCTTCCATTTTGATAGGAATTATTCAATGCTGAAATCATGGATAGAATGATTGTGAGATAAATATCTCAACAAGTTCTGTAGTGTGCACATGAAATCTTTTAAAACATTTCATGATGCATGATAAATATTTCTTTTAGTAATAAATACAAGTATTCAAATTATGTCTTTAAATATTTACTAAATGAAGCTTTTCAGAGAAATCATAAAATACTCATTAAAATTAGAGTAAGATAACTTTTTAGGGATCACGTACCAGTGAAAAACTCATAAATAAAATCTCTGGAAATAAATAAATAATATTTAAATTTTAAACCTTGAACCATATTCACAAATCTTGGAAAACACAAGTTCCTAATTTTACTCTTTTACCTGCAAAATAATATTTGAGGTAGAAACTCCAATATTCACACTTTTTGGGTTAAAACCCTCTATTTGGATAGAAACCCCACTCTTCACACTTTTTGGGTCAAAACCCTATGCTTTGGGTAAAAATCTCACTCTTTACACTTTTCGGGTCGAAGTCCTCATTTTTAGGTAGGAATCCCTCTCTTTGGATCAAAATCCTGTAACTAGTTGAAAATCAGCTCAACAACCAAGTATTGATGCCCTATTTAGAGTATGATAATTCCCAGCACTGATCATGTTATATGGGTTCATCTATCTCTAATGTAAGTTAGTATAAGAGTTTTTGCCCCTTTAAGTACTCAAGAATTCACATTCACAATTCAAATGGCTCAACACGAACTCTTCCTTTCCAGAAGTAACCCAAAACAAATTTTCAAGATTCTGTTCCCATTTTCCATACTATTTACATCCTGAAAATACATTTCATTTCAAATAATCTCTCAAAATAAAATTTACCAATATTCAAACTGTTTCCAATATCAAAAGAAGGCATATCATTTCTTATCCTCAAATCTCATTTATAAGAGACATTGATGAACGGAGCCAAAGATTTTCAAATATATGCTATGATTTTTTCAAACTAATGCATGGAGAAAAATCATTATAATGTAGTTAATAACATCTCACAATAATCATTGCATGGCATCACATTCTAACATCATCCTTTCACAAAATTCTTCAAGCAAATCATGCTCAAGGTATTTCATAAGAAAAATGACTTATAATCAAATTTGGAAGCATTTCCATAGTTTCATATGCATAGAGATAATCCAAATAGTATAAGGAATTGTGTTTTTCAAAAGAATGGATTGAAAAGAAGGCTAGGGTTTGGTTACTCTACTTGTTAGGCATGACTATGGCACATATGAAAAAAATTATCAAAGAAGAAGGGTTGGGTCTCAAAGTCCTTTAAGTAAAAGGCAACAAAAATTAAAGGGGAAGATTACTTGTGTAAATTAGTTGTAGACATAGACATACTACAATTGATTATCTCAATAAATTGGAATACAAAAAAATTTTAGGTGGTACTTAATAATAAGAAATGAAAGAATAAGCAAAGAGTTAATCTTAGAGCAAAAAAGGACATAAAAAAGGGGTATGGTTATTGAGGAATAAACGTTACCTTAAGTAAAGAGATGAAGTTCTTAGATATATAAATTCTAAAAGCTGAGAGATAACTCTAAGGGAAACCACATATAATAATTACTCACAAAAATTGCAAGAAGAAGCTTCCATAAGAGGATAAAAGATTGAAATAAGGAAAATGAGAAGAAGCTTGTTGAAGTCATATTTATCAAAGAGTAGTTGTATCAAATAAAGAAAGCGACAAAGATTGCCTTAGAATAGTCATAAATTGGAAAAAAGCTCACAATAATGCATGCGAAAGGACTTCCAATATTTTTATACCTATTTCATACATAAATCATCCTTATAAAATGAACGTAAGAAATTCAAGGATATCATTTACTTAAAATGATTTTGTATACATTACATATCCAAGATTGCTAGAATTCATATCATTTATAAAACATTTCATAATAGAATAATTTATAAAGCACTATTATAGACATTTCCAAAATTTATCTAAGTGTAAAATCATTTCATAAGATGCACATACACAAAGGATTTTATGAGATGGAAGGACTTATCTTTAGTCCAATCAAAAGATAGCAAAATCTAATCCAGATTTAGAAATTTATCCTTACTCACAAACAAACTCTAGCACATAAATAAGTTGATATTGTTGAAATGTATGCTCTCTTAGACCTGGTTTTTGATGTAATTTTGACTTGTATTAATAAAAGTATTTTTCTCAGAAATTATTTGTGAAATCTTCTTTATATTTGTGCATGATTTTATTGGAAACGATCTATTGTGTTTAAATAAATAGTTCCTGTGAAGGGAGGTTTTTCATAGTAAGGTATGGACCATGGGATATTTAACACATAAATTGATGTTATAACTAAATGATGAGAATGGGAATCTCATCATGGCAAGATTATTGTGTTATGAATTCTAAATAAGAAATGACTTGCCTTTAGACAATGAATAGTCTTCTCATTTCATAACACAAGCGTATATCGAATACGTAGAACAGGACCTGTAGTAGTAGTTCTTAAAAGTACTATGTGATAGAAAACTAGACTACTACTACTACAACGTGGACTTATACTCTACAGCTTGAGTATGAGTTGGTGGTTTGACGAAGCTAGAAGCGTATACTTTGATATACTATAGTTGAGGTTCTTTAGAATGACTAATATACTTATATATTGGGCATATGTAATAGTTAGTCAAGACAGACTTGTATAAGATAGTGTCTACACTATATCACCCCTTGTGGTTGTCCAAATAATCTAATTATCCAAGGCCTTGGGGAACATGACTTGGATATTGACTTTACGGTAGCTCTTTTGGAAAGCAAAAATATTCCAAGAAGTCGTGGATCATTGGACTAGAAGCCTAAGGATGGTTGATGTCTTTTAGAGAGATGTTAGTATACTCTTTCTCCTCTAAATGCACGGCGATGTATAGAGGGGTATTTTAGTCATTTCACTTGTAGGCCGAAGACATAGCTAAGACAGCATTGTTCTTGGGGTCAATATTTTCTTATGGTGATATTAGAAAATATTTAAAATGTAAAATACAACTATTTATGTAATAAGGGTATTTTGGTCATTTTAGTAGCCGAGAAGATGTGTCTTTTTGGTCCTCGAAATAGCCCGTAAGTCCTAATTAATTTTAGGTCGAGGAAATGGTCACAATAAAAAGGATTTTATTTTATTCAAGAAGTCTAATTTATTTTTGAATTGGAATAAAGTAAAGGAACTAGAGAGATTAAATTTATTATCTAGTTTAATTGGTTAATTAATTATTTAGAGCCTAACTCAAATTGAATAATAAAAAAATTAACCTAGGCTTAAACTAGTTAATAAAAGATTTAAAAAATATTTTAGTTCATTTAGGCTCATTAATTTTTATTGGGCTATTTTAATATGCCCAGAAAATAAATAATTAATGGTTATTATTTTTGGGCTCATTAGGTCCAAAGAAAATAATAAATTATTTTGGTCCAATAGCCTAGACTAAATGGTCTTTTTTATTCACAGAACAGAAGAGTTAAGGCTTAGCCAAACATCTTTTCTTGATAGCCTCCGGAGTTTTGAAATATCAAAACTCCGGTGTTTTGGTTATCTGGTTGTGTGGATAGTCGTAGGTTGTGATAGGAGTTCTAATCACTGAACACATGACACAGAGGGGAAAAAAACTACTACAGAGCGCTCTCTCTCTCTCTCTCTCTCTCTCTCTCTCTCTCTCTCTCTCGTTTTATCTTCCTTTTCATCTTCTTGATTTTGCTAATCAATAGCAAAGGATCAAGAAGGACCATTCCTCGCCTAAGTTGTTTCACCAACTAGATTGGACAGTGGAATATTCTGAGAAGCGAAGAGCTTTGCGTTCATGCCACGGAGGAGTAGAAGATTGGTTGGTCATCAATTGAAGACATAGTCTAGAGTCGAAGCCGTTTCTGTAGTTTGCATGACATCTACTTCACAGCTAAGTAAACCAACACAGTGCAGAGGTATTAAAATTTTTATGCTTCCATTGCGTGCTTCCTATACTGTTCTTGGTTTCGTTTATGTCTCATTCTTGGCTTCCACTGATTCATTATCTTTAAGTGGTATCAAAGAGTGATACTTTGAATGGCTTAGGATTGATGCATGCTAGTTAATAAAAATTGGCAAGTTAATTTTTGATGAATATATTGAGATCCTTTGTTATTTTGGTATGGGTGGTTACGTTGTAAACCTCACCGTTGAGGTATAGGAGCCTTTATAATTTTTCCATAATGCTTTGTTAAGCCTTCGTGTACAGGCGGATGTCATGTTTTTGTTGAAAAAAATTGTAACAAGAGCCACCTTGGACGATTGCACAAAAAAGTTGCAGAGCCTAGAAAAATTGCAGAAGAAATCGGCGAAAGAAAAAATTTCTCGTAGAGAACATGAGCTGAGCCCTAAGCCCAGTCGGAAGCCAAGCCGAGGCTGCGCCTAGGCTAGCCGCAGCTCAAAGCCTTAGTCGGGCCTAGCGCGCCTCAGTTCGGCTGCGCACGAGGAAGGATGCTCAGAGCATCCTTGCAGATGCTCAAAGCATCAGCTAGGATGCTTGTCGGGTTGTTACACGGTGGGCAGTGGGTCGCGGGTACCTGCTCGCTGATCACGGCCCATGAGTCTTCCCATGGGCCATGATTCAATGTGGTGAGTGCACTGAACCAATAATTTTTTTAAAAAAATTTTTTAGTCCTATACCAAGAAAAGTTATTTTTATTGTAATTGTTAATATTCTTTGAATATTTTGCATGAAAAATAATAGTAAAGGATTTTAGAATTAAACAAGATCATTAATTAATTTAATCAACGTATTTAATTCTTTATTTGGGCACTTAGGATTAAAAATAGAAACACATGAAAATGTTTACAGTTTAGCATGCTAATTATTTTATGTCCTATGTGCACGTTTTCTCAATGACTAAAGTTTTTGGAAAATTTTATTTGACAAGGAAAAATATTTTTTCTTTAATTAAATGGTTATTTTAACTTAAACAAAAATTAACCCTTGGTTATTTTCTTAAAGGTTTTTTATCCTTGACATAGAAAATATTTTGGATTTAGAAATTTTTGTAAGTTAAAATGAAAGCCATTTTAATTTATTTTCGCAAGAGGAAAAATTATTTTTGTCAAATAAACCTAAAGATCAAAATCTCGAGGAATTTTAAATGGAAATTTTTTTAAATTATTAAGTTTTAACTTAAATAAAATTAATCCATAAGGAAAATTTTCTCAAAGCGTATAAACCTTGACATAGAAATTTTTTATGGATTTAGATATTTTATTTTTAAGTTAAAGGAGAACTTAATTGAAAATTTTCAAATAATATTTTTCCAAGAAAGCCATTATTTAAAAAACTAAGTAGGAGAGGGGTTTTAATAGCCCCACGGCTTCCATCATGATCCTCATTAGAGATCGTGGGTCTCCTCGCGTCACCTTGGGAGTAAACTCGTATAGGATGGAGATACCACAATTATCTAGAACTAATGAAAAGATATAATTAATAACTCGGGACACGTACTATGATTAGCTAGCCCACATTGGAGGTTATAGTGCGTGGTATGTCTATAGGAAATGAGAAGAAATGGCCATCTCCTCGATGGAGTTATCTTCTAGATCATTACTTAGAAGGGAAATTAATTTGTGGTGGTTAATACACTTAGTTTAGGGAACTATTAATCTTCCCAAGAAGCTATGTCAGTTTTCCTAAGAGCCAAATCAATCATGTTAAAGATAATAGTAATGGGGTTAGCTATTATCAAGTTTAATATGAGGATAAAGTACACAAAATTATTTTTGTTTTTACAATACTGATAATTTATTTTATTTTTTCAAAATTTTCACAAATGGTTAGTGGAAGTTCTTTCAATTTCTTAGCCGTTATTCTCCGCGAGAATAAGCTAATGGGTCTAAACTATGTAAACTAAAAAAGGAACTTGGACATAATACTCACAGTTGAGGAGTTTAAGTATGTCCTATACTAGACATACCCAGTAATCAGGGAAGGTTCCACTGCTGAGGAGCGTGAGGCTGAAAAGGCATGGAAGAAGGCTGATGAGATAGCCCGATGCTATATGTTAGCCTCCATGTCAAATGTGCTTCAATTCAAACACAAGAACATAGCTACTGTATGAGACATTAATACATCACTAGCCACAATGTTCCCAGATAAGAGCCAGCCTGCAAGGCAGGAGACTCTTCGAACGATTATAAACACCAAGATGGCTGAGGGAGTATCAGTCAGAGAGTACATGCTCAAGATCATTTCTACTTTCGAGGAAGTAGAAGTCTTGGGGGCTGTCATTGACCCTGAGAACCAAGTGGACATGGTTTTGCTGAGCTCCTTCACTCAGTTGAAATTGAATTACAACATGAACAAGTTAAACATAAGTTTAATAGAGTTGATGAAGGAGCTCCAGGTGAATGAGAAGTTCATAAAGCCACAGGCTAGAGCTATGATGGCCTCTTCTTCTAGAACTGTGCCCAAGCCCAGAAAGTTCAAGAAGAAGAAAGAAAATGCAGTACACCAGCCCCGAAGTCCCAGCCCAAAGATAAATCTAAGGGCAAATGCTTCAAATGGGGAAAGAAGAGACACTGGAAAAAGGATTGTCCAGTTTTTCAGGCCAAGAAAAACTCCACAGGTAATGTTTTCTATCTAGAGTCTATATCAATGGTTGGATCAAATTTCACTTGGATTGTTAATTTAGGAGCCACTAATCATATATGTAACTCTGTGTAGGGGTTTAAGAAGTTTAGAAGACTCTAAAAGGGCGAACATGGACAACGCGTGGGAAATGGGGTATAAATTTAGGCCCTTGCTGTGGGAGAACTGGAACTTATTTTTTATTGTAATAGAATAATAGTTTTGAAGGATGTTTTATTTGTTCCTAATTTTAGATAGAATTTGGTTTCAGTTGCAAAACTAATAAATCAAGAATATTCTTTTTCTTTCCATTCTGGTATAACTATCAATAGAAATAGAGAAGTTATATGTACTGGGCACATGTATGGAAATCTATTCTTCATTAATCCTATTAACAATCAATTGAATAACACTCAATATAAACCTTTAAATAGAGAGAGAAAGACCAATGTCAATGACTCATATCTTTGGCATCTAAGGTTGGGTAATATTAACTCAATCAGGATTCAGAGGTTAATCCATGATGAGCCTTTAGGCTCATTGAGATTGGAAAGTTGGCCTCAGTGTGAATTCTGTCTTATGAAAAAAAAATGACCGAAAGGCCCTTTACCCAAAAAGTGGATAGAGCCAAAGAAGTATTGACTCTTGTTCACACTGATACGTATGGTCCTTTGTCTACACCAGCTAAAAGGGGTTTAAGTACTTCATCACTTTCACAGATGATTGTATAAGGTATGGTTATGTTTATTTGATGAGACACAATTCTGACTCTTTTGACAAGTTTAAAGAGTTTAAGGCTGAAGTGGAGCGTCAAACAGGTAAACTAATCAAAACGTTACGATCGGAACGTGGTGGAGAATACCTCCTTTGTGAATTCAAGGATTACATGGTACATAATGGGATAGTATCCCAACTCTTGGTGTCGGGGACACCCCAACAGAATAGAATAGCTAAGAGAAGAAACAGGGCATTGATGGAAATGGTCCGAAACATGATGTCTCATATTACTCTTCTAGTATCTTTTTGGGAATATACCATAGAAACAGTGGCATATATTCTGAACTTGGTGCCCTTCAAGTCTATACCTAGGACACCCTATGAGATGTAGACTGGGTATAAGCTAAGTCTAAATCATCCCAAGATATGGGGTTGTCCAACTTATGTACTAATCAAGGGAGACAAGTTAGAACCAAGATCAGAATTATGCAATTTTGTTGGGTATCCAAAAGGTACAAAAGATGGTTATTTTTATTATCCCAATGAGTAAAAAGTACTCGTGAGTACTAATGCTAGATATTTGGAGGATGAACAAAGTACATCCACTAAAGGTTTGACAAGGTTGGAACTTGAAGAGAAGTTATCTCCTGAATCAACTTCTCCTAACTCTATTATAGAACAAGAAGAGGCACAGCCTTAGGAATCTATACAAATAGAGCCTCATCGTAGTGGAAGGATATCTAAAGTTCCAAAAAGATGGACTGGAAAGGCTTTTGACCTAGTCTCTGAACATCAGAAATAAGATTCTACTAGATACGAGGAGGCTATTGCTGATGTCGATGCAAACCTATGGTATGAAGCAATGAAAGTCGAGATTGAGCCTATGTCCTTCAATCAAGTTTGGGATCTTGTAGCTTCACTTGAAAGGATAAAACTCATTGGGTGTAATTGGGTATACAAGAGGAAGAGGGGAGCAGATAGAAAGGTAGAAACCTTCAAAGCTAAGCTTATGGTGAAATGGTATACTCAGAAAAAAAGGGATCGACTATGAGGAAACCTTTTCCTCGATAGCTATGTTTAAGTCCATTCGTATCCTCCTTGCCATCACATGTCATTATGACTATGAGATATAACAAATGGATGTCAAGACGACATTTTTAAATGGTCATCTTAGTGAAGACATCTATATGTCCTAATTAGAAGGTTTTATTACTAAAGGCCAAGAGCATAGAGTTTGTAAGCTTAAGAAATCCATTTATGGACTTAAGCAGACATCAAGAGCATAGAACATTCATTTCAATGAGACTGTAAAATCTTATGATTTCATTCAAAACAAGGACAAACCATGTATGTATAGGAAACTGGAAGGCATAAACGTGATTTTTCTTATACTGTATATGGATGACATTCTATTCATTAGAAATGATGTACGGATACTGTCATCTACTAAGGTTTGACTATCTAGTCAATTTAGTATGAAGAACATGGGTGAAGTCAATTACATTCTCGTTAGGTTAGGTTTATCCCAAGCTATATACATTGACAAGATGCTGGCTAAGTTCAGCATAGACTCATGCAAGGGAGTGTTGATCCCTTGCAGACATGGGTCGTCTTTTTCTTCAAAGGACTATCCGAAGTCTCAAGAATAAAAAGATAGAATGAGTAGGATTCTATATACTTCAGGTATGGGAAGTCTCATATATACCATACTGCGTACTAGGCCAGATATCTGCTTCACCGTAGGCTTAGTTAGTAGATATCAATCAAACCCCGAGGAGATTCATTGGCAGGCTGTAAAGCATATTCTCAAGCATCTGAAAGGTACAAGAGATTATATGCTGGTTTACAGGGCTAATGACTTGGTTCCTACAAGATACACGGACTTAGAATTCCAGGCAGATAAGGATGAGAGAAAATCTACTAGTGGATATATCTTCCCCTTGTTTGGAGGAGCCAATCTTATATTGCTGACTCAACTATAGAAGCTAAGTATATGGGAGTTTTGGAGGCATCCAAGGAAGCAGTTTAGCTCCAAAAATTCCTTTTAAAACTTGGAGTCGTGCCACAGATGGGTAAACTGGTTCTGATGTATTGTGACAATATTGGTGCAGTCTCATAATCCAAAAAAACCAAGGAACCACAAAAAAGGGAAGCACATAGAGAGGAAGTACCATATGATCCGGGATTTTATCCAGAGACAGGAAGTCGTGGTGTAACAGATTACCTCAGAGAACAATCTAGTAGATCATTTTACTAAGCCTTTGGCGGAGAGAGTCTTTAGAAAACACTTAGATGCCATAGAGATGGGCACCTATGGACTTACTTAGTCTTAGAGTGTAAGTGAAAGATTGTTGAAATGTATACTCTCTTAGACTAGGTTTCTGATGTAATTTTGACTTGTATTAATAAAAGTATTTTTCTCAGAAATTATTTGTGAAATCTTCTTTATATTTGTGCACAATTTTATTGAAAAAAATCCATTGTATTTAAGTAAGTGATTCATGTGAATGGAGGTTTTTCATAGTAAGGTATGGACTATGGGATACTTAACACATAAAATGTTGTTCATAACCAAATGATAAGAATGAGAATCTCATCGTGGTAAGGTTATTGTGTTATGAATTCTAAATAAGTAATGGCTTACTTTTAGCCAATGAGTAGTCTTCTCATTTCGTAATAAAAGTATATTTCGAATACGTAGAACAGGACTTGTAGTAATAGTTTTTAAAAGTACTATGTGATAGAAACCTAGACTACTACTGCTACAGTATGGACTTATACTCTACAGCTTGAGTATGAGTTAGTGGTTTGACGAAGTTGGAAGCGTGTGCTTTGATATACTATAGTTGAAGTTCTTTAGAAGGATCAATATACTTCTATATTGGGTATATGTGACTAGTTAGTCAAGACAGACTTATACAAGATAGTGTCTACATTATTTCGGCCCTTGTGGTTGTCCGAATAATCTAATTATCTAGAACCCTGGAGAACATGACTTAGATATTAGCATTAGGGTAGCTCTCTTGGAAAGTGAAAATATTTCAAGAAGTCGTGGATCATTAGACTAGAAGTTTAAAGATGGTAGATGTCTTTTAGAGAGGTGTTAGAACACTCTTTTTCCTCTAAATGCACGGCGATGTGTAGAGGGGTATTTTAGTCATTTCACCTATAAGTCGAAAACATAGCTAAGGCAGCATTGTCCTTGTGGTCAATATTTTTTTATGGCAATATTAAGAAATATTTAAAATACAAAATACAGCTATTTATATAATAAGGGTATTTTGGCTATTTTAGTAGCCAAAGCAATTTGTCCTTTTGGTCATTGGAATAGGCCGTAAGTTCTAATTATTTTAGGTTGAGAAATGGTCAAAATAAAAAAGATTTTATTTTATTCAAAAAGTCTAATTTATTTTTGGACTGGAATAAAGTAAAGGAACAAGAAAGATTAAATTTATTATCTAGTTTAATTGGTTAATTAATTATTCAGGGCCTAAGCCCAGATTGAATAATTAAAAAAATTAATAGGGGCTTAAACTTGTTAATAAAAAGCTTAAAAATTATTTTAATTCATTTAGGCTCATCAATTTTTTTATTAGGTTATTTTAATAAGCTCAGGAAATAAATAATTAATGATTATTATTTTTTGGGCTCATTAGGTCCAAAGAAAATAATAAATTATTTTGACCCAATAGCCTAAACTAAAGATTTTTTTTTTTTTATTTACGGAATAGAAGAGTTAAGGCTTAGCTAAACCTCTTCTGTTGATAGCCTCTGGAGTTTCGAAATATCAAAACCTCGGTGTTTTGGCTATTTGGTTATGTGGATAGTCGTGGGTTGTGATAAGGGTTCTGATCACTGAACACACGACACAGAGGGGAAAAAAACTACTACAGAGCTTCTTCTCTCTGCTCTCTCTCTTGTTTTATCTTCTTTTTTACCTTCTTGATTTTGCTAATCAATAGCAAAGGATCAAGAAGGACCATTCCTCACCTAAGTTGTTTCACCAACTAGATTAGGCAGTGGAATATTCTAAGAAGCAAAGAGCTTCACGTTCATGCTACCGGAGACATCATCTTGAGTCGAAGCCGTTTCTGTGGTTCGCACAACATCTACTTAAAAGCCAAATAAACCAACACAACGCACAGGTATTAAAATTTTTATTCTTCCGTTGGGCACTTCCTGTGTTGTTCTTGGTTTCGTTTATGTTGCATGATGGCTTCCTCTGATTCATTAGCTTTAGATATCAATTTCCTACAATAAATTGTATACTTAATAGAATTCCTCTCAGTTATTCATAATCTTAGGCAAACCTAACTCACAATTTAACTTCCACCAATCCTCAATATCATACAACATATTATCCCCAAAATTTAACTTCAAATCATATAGAATTAAATCCTATATATATATATATATATATATATATATATATATTCAAAAAATTCACATTAACACATAATATATTCAATTTCTCAAAGTGTTATCACAATAGCTACATGAGATCATAATCTAGTTAGCAAATAGAAACATATTATAATCTCATCATCAAATAATATAGAGTCTTCACAAATTGAGTTCAAATAATATATAATTAAGGCACAATTATACTCTACAAATCACATTTGGTACATGTATCATTCAATTACATAAGACATAATCACAATGTATAAGCATAATATATTGTGTAGTTAACTTAAATAAGTTCAATGTAATCATATAATCACATAGGCAACACAATACTGAACTAAGCATCCTATAACCTTCCTATAATGATATTATAGCTAATAAAACTGATTAAACATAGTTTATATAGCTAGAATATGGATTTCACAATGTTAAACCAAATCAGCATTTTAAGTAAAATAGGGGGGAAATAGGGCAAAATGTTCACATAGCAAACGCAACTCCAAATACCATAACAATTTACAGGATATAACTTTAATATGTAGGGAAGCTACTATATAAATTTCATCAAAATCTAAAGTGTCTAGGTATTAACTACTTGCTCAAATTTAAACTACTCGCACAGTAACTTCTAAACTCTGTTTTGGTAGTTTTTATGCAAAAATCATTAAAAATAAAATACAAGGTCCAAATAAAATGATTCTAAGTGCTAAATACTCCTAGACATATGGGTTTATTGTGATAAAATCTTAGATCCAAATTCAAAAGGAAAGGGGATCAATCAAAGGTTGAAAATTGTAAGAAAATCAACCTCGGTAAAAAAATGAATAAGGTAACTTTGAAAAATCATATAAAATCAACTACAAGTCCAAATTGCATGATTCCAATGGGTTTTACTCCTAAGGCAAAGAGAATCTAATAGAATCAAGTTAAATCAAAATTAGCATAGCATGTTTCCAATACTAATCTCATAAAATTATGAGATCAACAAATTTTGCACACAATCCTCCTTTTCAACACAATTTCCACCATCAAAACTCCTTCCAAACACATCAAACCACCTAATTCAATCACCCAATATCAATACTATATGTTGACATCAATTTTTCAGCAATTCTCCATCATAACAATCATCAAAACCAAGTTTGCCTCAAGAGCATCAAATCTACCCAACAAGGGCTTCATCACTAAATCATGAATTATAAAGGAAAATGAGTAGAAAACTCTTACCTTCTTGCAAATCTTACTTGATTACTTGTTGGGTCCAAAAGCCTTCGAATGAGTGTTCTTAAGTTAGGGTTCTAAGTGTTCTTGAGAAAAGACAAAGAACTGAAGGGAGAGAAGAGCTAGAGCAAGAACATTATAAAGTGTGTGTGAGTGTTTGTGTGTGGCATGTGAAATGAGGGAGAGAGATCTTATGTTTGATGTTTTATTTGGTAAATAAGGGTTTTGTTTAATAAAAGAAAGAGTTAGATTAATTAAATGGTGTTTAGAAGTTGTTCTAATGTTAAAACTTCATTAAATCAATGGTTAGGATTAAAATATACCAATAGTTGAGATTAGGCTGCTATAAAGAGGGATATGATAGTCTTGTAATGTATTTAGGGCTTCTAGGATTTTTTGAAATAAAATAAATCAAAAAATTTAATTTGGTAATATAAATAATGAAATATTAAATTTAGTCATGTATAAATAAAAGAAATAATAAAATAAAATTAGTCTTAGTCAATTAATAGTCAAGATTAAATAAAATAAAATTAAAATTAATTAAAACAATGAAATAGGACTTTTATTTAAATAAAACCATCATTGGGTCCTTAATAAAATCAATTTCTCACATTTGCTCCAAAAACATTATTTTTCACTTAATAAATGCATAAAATGCCTATTAATAATTAATTTTCCACTCAAGACGTAAAATTAATTATAATAAAAATCTCAATATATTCACACAAGTGGGTACAAGTTTCCACCACAAATATTGCAATTGAAAATAAAGAATACAAAAAGTAGTTAAGAAATTTTATTTAAATAAATTCCCTAATAAATGTGTAAATATTCATTCATAATATTTTTAAATAAATTCTCATATAATAATATACTCATGAAAAACTATTATATTTGCAAATGAGTATATGATAATGAGAGTTGCCTTATTTACAAAATAGGCACCATGTATAGAGAATATATTTATTTACTCTATAAAGATTATAAAATTATAATTTCACTCCCAAAAGATTTAAATTGTATTTTGATAAATATCATTCTACTCCCCAAGAAATATAAGAAAGTTTTCCCACTTTTATAAATATCACCCAAGTCAAATTATTTACAAATAATTAAATATACTCACATCTACAAGTTAAAACAATCAATTATCATATCAATTAAAGCATATAAATGCATTTTTTTTCAATAATAATAATAATAATAATAATAATAATAATAATAATAATAATAATAATAATAATAATAATAATAATAATAATAATAATAATAATAATAATAATAATAATAATAATAATAATAATAATAATATACACATGTATGCTCATTAATGCAAATTCACCTTTTTAATCTTATGGAATTGCACGGGATGTTATATTATCCCCCACTTAAAAGAATTTCGTTCTTGAGATTACTCAATGCAATACTTTAAAACGAACCTGGATATTCATTTCTTGGTTTTCCCAAGTTACATCTTGAATTCCATGATGTTCCTACAAAATTTTAACCATCAGTATATTTTCTTATTCCTCAACCCATTAATGCTCCACTCTAATATCTTCTCCGGCTTCTTTATATAATTTAAATTTGAATGCAATTGTAAAGATTCTTCATCCAGAATGTGTCTGGACTATACTTTGTAAGTTGTGAAATCGGAAATACATCACATATACTAGATTATCCATCAGGAAGATCCAAATATTAAGCTGCTACTACTATTCTTTCAATGATCGGGAACTGTATGATGTACCTCGAACTTAATTTTCCTTATTTCGAGTACTTTATACTTTCCATTCTTGGTGTCAATTTCAAAAACATGGCATCTTCGTTGTGAAATCCCAAATTTCTTCTTCTATTATCAGCATAATTTCCTCTGGGCAGCTGTCAACTTTTCTTGTAGGACAAACACACATGCATTGTGCAACTTTCTATTTTTATGTTAGCCACTGGAATGGTATATTGGCTCATGGATTTTTTTTTTCAAAAACTTCTTCATCTTCTCATTACTTGGCACATACAACTTCTCATGACAATAGATTACTCAATGTTTAATTACTTAGAAGTCCCACCTTTCTCTTCCTATTTCTTTCTTGAAATTATGAAATTCTGAATCATTTATTTGTGCAATAGTGATGTCCTACTACAAATCAGATTCCACACTCAAATTCCTTCGCCAAAATTTTCTTTTGACATTTATGCTTTCATAGATATCACTTCCTTGCATGAAACTATAATTATTCCAAATTTATAGAATTACACCATCTTTTCAATTTATAATCTCATATTCGAGGTAAAGTCTGTCGATCTTCATCTTCCCACCAAAAGGAAATTTACTAATAATTCTATACTACTAAGGTACAATTAGGTGTGTACTAAAGTCACAAAAATATACATTCAACCAATTTCAATTAATGCATTATAATCATGGAAATAAACGAAGGGCTTAACCTTACCTGCTTGTCGATTCTAGGGTAGTTTTGGACAATCCTACACCAAATGGCTTGTTCTTCTACAAATGAAACACTTTTGTTTTTACTTTGACAATTCTTGGCTTTGGGATTAATTCCACCACAAATAATATATTTCTTACATTTCTTCCAGCAATCATTTTTCTTGCGGTCCTTTTTTCCAAAAAAATTATAGGAAACGGGTTTTGTGTTTAGCGTACTTAAGTCTACTCGAGCTTGCTTACCTTTTCTTGCCTCCTAGTAATTTTCAACTAGCCTTTTTAAATTAGAGGTTTGTGGTGTTGATATAACCTTGAAGGTATCCTTATTTTTGTCCTCATTTTCTGTTCTTGTAGCTACTTCTACAGCAGTTCCATAGGTTATCGATGGAAATGGTGCCAACGCCCTTCCTAATTTTGTCCTTAGTCCTTTTATAAATTGTTGAGTTCTATTCTTCTTTGTGTCAACGAGACGTGAGCAGAATTTTGAGAGACGATTAAACTGTGCTACATATTGTGCCACTCTCATGTTTTCTTGTTTGAAGGTTTGGAATTCATCTTCCCTTCATTCTACAATCCACTATGGAATAAATTCCCTTGTAAATGTTTCTATAAAGTGATTCCAATTCCAAACCTTCCTAGTTATTTCCCAATGATTCTTAGTTCGTAACCACCAATCTCTAGCAGGACCTCTTAACTTGAATGAAGCAAACTTAATATTTCTTTCTTCTGAGTACTGTAAAGTACAAAAAATGTCTTCCATATGCTCTATCCAAAGCTCAGCTTGCTGTCCTTATTCAACCTCTCCAAAGAAGTTGAGTGGTTGAAACTTCAAAAATTTTTCTAAGGCTTCATCATTCTCTCTAGAATACATTCATTCTATCAATACTTGAAATATCTTGGTTATCTTGTGGATAGCTTAGGTTATAGAGACATCTCCAAATTCTTCATACTCAATCTCTTCTTCCTTTTCTATCCTTTTACTATTGGTATGCATTTTATTCTGTGTCGGATCGATCTCATGAATTGTCTCTTCTTCACCATGAACAAGATTTGGTTGACGTTGAGGCGGCATCTACTAAGCATCAATATTATTTTCTCTCAAAACTAATCTCCAAAGGCATTCGTATATTCCACAAGGAAACATCCCTCAACCCAATTATACTAACCCCAAAATTAAAGTGCAAATATGCCATGTACTAAAAATAAGTAAATTCATATAGATACTTAGATAAAAGATGTATATAAATATTTCACATAACATACACCATATGCAATCATAGGGGCATTCCAAACAACATCCCCACTATACACACGGAATTAGTAAGCATAACAGAAAACACAAATCTCCAAAGCACATATATCAAAATTCAAAAACCCAACAAAAATCATCATTTCTAAACTCTTACTTCCATTATAACACAACCTAGTTGCTACATCGAAACTAGGATAGGCAAATCATACTTATCAAATTCTCCAAATTACCCATCTATTCTAGGTAACACAAACTTTCTCTCACATCCCCATCAGGGTTACCCTTAACACACTGGGATAAAATTACCTCCTATATCATCTCATCAACACCTATCAAGGTTTCAAGTTCAAGTCATCATTCGGTGAATTCAAAGGTAATACCTAATCCTAGGTTCAACTCAACCGAGACTCAACTAACAAATTCAAGATCCATAAATCTAGAATCTATTCCATTAATCATAACATACGTCTAACCTAGCTAGTACTTTGATACCAATTGTAATATCCCACAATCATAGGGCCTAAATGGTTGTGGATGTTGCCTCATCTAAACGACGAGTTTTTATAATGTGACAACTAAAATAAAATTCTGGAACCTTAAATAACTTAATAAATTAAAATCTACTACAAATCTTTGATTTAAATACATTAAACTCCAAAAAGAAAATCAACTCCAAAAGAAGTTCCCAATTATAAAACATAATTCTCCAAATATAAGTAATCCACAAGGCTCAAAAAATAATACAAATCTTAATAAGAATAGCCCAATATACAAATAAGCAAGCTAGCTCCTTCTGCTCAGACAGGAATTATTCAATCCAGAAATTATGGATAAAATTAATGTGAGATAAACATCTCAACAAGTCTTGTAGTCTGCTCATGAAATATTTTAAAACATTTCATGATGCATGATAAACATTTCTCTGATAATAAATACAAGTATTCAAATTATGCCTTCAAATATTTACTCAATGAAGCTTTTGTGAGAAATCGTGAAATACTCTTTAAAAATTAGAGTAAGGTAACTTTTTGGGGATAACATACCAGTGGAAGGCTCATAAATAAAATCTCTGGGAACAAATAAATAATATTTGAATTTTGAGCCTTGAACTATATTCACAAATCTCAAGAAACATAAGTTCCCAATTTAACTCTTTTACTTGCAAAACATTATTTAAGGTAGAAATCCCACTACTCACACTCTTCAGGTTAGAACCCCTCCATTTTGGTAGAAACCCCACTTTTCGGGTCAAAACCTTGTGCTTTGGGTAAAAATCCACTTTTTACACTCTTCAGGTCAACTTATATTCCCGTGCATAAGTCTAAAATGACTTATATTCTGAAATGGGAGAAGTATTTTTTTTTTCAATTATAACCTTATCATTTCTTATTCCACTAAATCTTAGCATTAATTGATTTAAATTTCAAAACAAGTCTACAATTTTCAATAATGATAATTTAATCTTTTTCTCTTAACACTCTACCTATTTTTGGAGGTTCCTTACACTACAAGAAAACAACCATTTAGCGACGGTATGTAGCGATGAGCAATATGCCGTCGCTAATTTGCAAGCGTTTTGTGAGAGCAAGTAAATGGAGGGACAATTACTGATGAGTTGACCATCCGTAGCAATACCCTCTGAAGTAGCGACGACATTGCGAGGGTAACAATTCTACGATGATTTGAAGAGGGCAGATGACACCGTCACTAAAGTCCGTAGGTATACCATCGTAGTTTGCTAGGATTTAGCTATGACCCTATAAATTGTTCTTATCAAATTTTTATTTAAATATAGAATTAAGGATCCGTAGCTAAACCCTTTCTAATACAGAGAATTTAGCTAAGACAAGAAAACCCTCTTTAATTGCTAGGATTTAGCTATGGTTATTAATATTTTTTCAAAAAAAAAATAGTTAAAAATGAAAATAAATTGTCGTCTCTAAGCCCTCACAACTACCTAGACTTTAGCTACGGAGTTATAAATATTTCCACAATAAATGTCCATATGACGTAGCTAAACCATAGTAAATTGCTAGGGTTTAGCTATGGGTTTATAAATTTTAGTGAAGATGAAAACAAATATGCCGTCACAAAACCCTCGCAACTATCTAAGGTTTAGCTATGGACTTGTAAATTTTTCCATCACTGAATTAAATGCCAAAATGCCGTAGCTAAACCCTAACAGTTTGAGAGGGTTTAGCTACGGTTGTATAAATTTTTACAATAAAATTTAGTGATAAATGAAAACAAATCTTTCGTCGCTAAGCCTTCTCAAATAGCTAGGGTTTAGCGATGGATTAAATAATTTTTCAGCCATAGAATAAAAGTCGTAGCTATGGTTTAGCTACGGCTTTATAAATTTTTTCAATAAATTGTACTAAAAAATAAAAACATATTTTCTTAAATTAAATTTTACTTTCAGATTTGTATCTAATTACGTATTTGAAAATAGTGTTCAATTTAGTCATCATGTATCTATCTGAGTGTTTGATTGAATTATTGAATAATAATATATATGTCAATATGGTTGTTTATAATTGATTAAAATATATAGAGATTCAATCTATCATTATAGTGTATAGTATGTAGATATATTGATACAGGAATAGTTATAGTTATATATACATATATGTTTATTCGTTATATATGTTATACATTAGTGATTATATGTGTGTGTGTGTGTGTGTGTGTGTGTATTTATACATATGTTATATATTTGTTATATATACATTATATATGTTGTATAATGTATACATATACAACATATGTTATATAATGACATATATAACATATTTATGTTATATAATGAAATATATAATGTATATACATTCCATATGACTTATGTTACATATATGATTGTATATATATGTAATGCATAAATATATAATGTATATATATGCACATATAATGTATATGATTGTATATATGTTATCTAATGTATATTCATTCCACGTAATGCATAAATATATAATGTATACATATACACATATAATGTATTTAAGATTGTATATATGTTATCTAATGTATATAATCACTAATACAAAAATTCTATATATGTGCATATAGCTAATATACATATATGCATATGTACAATATAATGTGTCAAGAAATTCATATACTATATAACTACAACATTGGAAATCTTAACTATGCATTGAAATAGACATACGAAAATAAATTTAAATGTGTTGATAACTAATGTATAACATATAACATTTATAACATATCAATATATATTACTTATACACATGTATGCACATAAAATCATAAGTTCTAATATATCAATATATTGATGTACTATATCGCTAAATTTAATATATTAACTATTATATATGTTATTACATGTCTCAATTAAATGTTAATATAGACATTTAATAGGAAAAATTGAAGGATATTGTTAAATATATAATTAGATACATATTTGGCGGTCAAACAAATTTCAATTTAGAAAAAAGAGCATGTGTCGTAACTATGCCGTAGCAATTTGTGACGGCTTAGCTACGGCCTTTATATTGTTCTTGGAAAAATATGAACACCGTAGCTATGTCGTAGCAATTTGCGATGGCGTAGTTAAGGTCTTCAAAAAGCCATTGCAACATCGTTGCAATTTTCGACGGCTTTGCTACGGCATTTTTACATTATTCCGTCAAAAAATTACCTTAAAGAATTTTGAGAAAAGTTTAAAAAGTCGTCACTAAACTCTATCTATTAGCAAGGGTTTAGCAACGACTATTAATTCCTATCGCTAAATTCTCACTAAACCCTCTGAATCAACGAGAGTTTAGCGATGGACATTAAATGTTGCTATGGTTTAATTGCCGTCGCTATACCATCACTATTTGTGAGGGCTTAGCGACGACATCGTGGCCGTTGCTAAATTAAATACATAGTCAGAATCGGGACTTTCTTCTTCATTTTCTCTTTTCTTCCTCTCTTCTTCTCTACGCCGGCGATTCTCACCGCTATCGTGCTGCTTGCTGCCCAAGCTATCAGCCGCCGGTCGCTACCCAAGTGTCGACACCGCTCCACGATTTCCGGTCGCCGCCGCTACCCTGCATTCTTTCTACCAAATTATAGGTTTTTTATTTTTTATTTTATTTTATTTTTTTGTGTTTTTCCATTCCAATAGCATCAACAATTTGATTGTGTTATTCCAATGGTTTAATTTTCATATTTTCAGTTAATTAATGTTTGTTTCAGTAGAATTTTTTTTTTTTAGATTTCAAAAGTATTATTATATAGATTGTTATTATTGTATATACACAATGGCATTATAATGTTTATAAATTCATTTAATTATATGAATATTGTGTATATAATGTATATAAATTAATTACATGATTTGTTTCTAATGGATTGGTTGGATTATAGTTATACTTTGAGTTATAGTGTTGTTTGGATTGGTTGGATTGTAGTTATGCTTTGAATTAAATAGGTATGCTTAGAATTATATTGATGTTTGGATTGTTTGTATTTGTTGGAGGAGATGAATTGAGTAGAAGTTGGCGTTTAGTGTTAGAGATATATTGTGGATTATCATTGGATTTGTTTGATGTGTTTTGTGGTGGCTTAGTGCCTGGAAAACGTCCATTTTAAGGGGAGAATATGCCAAAAATTTTTTGAAATTTAATTTTTAATAAAGTACTTACTAATATTAAAATGTTTTTAGGTAATAAACTTTTCTATTAATAATATTAATAAAATTTTATTAACAATAAACTAATTAATGGCATTACAAAGCTTTTAGTTTACAAAACCTTTCAATTAATAAATTCAAAGTTATTTATTTTAATAAACTAATTATTAGTATTAAATAGTTTTTAGCTAATAAATTTTTATATTAATACTATTAAAAAGATTTTATTTTAATAAAGTATTTAATAGTATTAATTAGTTTTAATTTTAATAAAATTTTCTATTAATAATATTCCAAAGTTTTTTGTTGTAATAAACTACCTAATAATATTAAAATTTTTCTATTTAATAAGCCTTTCTATTAATAATAAATAAAAGTTTTTATTAATAATAAACTAATTAATGGTATTAAAAAGTTTTTGGTTTATTAAAATTTTCTATTAGAAAATTCAAAGTTATTTATCTTAATAAACTAATTATTAGTATTAAATAGTTTTTTGGTAATAAAATTTTATATTAATAATATTAAAAAGATTTTATTTTAATAAAGTAATTAACAATATTAATTAGTTTTAAGTTTAATAAAATTTTCTATTAATAATATTCCATGGTTTTTGTTGTAATAAACTACTTAATAATATTAAAAAGTTTTTATTTAATAAACCTTTCTATTAATAATAAATAAAAAAATTTTACTAATAACAAACTAATTAAAGGTATTAAAAAGTTTTTATTTTACTAAAATTTTCTATTAATAAATTCAAAGTTATTTATTTTAATAAACTAATTATTGGTATTAAATAGTTTTTAGTTAATAAAATTTTATATTAATAATATTAAAAATATTTTATTTTAATGAAGTAATTATTAGTATTAATTAGTTTTAATACTAATAAAGTTTTCTATTAATTATATTCTAAGGTTTTTGTTGTAATAAACTACTTAATAATATTAAAAAGTTTTTATTTAATAAACCTTTATATTAATAGTTAATAAAAGCTTTTATTTTATTGGTACTAAAAAGTTTTTAGTTTACTGAACTTTTCTATTAATAAATTCAAAGTTATTTATTTTAATAAACTAATTAATAGTATTAAACTATTTAACAATATTAAAGAGTCTTTAGTTTAATAAACTTTTCTACTAATAATATTAAAAAGCAGTTACTTTAATTAGCATTGACACTTGAGCCGGCCCGCACAATTTCAGCTGGGCCTGAGGACCGACTCGAGTGGTGTGCAGGCCGGTCCCAGCTAGGGATGGGCTAGTCCCTGGGACAAGGATGGCCCGAGCCCTTGGCCCATGAGGCCTATGGGTCGGGCGGGCCGGCCCATGGACTTATTCTTTTTTTTTCTCCTACTTAATTCGATTAAAAATTTTGATATTCAACTGTTTTGTAATTTTTTTATTGTTACTTAAATAACACAATTTTTTAAATTATAAAAAAGTCATCTTGAAGTGGTGGAGGGTTTGACTTGGACCCCTACCTATTTTATTAACTAATAAAATAAAGATTACATAAGAGGGGGACTTGATGCCTAAACCTCTTAAAAATATTACAATGATTAAAATTTAAAAATTGAATAAATATCCTAAAAATAAAACTAAATACATAATATTACTTATCCTAAATTCCTAATTACAAGAATACTAAACTAACTACTTGGTTCACCCTATTCATCATCTAAGTCATCATCAATAATCCACGAATTAGCCGTTCTATCTTCGGCTGCAAACTAACTACTACAACACATTAACATCTCCAAGTTTGAGGAGCCAATCGAGATCTTCTTTCATCGATTATTCGAGTGCTCTCACTAAAGACGCTTTTCGACAGCACTGTAGAGACTGGTGGTGTCAAAAGATCATGTGCCATTTTAGATAAAATGGGGTATTAATTTACATGAGCCTTCCACCAACCATAAATATCAAAATGTTGATATTCATTTTCTACCAAGGGCTGCATATCATAAATTGCCATCTCGTTGTAGGTGGTAGATGATCTTTTTGGACGTTTCATAATACCCTATGGATTAAATACTGATGAAATTAAAAAGATAGATTTTTGCGGAGGTTGAAAGTAACTACTAGATGATGATGAAACTTGCCTACTTAAACTAGGAGAACTAGAACAAGAAGACTCAAACTCATACAAATTATACTTGTCAGATAAAAATTTAGCCATTTTATCTTTTATATCTTTTATTATACATTGTCTAAGTGTTTGAGATTCATCAAAATATAATGTTTCATATAAATATTCAATAATACTATGAAAACCAGACGTCTTTATTCGTGGATCCATACATAATGCCATATAATAAAAAATAGAAATATCTTCATATTATTTTTTATATTTTTGAAACATACTTCTCATAAAATAACCATATTGGGGATGATCTATATACTCACCCAAAATATGTGCTACCTTAGTAAGTGTTGGAAAAATATGATGAGTAGTGGGATAATAAAATCCCGATAAAAGTTCAGTAGCTTTTTTGAAAGTAAATAAAAATGTTAAAAGTGCAATACAATTTTCAAAATGAGTTTCAGTTAGTGGAGGTTGAAAATTATTACTATTACAAAATTCAATAAGTTAGTTTTGAAAAGGTATAATACTTTCAAACATATCTAAAGTTGAGTTCCATCTAGTTTTACAATCTAATCTAAATTTTTTAAAAGATACACCTTGTTCTCGGCATAATGCCTTAAAATTTTGTTGCCTAGTTAGGGAGGTTTTAATAAATAAAACAACATTTCTAATTATATTAATAATATCATCAACATATTTATATCCTTCTTTAACACACAAATTAAGTATATAGCAAGCACACATAGGATTCATAGTATTTTTCAAAATTGCTATGGCGGAATCATTATTTGAAGCATTATCTAAAGAAATAGAAATAATTTTATTTAAAATCCTATATTCATGACATGTTTGAATAATCATTCTAGCTATACTACTACCTACATGAGGATATTCAAATAATTTTAAAAAAATGGTTCTTTTTTGTACTAACCAATCATGATCTATCCAATGACATGTAATGCACAAATACGACTCATTAGTAATTGTAGTCCAACCATCACAAGTAAGAGCAAATTTTCAATTACAAGAATCAAACATAGCAATTAGATATTCTTTCATTTCTTTATATATCTTTATTATATCATTTTTTTAACGTTATTCTAAGAATTCTTTTCCATACTGGTTGACAATTATTCTGCATATATTGTTCATAATGTGGATTTTCTACAAAATTAAAAGGTAATTTAGTTTAAACAATCATTTTAGCAAATCCACTTCTATTTTTTCTATGATCATATTGAAAATTACCAACAATTTGACCTTCTGTAGTACTTATATGTGACCTTTTCATATGTCTATCTAATGTTCCCGTCCCTCCTCCCTTCTTTTATGCATATACCACCCTACAAATTTTACATGTTACCCTATCATTATCATTATCTTTTTCAAAAAGACTCCAAACCATAGATAGTTTTGCTTTAGTTATAACATCTGCTGATTCAACATCATCCTCACCTATATTAGATTCATTAGGATTAATTGTTGGAGTTGGTTGTGATTGTGAAACACTAACGCTAGGCCTACTAGGACCTTCATCTTCATTACCTATTTCATTATTTATTGAATTCAAGATTGGATCTATATTAAAATCAAAATGTGCAGATGATTGAGATGAAGAAAAATGATGATATTGATTTGGATCCATTATTTCTTAAAAAAAATAAGCAATCAAAATTCAAATAAAAGTTTTAAAAAAATAAAGTATTAACAAATAATGAAATAAGAGAATTGAAAAATATAAATAGCAAATTAACTTTAAAATTAAACAAATAACTAAAACAAATAAACAATTAATGAAGCTAAAATATAAGAATGTAAGATTAAGAAATACTAACTCGTTAATGATAAAGAATAACAATACTTTGTGGAGCTTTTTACTTCTTGTATCCACTATTCTGCTACTCAACAATCTTCCAAAATATGAAGACTTTCTTGAAGAATTGAAAAAGTATAACACAAAATTAAATTCTATTCTAATACTTTTTGCAGAGAAAATGAACAAATTTGAGGATTATGAGAGAAAGATGAATGAAAATAAGAGAGCTTGCGAGAATTGGAGAGTGTTCGATGAATTTTGGCTTGAATTGGGGGGTATATTATAGAGTTTTGGGGGTTAGAATAGAGAATATAACCGTTAGGGACCAAAATGTAAAAAAAAAATATTTTGGCTGTTTTTGGGGCTGAAATGCAATAAAAATTTTGAGAGAGCCGTTGGATAACGGCTTTCTCAGGCGGGCTGGCTTGTCGGGCCACAGGCCCAGGCGAGCCAGCCCGTGGTTGGCTAGGGATTTTTACACCTGGCCCGAATTGGACCGGGACCTAGGCCCGGCCCAGTGTACAGTGACCGGTTCGGCCTTCGAGCTTGGCCAACATGCTGGCCTGGCGGGCCGAACCAACCCACTGGCCATTGCTAACTTTAATGAATGAATTAATACGATTCAAATTTTATTAATTCTATTAAACATACGTATAATTTTCATGGTAGTTGTTTCCCTTGTTTGTGTTGTTGATTCTAGATGGATGATCGAAATTGAATGTATAAAAGGCATGTCCAGGGTATAAGGGGTATTACTGTTAAATTTGAGCGAGGAATTTAAGAATTTCTGGCTTTTGCGATTTCGAATGCTGTATCATCTACGATTCAATGTCCATGTTCAAAGTGTCAAAATAGGAAGTACCAGTCCCCACCCAATGTGGAAATTCATCTCCTTAAGTTTAGATTTGTTAGTAACTACTATCAGTGGATATATCACGGTGAACTGTATAGTACAGTTTAGGGATAGTCGACCTCGACATCAAGGGTTGTGATCGATGAAAACGAATCAAGCAACCCGTTTCGTGAAATGGTTATAGAGGCTGCAGGGCCAGAGTTTAATAATTATAAGGCATCTAACGATTTTGTAGATAAGCCTCCAAAAAAGAAGCACAAAAGTTCTACGATATGATGCGGGCTGTTGATACCCCGATATGAGAAGGGTGCATGAGCCATTCACAACTTTCATTTGTGTCTCGGTTATTGAATATAAAGTTAGAAAATAACATGTCCGAGAAATGTTCTAACTAAGTATGCAGCTAATGCAAGAGATAGCCCCCAACAGAAATAAGATTCACGATGACTTTTATGACATGAAGAAATTCGTATCTAGCCTCAGATTACTTGTACAAAAAATCAATGTATGCATGAATGGATGTATGTTGTATTGGAAAGATGATGAGACAAAAAGAGATTGTAAGTTTTGTGGTCATCCTCAGCACATGCAGAAGAGAAGTCAGAAGAATAATAGGCATACGGAGATACCATTTAAGAGGATGTACTATTTTCCAATAATACCGAGACTGCAGTGGTTGTATACCTCCAAAACGTTTGCTGCACATATGAGATGGCATGCGGAGAGCATAACAGAGAATGGCTACGTGAGTTATCCTTGCGATGGCGAGGCTTGGAAACAATTTGATAAGAGTCATCCTGAATTTGCGAGTGATGTTAGAAATGTAAGGCTTGGTTTGTGCACAGATGGATTTACTCCTTTGCATGTTTGGAAAGCAGTATTCATGTTGGCCAGTTATTCTCACACCCTATAATCTCCCTCTCGTGGATGTGCATGAAGGATCCCATAATGTTTTTTATTGTAATTATTCCAAGGCCAAAGAATCCTAAGCATAAAGTGGATATTTATTTACAACCAATGATAGATGAATTGAGTATGTTGTGGTATGAGGGTATCCCCATATATGATATATCCAAGAAACAAAATTTTCAATTACGAGTGGCACTGTTGTGGACAATCAATGACTTCCTAGCTTATGCAATGCTTAGTGGGTGGAGCAATGCAAGCAGATTAGCGTGTCCATATTGTATGGAATGTACAAAGTCTTTTTAGCTGCAATTTGGAGGCAAAACATCTTGGTTCGATTGTCATCGTCGGTTCTTACCATTTGATCATCCATTCAGAAGGGACACACGGTCATATAGACGGGGATAGAGGATATGAATCTTTACCGCCTGTGGAGCGGCTAACAGGAGACCAAGTATTTGCCTGGGTTTGCCATTTTTCAAAAATTACTGATTCAAGGTGTGAACTGGGGAGGAGTGGCGGGAGAGGAGTGGAGCACAACTAGACAAAAAGAAGCATTTTCTGGGACTTGCCTTATTGGTGTGCTCTGTTAGTGCCGCACAACATAGACATAATGCATAATGAAAAGAACGTATTTGATAATGTTGTCAACACTATAATGGATGTAAAGGGGAAAACGAAAGATAATCTAAAGGCCCGACGTGATGTAGAGGCGATTGTCATAGACCCGAATTACATGCCTGTAGAGTAGATAAAGGAAAGGTATTCGTGCCAAAAGCATGCTACTCGTTGTCTATTGAGCCTAGCTAGGAAAGCGGTATTTAGCTGGGTGAAGGAATTGCAACTCTTGGATGGAGATGCTTCAAACTTATCAAGGTGTTTTGATATGAAGGAGTTGAAGATGTCTGAAATAAAATTCACGACTACCATGTGTTTATGGAACGATTATTTCCAATTGCTTTAAGTGAATTTCTTCCACTAAATGTATGGAGCGTTCTGATGGAATTGAGCCTTTTTTATATGGATCTATGTTCACCTAAATTGAGCATTGTTCATACAAAAGATTTGGAGTTCGAAATTCCTGTGCTTATTTGTAAGCTGGAAAAAAAAATTCCCCCCGGGTTTCTTCGATATGATAGATCATCTAATACTTCACTTGCCTTATGAAGCCCGTGTTTGTGGTCTTGCTTAATACAGATGGATGTATCCATTCAAAAGGTTCTTGCATCGTTTGAAGATCAAGGTAAAAAATAAGGCAAGAGTAAAATGATCGATTTGTAATGTATATCTAGTCAAAGAAGTATCAACATTTTTTTCCTACTACTTTAAGGATCATGTTCAAACGAGGCATACACATGTTCCTCGTAACGCAGACATCCCTACTAATCAAATGTAGGAAGTGCGTTTGTTGTCAATTTGTAATATTTGAGGAAGGACATTGGGGAAGATCCAAACTCAATTCCTAACTTCTGAGGAATTCAAAGCTGCCATGCATTATATCTTTTTGAACTGTGAAAATGTGCAACCATATATATGGGATTTTTCCAATAATTTACGCAACCAACATCCCAATATCACTGAGATGGAGGTTGAGAGAAGGATAGAGAATGAATTTGCAAGAGGGTTCAAAGAATACGTAAGTTCTCTAATTAATATTCGTTGGTATAAGTTGTTTGCATACGTTTACTTAAGTCAATTTGTACCTCGATTATTTCTTGTAGGTTCGTGGTGACAGGAGTGGGGTAATAGATACACGCTTGCAAAATCTTTTGTGGGGACCATCGAGGAAAGTCAAATCATTCCAGGGGCATTTCATAAATGGGTATCGATATCACACAGTTGAGCACACTAATGGTCGAAAAAGTGTAAACTATGGAGTGTGCATCAAAGATGGCGAGAATGAACACGGTAGTGTTGACTATTATGGGGGTGTGAAAGGAGGTTACTGAGGTTCAATTTTTGGGCCATTCTATAATGAAAGTTATGTTATTTAAGTGTAATTGGTTTGACCCTACCCCCAAATCGAGGCATTAGAGTACACCCTTAATATAAGTTGGTTGATATTAACAGTAAGAGAAGTTATCCTAAGTATGATCCATTCGTATTAGCCCAGCAAGTATACTTTGCAATGCATCCAGGAACTAAAAGACCCACGTCGGATTGGATGACAGTTTGCAAAATAAAAGCCCAACATGTGATTGATGTATTGATTGTTGACATGCCTTACCAAGAAGAAGTTGAAGATAATACAACAATGAGTGTATCATTAGTAGTTGATCTTGGTCCCTTGACACATGAACAATGCTTAATTGAGTTGTTAGATGTTCGGGAGGAAGCGTTTGATAGGGATTAGGAAGAGGACAACAATGAAGATGATGATGAGGGTGATTGGGAAAGAAATACTGATTCAGAAGTTAAGTCTGAGAGTATGTTTTGGATGATGACTCGAGCGAATAGACATGAAATGTACTACAATTGCAAGATGCTAATATATATTTATTCTTCCATTATACATTTATTCTTTGTTATTTTTAACTATTTTTGTTTTATTTTCAGATATGTCTTTTGGTGTGGGCTCACATCGTACTAGGTCACGGGACCGTACGCCTTCACCTACACATCGTACTCCATCCGAACTGGATCCGTAGTTTGGCGATACTCCATCCAGACAGGTGACATCGTCACCTACAGTTCCGTCATCTGCTGGTTCCAGTTCGACTACTCTTTGGGACCATACTCTACGGTCGTTGATTGTGCCACGTGCAAACGGGCATGATAAAGATTGCATTTATATATTATTTTTATTGTGCAATAGTTTTGCATAATTTTAGAACATATTTATATTTCTATGTCAACTTTTTTATTATGTAGCTATTTTTTATAACATATTTAACGTATTTCTTTTTAATATATATAATTGTTATTTCTTTTTAATGTTTATTAAAAAAAATAAAAATAGGTTTGTTGGTTCCCATCAATGTGTGCGAGAGATCACAACGATATTTCAGTGATATTTCAACGGTCCTTACACGTGTTGGGCTGATGTCCCCACTTATGTGAGGAACCTTTGGTTTGAGGAGTTTGCGGTACATTACAAATTTTTGTATAATTCGTTAAAAAATAATCAATTTGTACTTTATATATATCTTTTTAGTTATTTAATATATACTAACAATTTGAAATATATTTTTCTTTTTGCGGAAGTTATTTTGCTGGACCAAGGATCATAGTGCCCAGATCCGGTCCAACTAGAAGCACAAGTGTAGGACATGCCTTTTTGGACACTTATCGAGGGTCCGAAGGACAACCCCTGCTGGTCAGTGACCTTCCTGGATCGACCCTCATCATTGGGAGGCGATGAGGGAGCGCTAGGGCAGAGAGGAGTTCCAGCGGATCTCAACCAATGCCAGGAGGAATAGGGTTCAGTCTACGACTACGCATACTGGCGGGTCTATCTCCTTTACAGTCCACAAGGACTGTATGGTAATTTTCTTCAATTATTAAGATATTTCAAATACTTGCTTTATTTTGATCCATTTTTAGTCTTTCTTTTTATATGTTGTTATTGTAATTGCAACGGCAACAGATGGGTAATAGCTTTAGCCATATTGAGATGGTTAAGAGGCTGCATATGTTCCAAAATGGGGACAGATAGGGATAGTACGTCAGTGAGCATTCTCGCAAGACATTGGTACCTATATTATAGTTTTTTTATTTACAAATATTTTTCTTCTTGTTTTTATTTTATTTAATTAAATTTCATATTTCCCAAATAATTTCAGGAGCACGTGATGACTGCCAAGGAGCGCCAGTCTCAGGCTTCTTCCAGTGGATCTACCAGTGCTACCTCTCTTGCCTTACCTGACGACCGAGGGCTATTCATCCAGGTATCAGGCGGGTACAATATTAGAGGTCACGTATATAGCCTGGGATCCGAACCAGTACGAGCCAGGCAAGAGCTTTAGCAGGGTTTCCTGGCAGCCACGCAGCCCTCCCCTCCTTCAGATATTGATCAAATTATAGAGGATAGAGTACAGGAGAGGGTCCGGGAGGTTACAGAGCGGCTGCAGTGATATTTTGATAGGAGAATGGACTGGTTGAGAGACAGGATGTCACAGCGAGACGATATTTCTGCTGGATGGATGGCGATGATGTCAGAGAAGATGGGATGACCGCCACTACTAGTACTACCGCTTGACAAGGAGGCTGAGGATCAGCCTGATGACACCTTTGTTACACCTCCAGATCCTCATCTGTTCTCGTCTCGCCCTTGTTCTCCACCCCCACCACCTTCGGCTGGCGCTACTGTTTCTGTAGCTAGTTGATATATTTTTTATATGTAACAATAGATATTATATTTACATTTCATTATATGTTTGTAATAATAAATACATTAAGTATTTATATATTTTTCAATTTATTTTTTAATATATTTTGTTTGGACTTATTATTTTGTGTTGTTGATTGCATTGGATTTTTTGAAAACAAACATGGGTTGGATTTCAGGAAAAAAATTAAAAATATTTAATTAAAAATTAAATTATCCGTCGCTAAATACCGTTGCTAAACCCTTGCAAATTAGTTACGGTTTTGCGACAACACTAAAATTAATTTTTATTAAACTGGAAAGGCCGTTGCTAAACCCTCTTAAATTTGCTATGGTTTTGCGACGGTATGAAAAATAATATTTACTAAATATAAAATGCCGTCGCTAAACCCTCGCAAACGTTGCTACGGTTTGCGACGGCTTGTGAAATTATTTTTAAATTTTAAATTGGTCGTTGCTAAACCGTCGCAAATGTGCTACGGTTTTGTTACGGCTAGATCATTCCTACAACTAAAAAATTAAATATAGTCATTGCTATTCTGTCAAAAATAACTCAAAATATTTTTTTTATGCCGTCGCTAATATGTAGCAAAATTGCCAAAATTAACTTCGTTGACTACTTTTTTGGCGTAGCGATTGCCATTGCAATGCCGTCACTAACTGATATGGCTTTTTTGTGCCGTCACAAATTTGTATTTAGCGACTAGCATCTCAGCTACAGTAATCACCATTGTTGTGCCGTCGCTAATACCATTAGCGACGGCATTGTGACGGTTTTGGCCATCGCAAAAATTGCTGTCTCTTGTAGTGTTAATTTGTGACACATATTGTGAAAGCTGTGGGAGTATTATTTCAAAATACTTAACACTACAACATTTTCATCCAATGCAGCTAAGGAGATATTGCAGACGACAAACGAGTGCAAACCCTTGCATCTTCAAAAACTCTGCCAGGTCGACAAAAGTAGCCCTTTTTGGGGGCACAATGAATGTCTTGAGAGCATATGCACAAGCCCTCAAGAGCACAGCCCTCCTTCACCAGTGTCAGCCCGCCCTTCAATCCAAGAATTTGGTCTGTCCACTCACTCGAGAAGAGTCCCAATGGATCATACTTTTCTTTCACCTTCAAAAACTCACCAGCCCTTTTGTACTTGTGTATTGCCCCTTGAAACGCCAAGTTCCTGTTCTTACCCCAGTGTGGCAAGGCTCCATATTTCAACACTGCCGTTTGCTCCACCTCTTCAAGAATGTCTTGGTAGAGCTGAGGGCTCATCGGGTCCTTGCTTCTGAAGTATGTGATGTCAAAATCCAAAGCATCTTCTTGTTTCCCCAAGTAAGCACTTGAAGCCGTAACGTATCTTATTAGGATGCCATTGTAGAGGTCCAGGCCACACAGGGACCGGGGCTCCAAAGCCACTAGCTTTTGCACGTCCTGGATGAAGCTTTTGACTTTAGACAAGCTGATGCTGAACGTAGTTTGATGGAAGAAGAGACCTTTGACTCGAGGATCCCATGGACATGCTGTGATTCTTGCATCCTCCAGGCTATCGAGGCAGCCCCCCGATGCCTGGAGACGATTGTGGTATCCGACAACAGGATACCTTGTAAATGCGATACCGTCATTGGTCAGCCCGTAGGCGCCAATCTTTAATGTATTAGTGGTGATTTTTGCATCTATGCATTTTCCAAGTCCGTCACTTCTGGATTCTTGATCTTCCTCTGTAAAATAACCAAATGAATTAGTGCTACATAAGAGGCCATAAACAGGGTTGGGCAAAAAAGCTACAGATCATCCTTGCCTTACATATCTAGCAAAAAAAAAAAAATTCTTGCCTTACATTGTATTCTGTGCGACAGCGTAAGGTAAGGGAAAATAACATAGAATAGAAGGTAGGTTTTGTTGATGAAAATGTGGATGCTCTAAGAGAAAATGTAGAGAGCAAAGAGTAGAAGGAGGAACTCTTGAAGAAGAAATCATGAGGCATGTATGACATTTGTGTTATTTGTCCCCACCACACCAAGTATTTGCTATAGAGTTAAGACAAATTATCTCTAAGATATAATAAGAATGTCAAAGAAATAAGACGATAAATATTTTTATTTCTTAAGAAGAATGATCAATAATAATCTATAAAAACTCTAAAAATTTATCGTGACAAAAGACAAGTTATTTATAAGGATTTTATAGTCACAACCTTTATGAATAATCAGTTACATTTGATATCTTTTTGTTAAGTCACAACTTAACGAATGATCAATTGTAATGATTCTTCACGTTTTATAAGTTATAACTTTAGTCATAACTTTTTATTATATTAAGACACCTTTTAATTTCAACGTAGATACTACTTCAGAGTAGATGTATCTAATGCAGAGAAACCAAAAACAATTTTGAAACATGAACATTATAGATACGATGTCTCTAGTCACATTTCATTTACAAACTATTCCTACGTTGAGAGTAGTCAAGTGATGTTGCTTGAGCTTGCTATTTTAACAGGTTTAACATAGGGCAAGAGAAAATAAAAAGTTTATCCTTATACTTGCAAGGACCAGATACTATCTATTTCACTTTTCCCCCTTAATTTCACTTAGACTACTACGTATTTAAAACAAAAATTGTAAAAGGCTACTCCATATGTTTAATACTAAGTTGCTTTTGGGGAAAATGGTCTATGGTTTTTTATTTACTTTGGATAAAATTACGTAATTTAATATATAACATTTGGTAAAATTTGTTACAAGTCAAACAAAAGTACACACTTTGACCACAATCCAACTCGTGCTCACTCTTACATTTTATTTAATTTGCAAAATTATTAGGGTGGGAAAGAAATAAATAAAATAAGAATTTTTTATTGTATTAAATTTATTATTATATTCATTACTTTTAATACTCTAACAATGGAAGGATGAGAAGGAAATAGCATATTTAAATTTGTCTTTTTACTTTCTTATACATTCCAAACCCTCCACAATTAGAGGTGGAGATTTGTTGATGTAGACTCCCCCTTGAATTTTACTTCAACCCCTGATTTACCTACAACCAAATATGAATTTTTTGCCATTGAATCTAAATTTATTTTTCTTTCTAAATAATTTTACTTTTCACTGCAAACTAAGTATAGTGTAATTAAGACAAAATATTCAAAAAATGAATACGGGGAAGTAACCATATAGATAATATCTTATTAGTTGAGTACCAAAGTCATATTTTAGAAATTCCTGTAGAATTCTACAGATCTTTAAGAGAAAGAAATTGTTGGGAATTATAGAAAAATATAAAAATAAAAATATTCAGTTTTGAACAGGAGTACTAGCATGGGAAGCCAAACCTGTACTTCTAATAATGGCAAGCAGGAGTGAAGGTGTGGAGCGAAATCCAGGGAAGTCATTCCGGCCATTTCCTGAGGTGTTGGAAGAGACGCGATCATCAATCCTATAGACTACCTTTTGTTGGCTTGGATACCACGTTAAATCTGCAAATTCGTGCTGCTTTCCAAAACTGGCCGCTTGATCTCCCAAATCTGAATCGTTCCTTGTCAAATGGGTTATCGACCGTTTAAAGAGTGGTTGTAGTTTCAAGGTCACCTACAATATTATACATTATGCTACAACCTGTCAATAGATATGGATCGGCTAACATTTCAAAAAGAGGACATAAGATTTAATTTAGCCTCTCCTCATTGAGTTTATTTCTTTTTTGGTTTATTTTCCTAATTGAAATTTTCTACGTTGAACTTTTCAATCTGACAAATTGGTGTTGGGGTTTGTGCTAAATTTTTCAGCTTTTCTTATGCACTTAAATGTTGTATTACGCCTTCCATGCATTGCATTGGTTTTAACATATTTGTTCATAAAATTTTTTATTTTATTTAAATTATAATGTTATTTTTTTATGTATAAAAAATTTTATAAATAAATATTTTGAAATAAATTCAGTATATTCTTTGGAAGATGATAGGATGTGAGTTCAATTATAACGTAAGTTCTGAGCAGCAAAACAAGGACTTGAGGTTGACGCAGAGATGGAGATAGGGGTGGCACCCAATATTTTTTAAAATTTTATTTTTCTATAAGAAAATTAAAAATTTTTGAAAAATGTCCATTTAAATTTTACTTTTGGCCTTCTCTCCTTCATTAATTTTTTTTAAAAAAATCTTTAATATATATTTTTATTTAATTTGCCTCCTACTTTACTTTCCTATTTCAATCCCTAGGTTGAGGATAAGTTACATAAAAAACTATATTTAATATTATAATTTATTAAAAAAATCTTTTTGAGGGTGAAAGGTATAAGTTTAAAAAGACATTTTAAAAAAATTTTAAATTTTTAAGAAAAATATTCCACCCTAGTTCCGTTGAGCCCAGATCTTCTAAAGCAACAGAAGTTAAAGCTTGATTAGAAATACAAGGATCCAAAACCAAATAACACGAGCTTCGGAAATATTCCTTCCTGATAATTTAAGGTTTTTGGTTAACGTGGAATTTCAGTCTATATATAATTAGGTTTCCTAATGGTAAACAAACTGATGATTTTTGTAGAAGAAAATGTCTTTGCCTAAATCTTTCCAAATCTTGCTAGTGATATGCATATATCAATTTCATAACACACATTGCACCTATAGCAAAAAAATAAAGAAAGATGGCGCGGATTTGGTGATATGTACTCATTTCCAACGTTTGATTCCCAATAAATGAAAGTAGACAGGTACCTGTGAAATAACTCCAAGAACACCAAGTGAGACTCTTGCAGCATTCAGGTCAGGGTCGCCGGTCTGAAGGATTCGTACCTTCGTATAACCTTCTTTAGGTGTAGCTGGAGTAACTATGCGTAATTGAATTACATAATCGTGAACTGAGCTTCCCAATCCCCATAACGTGCTCCCATGGGCGCCGGTGCCCATAAGGCCGCCTATGGTCAAGCCCCACCAGTAGGGTCCATAAGGCAAAGCCATTTGAGCATCTGCTGCCTCCTTGATCAGCTGCCTCAAGGTAACTCCGCTCCCAACAGTCATTGTCATTTTAGATTCGTCTATCTGCAGCACGGTGTTCAGGTTCTTGGTGCTTATCAGAATTCCATCATCACCATCGGGACAGACAAGCTTTGGAATACTATGCGAAAACCGAGTTGCCACCTTCATCTTCTTTTTCAGCATTGTGGCATTTGCTACCACTGAAACGAGCTCTTCTTCTGTTGTAGGATAAAAAACTTCGGCTGCACGACATATGCTCCTATCTGGGAATGCCCCATAAGAGTTTGTGACGGTGCAATTGGAGTTAGGGGATGCACACTTGATGGGATCTTCTGGTGGCGTAGAACCAACTATGCACATCATAACCAATGATATCACAATGCGGCAAAAAACAGCCTCCCTCGAGATCAACTCTGCCAGTTGGGAAAGAGAGTTTGATAGTATCAGAAGTTCTTTTTGGTTCAACTGATTACTTTGCAGGTACGGGTCAAGTTTGTGGGCAATGGGTGAGTATATAACTATATATATGGTGTGGCGTGAAAGCTTAATTGTTAGTATTCCTTTGAGTACTGAATTGAAAAGGCTGCCAAGATTGAGATTGATAAATGGGGTTGAAGATCTTATACAATACTTCTAATTTATATTGGCAGATGGTGCCAAGTGGTCTTCATTTTACACACAGTCCATGACAAGAGAATACATGCTGCTACATGTCCAATATGGATTACTCCATTTGTTCTGGTCAGCAGAAGAAAGAGTAGCAATGTCTTGCTTAAATTTGAAGGGAAGCCTCAATGCATAATTAAGCAGATGAGTGTTCCTCCATTGTCAAGTCATCATCATATATATAGATAATAGATATGCCATTGTTAATTATGATATCATGTCCCGACCTTATCAATTACTATATCCTAAGGTGAGTTTAGGATAGACATCAATTTCAAATGTCAGGTAATATCAAAATATTCTCTCGACTTATCTGGCTTTTAGTCTTCTGCAGGGTACATATTTTTCTTAAATGTTTATTATATCTTCTTATAATCTCTTGCGAATCTTATAATTTTTATTATTATTTATCACAATTTCTTATAAATTAATTTAACTGTAAAAATAAAGAATATGTATAAATAATAAAGCAATTTATACTATCTAAAATTACTCAAGCTCTGTCCCCTAAAATTTGTTAAAATTATATATTCAGTCAGAAAAAATTAAAAATTTTTAATTTTTTTTAAATTCTTTATTTTTTAAATTTTTAAAAAATTATAATATTATTCTTCAAAATGTCTTCTCATGTAACTACGCCTCAATACAAGTGTTTGGTTCGTCCATGAATTTGACGGTGTAATAAGATGTGTATTATACAATTTGACTTGATAAATTATTTCTTAACAGTTGAGGTTATGGTCGGACATACGTATGGCATGCAACGGAGGAAGGTGGTGGAGTCGGTGAGAGGAATAGAACAGTGCCAAACATGTGTAAAGTTCTGTCACCATATGAACAGCAATTAAGCATTGGAGTCGAGAATGGGTGGCTGCACATGAGCACTACAGTACTAAAGGTCCAGAGCAGTGAGCGCTGATGGCTTCCCACTGCATAGTTCTTGGTGGAGCTTTGTGGTGCGCTCTCCACTGTCTCTGCATTTGCCAAAGTCACTTATCAGAAGTATACACCTAAATACTAATTAATGCAAATGCTAATTAGTGCTTATCATCAATGGTAGTGCGTTGCTGTGTTTGATTTTTAATTTTATAATTTTCGTTTTAATATTTTATAATTTTATAGAATTATAATTATAAATTAAATATTCAATCAGTAAATTACTATCTTAACCTAATTGGTCAACATCATTTAAAAAAAAAATCATTTACATTATATCTATTTTTTCAAAATAAGAAAAAACAGTTTTTCTTTTTTTTTTTTTTTAAATGAATACCAATCCAAGTTCTTCCTAAATCTGACTTGTTTATGGATTTAGTTGAAGTACCAAAATTTGGTGTCTTGGCTGCATGGTCTGTTAAGAAAATATTGGTACGATTCATAAAAGTAAACTTTGATGTTGTGGGTCGTTGTACTCCTTCTATTTTTAATTATTAATTTAATTTTTAAAATTTATTATTTGGGTAATAAATCTTTCATCTATAAATTTATCATGATTGTCACGTGCTCAATTAACATGAGATTTAAAAAAAAAAAAAAGGAAATATGTGTTTGAAAAATATTCATCAACTATAATCACCACCCAGCAGTGTAACAAAAATGTCATTTAATTTTAAGAGAAAATGAATGAATTATTCTTATTAAAAATTATAGAGTTGATTTAAAAATTAAAAATTAATTAATATTGTGATTTAATAACATAACAAATAAAAGGTATAAGTAAAAATAATGATAAATATATTCTCAATTTCACATTTGTTTTTTTTTAAAATGACGATTATTTGAGAAGAAAAGGAGAGGAAAGGAGGGAACTGACAAATATTCTAAGTGATCTAGAGCCAACATCTCCTTATGATATGAAACTGACATATACCAAGTGATCTAGAGCCAACACGTTGCTATGTATCTTTCCATTTATGCTTTGTTTTGGTTGGAGTGAAAATAAGAAGAATAATGAGGGATGAAGAAAATTATTTAATTAGAATGTAAAGAGGGTGAAAAGTAAATGTGGGAGGAGAATAGTTTCCAAATCTCTCCCTTTCAATTTCGATCGAAATTACATTTACTTCTTATTTTCAGTCCAATCAAACAAGATGAAAACAAATACATTACTTCTTTTAATAGAAGTAAAATATGCCACATCTCCTTTCCTTTCTTCCCCCCCTCCCGGGAACCAAAGCAAACCTTAGTGCATAGTGCAGAATTTCAATCAATTTATGAACATCTGTAATGAAATTGAAGAATTTGGTTTAAAATGAAAGTTACCGGCAGATGAAAAAAGTGTAATGGTTGAAACTTTCCAAAACCCAAGCAAATCGAATTTAATAACTCAGGAGTTCAACTTCCAAAACCAGTTCTGCATCCAGAGTGCCAAAGCTAACCTTACTATGATCAATATCATAGCAAACTACAAAGGCTTATCATTTCAAGGTGTTGAATCAATACACTGCCTATTGACAATGAAAAACTGCTGTTATTATGGCATATCATAGAAAGGACTTGTACTTACTAAAATGCAGAATTCAGAAACACACATTAACAAGAGAATTAATAAACCAAATAGTCAGAGCAAAGTAGTTAGATGATAAAGTTCTCCTTACGGGACCGAACCAAGAAAACTTGTCTTGAGTTAACTGTACTTGTAGTCTAGCTTAGACAAATGCTGCTAACTCTAAGCAATACTCCAAGCCTCGCTGGTGTCATCTCAACCACCTTCGAAGGTCAGTGGTTGAAGAAGGAGAAATCTCCCCAGCAAGACTCTCTGTACAGCAAGAAGAATAGTTTGACTGCTGTTCAAATCCCATTTGCACTCCGCTGACGCTCTTAAAGCTTGGACTCCTCAAATTTTGTCCATAGTTTCCATAACCTGTTCCCACATTATATGGGTCCGGGACCGGGAAGGACAAGCGTTTTTTCGCAGATCCATTTCGTTCCCTCTCTGGAGTTGATGGCCTCTGCCGTGGTGCACTTTGTGAGCGGATTCTTGCCTTAGCAGACTCTGTTGCTGCCATATAATTAGGCATAGCACCACCATTACTGATGGTGGTCATGCCTCTGGATGCGGATTGTATTTGCTGGTGTACAGCAACATTGTACTGGTAATTAGACCTTAGACTTGGGGTTTGGGAAGTGTGATAACTTCTTTCTTCTCTTGCACAACGAGGACTTGCAGAGCGGACTTGGAGAGGCCTTGTTTTAGACGGAGAAGGTGTAACTTGAGAGTGGAGGGATTGATTTGGGTTGGTTCTATGGAGAGGTGAACCAGGCCTCTGATGCTGCTGAGGTTGAAATTGATGTAGGTTTGACCTACGGAAATTGGGAGCTAAATATGAATAAGGTTGTAAAGTGTCAATTTCGACAGTCTTAATGGGGTCCCTCTGATCTGTTGAAGCTCTTCCCCTGCTCTCCCATTGCTTTGTTGCCATCCATCTATCCAGCCATTGGTGATTGTCCCTAAGATCGTCCTCACTGCCCAGCGATGGATTTCTACTACCTCTCCACATCTGCAGTACCTCAAAGCAAATGATGTGCCAAATTAGTTAAATGTCAAGAGAATGGAGAAACGGCATACCAGGAATTGGATAGCTGATAACAAAAATGCATACCTGCTGAGAGAAGGCATGAGATAAGTTTCTTCCCCGCTTCAAAGCAGCTTCTTTTCTATTTTGCAACATTGCTTTAACTTCCTCAATTGTGTGTGGTCTTTCATCCCAGTCTTCTGGAATGCTACTCCCATCTCTCGACTGAAACGCAGAAATGCTCACTGCATTAGATGAATACTCAAAGTCCAAAACAGAACAGAATGCATAAATGGATCATCAGTCGTGACGTGATGAATTACTTACCACAGATCTTCTATCAGAAACTTCTTGCAGATACCGTGACTCCCATACACTATTGGTTTCACTAAATGTTGATTTCCTACTTCCTTCGCTTGATTGCCTAACTCGTTGGTCAAGCACTCGAGCCTGCACTCGTACTAGAGCTTGCATACATCTGAGAGTCATCTTTGCTTGCTTTCGCACATTGTGACCCCTAACTAAAGCTTGCAATTTTACAAGTCCTTTCAGAGCACGAAGAGCTCTCCTTGCCTTCACATAAATAAGAAGCCAATTTTTCAATTCGTAATTTTATTTTTTGTCATCCATTTACAGAGCAATTCCAATAAGACCAGAAAATAACAGTCCAACTCCTAGCCATTAATTTAGTTTAGTCGTATCAAGTAGTATTGAATTAGTTTTCTTTCGGCTCCAAATTTAAGGCAACTAAATGCAAACTTAACTTTGTAGAGGAAAAGGGCAGTGCAATAAATGCAAAACAAACTCTACTTGCTCATGACCAACCAAACCAAAACTACAAAACCGTAACATTTATTGCCGGCATTACTTTTTTCTTTCCTATTTCTCATGCTTACAGTTTCTTTTGTTTGGCTTTCCATTTTTTTTTATAACTATTTTGTTTAGTCTATTACTTCTGTTTGTGCTTGGATTATGGAAGAGAAATTACAGATTAGTTCAGCGAAAATATGAAGAACTTGTTATGAATAACCAAAAGCCAATGAAAGATGAGATCTGTATCTCATTGTGCTTGGATTATGGAAGAGAAATTACAGATTAGTTCAGTGAAAATATGACGAACTTGATTATGAATAACCAAAAGCCAATGAAAGATGAGATCTGTATCTCACTCACCAGATATCCCCTGAAAGATGTTTGAATAATAATGGCAGCATGGTGCTCCCTTACATAATTAGGTGGTCTAGCAAACCGAGCAACTTCTACTGCCGCCTGGGCCGTGGCCACAGCTGCCTCAGCTGCGGCTGCCGTTGCCACCGCCACTGCAATGGCATGCCTTTGCTCCGCTGCAGCAGCTTCAGAAGCAATAGTACTCATTGAGGCAGCAACAGCAACGCTGCCTCCATCATGCAATTTAGCAGCAGGTAGTTGTTGCAGCGTCCCATGTTCTTGGTTAATTGACGACTTCCGGAAAAGCCATCTTCGTTTCTCTCTCTTCTGCATAAAAAAAATTCCAGAATCAAAAGGAAGCCATGAATTAGTCACTCACAAAAAAAAAAAAAAAAGATAAGATTAATTGGAGCAAGAAACTAAAAACAACATTAAAAGGGTACCTTTTCTTCCTCCTCTTCTGGTTCATAGTCGTTACTCTCTTCTTTCCTCCTGGTATTCCTTTTCTCAGTCTCTTTACTGGGAGATCTAAAAGCCCTTTTGACGGCAGTCAACCAAGAGGATCCTCCTCTTTTCCCCATAGAAATGAACAAGATACCCGCAGCATTTACAGGAAAAGACTCCTTAAAGGAGCTCAGAGGAAGACCAAACCAGTCTATGAAGAACGAAAAGACAGACTAACAATGGGAGCTACCTTAGCTTACAGGCCTATGATTAACACTTTCTGTGTTTAGTTAAAAGAAATGGGGGGGAGAGAGAGATGAGCAAACACAAACGTGAGAGAGAGAGAGTTTGTGGATTCTGATGAAAAGGAGCTGGTGTTTTTTCTTGGGGAAAAAGAAGACAGCGAAGGAAGGAGTGTGGGTGGTGACAGAGGCAGACTGGTCAGCATCTTTGAACGCTGAATTATTTACTGCTAAAGCGGGCATGAGAAACAGTGAAGAAGGGGGAGAGAGAGAGAGAGAGAGAGGGGGAGAGGAAGGACCCGTACGGTTTGGCCTGCGTAAAATGAAGGATGAGTAATGGCTGGCGACATATGGCCAGAGCAATTTCCCTCTCGCCAGGGGCAATTCTCGTGCAAATGACAATTTTATCCTTTCGGTCAAAAGAGAAAATCTGCATAATTGTCTAGTTATCTTTAACCATTATTTTTCTCTTTCTATTAATGCAGCATCTTTTGTACCCATCCCATTCTATCTCCTTGAAAAAGTCAGTTCTATTCAAACAAGTTTTGGAAGATTAGCGAGTTGGATCAGGCTTTCTTTTAATTTGGGGTTAAAAGACCTCAAAATTAAATAATCTTATCCTCCAAAATAATGTTGATTCACAATGGCAATAAAGAAGTTTTCAAATTTCTCAATAGTGGGTTTTAAGAAGGTTAGGCCAACAATCCTTATAGTCAAAACCAGTGAGAAGTTGGATTATTTGTGGCAATGGAAGCGGAAGTTCACGATGATTCTATTTTCCAATAATATGAATTTATTTTTAAAAAAACTAATAAAAATCTCTCATATGTGAATGAATTTGCTATATCAAATTTACTAATTGTAGATATTAATAATGGTAGAATTATATAAAAACAATTCGTAATTCAAAGAAAGAAAATAACAAAGAAGTCCCAGAATTAAAGTTTGTTTGAAGTAATATACTGAATGATAAAAATAAAAGAGAATGAAAGACAAAAAGCAAAGACAAAATTTATTAAAAATTAATATATTTTTTAAAAGTCAAATAAAGGTGTAAGTAAATATAAATTAAATAAAAATTGAATTTAAATAATTTTATTTTTTAAAATTATTATTTATTAATAAAATATTATATTTTTTTCTGTAATTCTATGTTAATTCCACCTTGACTCTATTTAATTTTAATTTAAATACATTTTTTATTTCACATTTATTTTTTACTAATGAAGATAATATTGTCAAAAAAAGAAAATTACTCTAGGGCAAATTTCTCTGACAGGAACACCATCTATTCATTATATCTATTAAAAGAATGTAGGCAGTTGAGTTGACATTGAAAGCAGAGAGAGAGAGAGAGAGAGAGAGAGAGAGAGGAATGCGCGTTGTGGTGGAGGAGCGAGAATTTGAGGCAATGCACGGCAACCAAAACTCTGTTTAAATGGTCTCCTGTCAAAGTGATGCCATTCCCTTCTTGCTTTCCTCACTTTTCCCTTAAAATATAGTGCCATTAAGGAAACAGTTTTGTAGTTTAACTCATCACGTCTCGTGGAGTCACGTGTTCTCCCTCACATGGGACGTCTAAAGTACTAGCCCCGCGGCTGCTGCTACTTGTTGCTCTAATACTAATATCTTCTTGGAGGGAAGGAGGGAGTCTCCTCTCATATTCAAAAATTTTCACCTTCGCAGACAAGGTCATCGGCATCTGCATTGGATTTTAAAGTTGAAAACGTGAAGAATTTTTCATTCCAAAAATGAACATAAACTCAACCTAGTAATTTATTAAAATAATCATCTACTCATTAAATATTATATTTATAATTCTTCGCTCTACATTTGTTATTCTAAATTCACTTTTCTTCTTGCTGAAAAATTTTTGTTTGAAAAAAAAATTCCAATCCAGATGCACTAGATCACTTTCCAGGGATGAGAGATGGGCACTAATACCATGACTATTAGTCGATATGGGACTTTCTTGTCTAGGTTTGGCATAAGACAGTCATTTGTAAGATAATTTAGTCTTAATAATAATATAAAGTGTATTAAAAATATGTGTTTAGCTTGCAAAAGACATTGCGGGAAAATAAATATATTTTAGTATTAACATCCACATATGTCTTTTCTTATTAATTAAGATTATTTATTTATAAAACAATTATGAAAAACAAGTTACACATTATGAACTATTACATTTATAACAAAAAAAATCACAGTATAATAAAACATCCTTTTCGCTATTCTCAAATACGAGATGTCCAATCTCATAAACATATATCAAAAGATGTATCCCGCACTGTTTATTGTTTCTATTACTAACTTGTCATAGGAATGAACTTTTCGGCCTCCATGCGTATCCTTCCACATAATACCCATACCACATGAAAAATTTTTAGGTGCACCCAGTGCACGTGCACCGAATGCTTTGGACACTTGTATCACCCGCTGATAATGTTATATACAGAATTTAGTGTACAATTTTTGTTGCTGGTAATACAAATGTCTAAAGCACTCAGTGCACGTGGGGTGCACCTAAGAATTTTCCCACATGGGAATCTGCCACTCTTATTGCAAATTTGCAATTCAGTTGCTTGGGTAAACCTGATCATAAACACTTGGTGAATTAGGACTTGCCACAGAACCTCCATGTGATGGACTGTTGAAATGACCCGCCAATCGGGCTAATCTACCAGTTGGCTCTTCTTGGATTTTTGCTTTCAAGGACAGTGGCTCTGAATCTGCCGCTACTCTCAATACTTTCAAGTTGTCTCAGAAAATAGATTGATGCATAGCCTTTAAAATTTTGTGTTAGACTATTCTTGTGAATTAGGGAAATGGTTTGGTGCTAAAGAGATATCTATCCAAGCAGTAACTTTAACTTTGTGCATTAGATGGTAAATGATTTGGTAAAAGTGATTTATAGTTTCACAATGGAAAAATAAAAGTGAAAACTTGGGTAGGTTTTATGATAAATTTTTTTTAGGATAAAATAATAAGTTTTAAATTTACTACATACAAAAAAGACATAAATTATTGTAAAACATCTTATTTTCTTATTAAAACATATAATTTTTTTAATCAATATAATTACATCAAATGTACAAAAATATTATACAAATAGGTATTTATTCGAAATCTATAATAAAAATTATAAATTAAATATTCGTTCATTTTCATTTTTATCACGATCTACAGTTTGCTGATAGTACAATGTTGTGATGAATATTAAAAGTCTATATTTTTATATGTGCTTTAGGAGTGGAATTATTACATATATGCAGTTTTTAACTTCGCTTTTGGTGTATGATTTGTTTTGACATTTATAATTTGAATGAACGAAAATGAATGGAAATCCATATTAATTGGATAAAAAGGTGAGTTTCATGTCCGAATAGGTGGGACGACAACGTTGAGGTTCTCACCGGGGATAATTTTTAACTACGCAAGTGACAACATGATTTATAAGACAATTTTTGTGTTCTCACTTGCCATCTAAACCGGTGGCTCCATGCATTGCTGGCCGGGGATTTCCGGCTTTGTCAGCGATATAGAAATTAGGGACAGGCATACCCTTCGCTTGAGGATTGTAGATTTTTATTTATATTTTTTTTACCAGACGCACGCGAACATACACAAATATGCATTTATGAAGATATATACAATGTATGATAGTAATTAAAAGTATAGAAATATTAGATTGTATAAAATACAATAATATTCATAGCTATATATTTAAATCATAATTAACAAATTTTACTATACAAAAAAAAGGGAAGAATGGTTCAATCTTCATATATGATCCAAAGCTTGTAAACTATACGCTTCTTACCTTTCTTCCTGCTGTCTATTTTTCTATGTTATATAGACTGCATACATTACCCTTCTATTTAATATCTTTACCTTTAAAATTTTAAAATAGGTTACTGAAAAATAATATGCATGGATTATTGGGTTACTTTTATATAGGTTTTTTTTCCTTTTATTTTTTAAATTTAGACCTGCTTGGATATGCTTTTTTATTTTCCCTTCATTTGCCCTTATGGCTTGCTAGGAATTTTCTTTCTCGATTCTCTACTCGGAATTGGTCAGGGAGGGAATGATTTTATGCTTAGCGGGTTGGGGATAGGGATTCCCACCTCTTTCTAAAGCAAGGATGGGCTGAGATATAAGGGTGTAGGTTTACTGGGGCCTAAATGTTTAGTCTCTGGTGACCCAACCTTGGCTGCCATTCCTTGTTGTCACTATATGGTGAACTTTGTGATAATTTGCTGATTTGTTTTGTCAATTCATTATATTATTGATAAACATTTCTCTATTAAAGTTGCATTAGCTTGACAGTAACAAAAAGTTCAATAACTGTCAAATTGGTAATGCAATTTGGCTTTAACAAGTTTACATTTGGGCCTGGCTCAATAAAAAAAGGTCCACTAAACATTTAACAAAAGTTACAAAAATACACTTATTTTTATTACCTAATAATTCCTAGTAAATTATAATAGAACACAACAGCAGTGTTCCTATGTCAAATTCTAAAGACCTTTGTTAGACCCAACACCTTGATTGAACTCGCTCTCAATCTTCATTGCTTTAGGACGGCTGCACTTCCTTTGACACTTCACACTTTCACTAAAAAGGTATTTTAAATTGATCAAGACTGATTCAAGCTCTCCTTAATTAGTAGTTTGAATATGTAGCAATAGCTTGAACCATGAAAAATATAGTAACGACCAAAACTAGAACATTAAAGAAATTGTATGCTTCAAAACCTACCAATGTTGATCATGAAAATCCCTCTCTATTGCATAGCCCTTACTTCATGAGTAACCTTATGTCTCACTCTATTTTTCCCACCCACATACATATAGTTCCTTTGGTTTTTATAGGTATTGTAATAGAGTACTTTTTTTTCTTTGTTGAATTAGGATATTGTCTAAAAGATGAACACCAAAATCTTTCTAAATCTTCATGACTCAATCCCATAAGGATTCCAGTTAACATCTAATCACATATATGAAAAGTTATTCTTCAATATCTCCTCGGATTCACTTTCCTAATTCAGCTCCAATTTTGGTTTGCTCTTGCCAATCACGCATCCTCAGGTTGCACAAATTTTGGCACTGTGAAGGAATTGGCATTTTCCTTAACAATCTCTCCCATTTGTCATTGTTTGATGCAAAACCCATACTTTGCAAGACTTCTTCAATATTAATTAGGCGTTCTCCAATATCTAGCATGATGACGTCAACTTTAAGATACATAAACAGATAGTGAATATAAGCAAACAAAGAAATCAACTAGTGTACTAGCAATTAACCTATATCTAACACAGATATCCTTCAAATGTAAATAGTAAGTAGTTAACCTATCTTATTATTATAGTCCAAATGTAAATGGTGCATCAAAAGTTCAAGAACTCATCCACCAAATGTTCAAATGTTCAACCAATTACCTATAACCATAGCTAGTAACAATTCCAACAACCAAAAAGTTCGCATACTAGTAAACAGGGAATTGGCGATGACATTATCAGTCACTATTTGGTTGCTAAATAAATCTAGTGACGGAATAGCGACGAACAAAGTAGTAGCTGAACTACTAGTTGCTAAATAAATTTTTTATGGTAGCAGGAGAAGCCGTCACTATTTAGCGACGGTTTTGCGAGAGTATATCGCTAAACCGATAATAGTTATACTTTTAGATTAGTGACGGTACGATGAGAAAAATCTTTTCCTCTTTACAGATATAAGAAAATTTAATTTTTTGCCATTGCTAAACTATAGCTAATACTGCGATGGTTTAGCGACGGTGTTATTTTGGGATAGCAAAATTAGTGTCTATTGCTAAACCCTAGCTAATATTGCGAGGGTTTAGCAACGGATGATTTTACGTAATTCTCTATTATAAAAAGTGATCACTAAACCTTAGCAAATCTTGCTAGGGATTAGTGACGGTACAGTAGCAAAACCTTTGCTAATGGCTAGGTATTTAGTGATAGCTTTTCCCTAGCTAATTCGTAGCTAATTTCTTTGTCCCCTCACAAGGCCCATTTTGTAATTATATTAAACCCCCTGCACTATATATCAAACAATATATACCCCACCAAATTTAAAATCATAATAAAATGTAAATCAGTTTCATTAAATTGAAATAGAAAATAATCATTTCAATAATAGAAAATACATTTATAACTACAAATGTTTAATGTAATAAACAGGATAATGTCTACAATATAATCCTTACATTACGGGAGCAGTGGCACTAGCTGAAGGAGGTGGGGGTAAAGAACGAGGATGAGAATGTCTCGAAGGTTGATTATATGGGGGTGGAATAAAGCTACCCCCACTCTTATCGACTGCGTCATCTCCTTGAACCGGCGGTAGCACTCTCCCAAGCTTCTTTGGCATCATTGTGATAAATCCAGTAAATTGATTTTGCATCTGATTCACTTTCTGATTGAAATCCTTCCTGACCTCATCTCTAACAACATGCATCCTCTCCTCAACTATCCTCTCTACTATATGGTCTATGTCAGTCTGTGTAGAGGATGTGGATGGCAAGGAACGCTACTGGAGCTCCTGTCTAATTCATGTCACCTCGAAACCCAATCCATACATGCGTCCTCGATTGAACTCACCTGATGCCTCCATAAAAAGAGCCCTTTCGTCCTGGATGGCAGAGAGGTAACACTAGTAGATGAAGTGGAATTTAAGTAAGGTGCTCCTTGGTAGCCGTCACGTCCTCCTAAAATCGAATTCAAAGTTAATATTTTATTAAGTAAAATATATCTAATCGGAAAGTATTTTAAAATTATGAATTTGTAAATCATTACCAATGTCTTGAGAGAGTGCTCGCTGACATACTATCCTCATCTATCTTCGCTCTGAAACGTATGCAGCCTCTTGTACCATTTGATGTGGCTAAAGTCATCGCCCATCTTATGTTGCTGCAATTAAAAAATTAACTTATAAAAATATTGAAATGAAAATTATTTATATGACGTAGAATTACAAAAAATGTGTGAATAATTGAAAAAAAATTACCATACAATCCTCGTGGACAGTGAACGAGACCAGACATTCAGTATGAGTGGAGGTCGCACGACCCTTGTTCCTCTGAGCAGTAGAGGAAACCGGCTGAAACTCTTGTGTGGTCCAATGCTGTTGCATCACCTCCCAATATTGGGTGTCGATCCAAGAGGGATTGGTAGTCGGGGTTGTCCTCTGCAGCTTGGATAGGGTGTTCGAAAAGCAGGCCTGACACTTGTGCTCCTAGTTGGACCGAGTCTTAGCACTATGCTCATCTGCCCATTGAAATAGCTTCTACAAAAAAGTCAATAAAAAATAAAAGTAGTTAATTTGAAACAATTGATTAAGTATATATATGAAGTAAAAAAATAATAATGTTGAATAAATTATACAATAATTAGTGACTTACTCCAAACTCCTCAAACCAGATGTTCTTTACACTCATGGGAACATCAACATATATCATGTAAGGCTCGTTGAAGTACTTCTGGAATGTAGACGTGATCTTCCGTACACATTTATCGAAACCAGCAAATCTTTTTAAATAAACATATTATGGAAATGAGCATAAGTGAAATATGAAAACAAAACCAAGCAGTAGGAAAATACTCAATTAATATGAAAATGAATAATGCAAAACAATAATATTTAACATTGAAATTAAAATATAGTCCAACATATAAATTAAATATTATTAACGTAAAAATATATTCATAAGTTTATAATATGCATAAATATATTATACAATTATGCAAATCATATTACAAAATAATTTAATACATATGTTATAGATTTTAAACGTACCCGTCCGCTCATGGTATAATCAATGGTCAGGGATCCTGTGCTTGAGATCCAGGCTAATATGATTCTGTAGTGATGGAACAATAGAGGAATCCCTATCCTACTTGGTAAGTGCATCTCCTACAAATGTGTAACGCAATGGTACCCGAGAAGCATACGAAGGTGATGGCGTACAGTTCCGTGACCGAGTACGCTGTGAGTCATCATCAGGCAGATGCTGTCTAGTAGACATATCTAGATGGATAAAAAAAAGTTAAATTTAATTAGATGATGTAAATAAAATTGTAACATATACCAACACTTAAAAAGTTAGGAAAATTAGGAGCTCGTCCTTCTAAGTACAATACCTAAATAGAAAGGATGAAGAACAAATAAAATATATAAAAAAAAGATATAAAGTTAGGCTGTACTATTTGCTGAGTCATTTTTTGAAATATACTCCTCAGAATCAACTTTAGTCTCAGAATCTGTTTTCCAATTACCCTCATCATTATCCTCATTATAGTTCGAGTCCCGATCTTGATCTAATATATCTTCCCGAATATCTAACAACTTATTTATGCCTTTCGCATGTGTTAAGGTCCCAAGATCGACTACCAAAGATATATTTATTGTAACATTATCATAAACATCTTCTTGATAAGCCCTATCAACAATCGATCCATTAATCACATGTCAAGCTTTTGTTTTGCAAACTATTGTCCAATCAGATTTTGATAATTTAGTTCCTAGAAATGTAGCAAAGTATACATGATATGCTTGCTAGACCAATACAAAAGGATCATATTTAGGATAACATCTCTCTATTAACTTATATTGAGGGTGTATTCTCAATCCCTAATTTAGTGTACGGTCAAACCAATCACACTTAAAAAGCATAAATTTCTGCGTTGGATGAGCGGGAAATTGTAGTTCAATAACCTCTTTTAAGACTTTATAAAAATCAACACTACCATGCTCATTCTCGGCACCTTTAATGCAAACTCCGTGGTTGACACTTTTTCTACTTTCTGCATGCTCACTTGTGTGAAATTGATAACCATTAATTACAAATCATTGAAATGGTTTCACCTCTCAGGTTTAGCAAGCATTAATTTGTCACCCCATTGATTAGATCACATACCTACAAGAAAGTTGCATGTCATAAGTTTGTATTAGAGATATTTAATACATATGAATTACATAAACTTATACTCACTAACAATCGCTACTTTAGAGAACTTACGAAATTTTTGAATCATCGAACAAATTTGTTCTTTATCCTTCTCTCAACTTCCAACTCTGTAATGCATGGGTGATGGGATCATAAATTAGAGGAAAAAATCCTAATATATTGTTGCATCTCTTTACAGTTTAGTAAAATGTAGTTTGTGGTAGCATTAAATTCCTTGATTGTCAGGAATCGAGTTTGAATCTTCCCCAATACCCTTCCTGCATCATTGCAAATTAATAGCAAAGATTGTTCTAGCCCTTGCTCAGCTGAAACCTCTTCATTACGTGCCACTTGTGTATGTCTTGTTTGAATATATGACTCAAAGTAGTAGGAAAAGAACGTTGATGCTTCTTCAACTAAATAAGCATTACAAATTAATCCTTCCACCATAGCCTTATTTTTTACGTTAGTTTTTAAATGAAGCAAGGACTTGTAATTTGAAATAAGGTAGCTTTGAGCACACTTTTGAAGAGGTCATTATTATCACATACTATAAAGACAATTATATGCACTTTTTATGCCTAGGTATCTTTCAAATGGATACATCTATTGTATTGAGTTGGAACATAAACCTGGGCTTTATAAGATAAATGAACCACTAGATGCTCCATTACATCGAAAAAATAGGAAGAGGAATATTTTTTTCAAATTTTCATATGAGTACTGGAATTTCATGCTCTAATTTCTTCATATGAGCCACTGACAATTTAGGTGAACACAAATCCCTATAAAAAAGACTCAATTCAGTTAATACGTTCCATACGTTGACTGGAAGAAATTCTCTTAGAGCAATTGGAATCGTTCCATGAATACATACATGGCAATCATGATTTTTCATCCCAGACATCTTCAACTCTTTCAAATCAACACATCTTGATAAGTTTGAAGCATATCCATCTGGAAGTTGCAACTCCTTTATCCACTCAAGCAGCGCTTGCTTAGCCTCTATAGTTAATGAATAACATGCTTAAGGTACATACACCCTTCCTTCGCCTACTCCACTGACTCTTATTTTAGGCCTATGGCAATACATCTTAATATCACGATATGCCTTTAAGTTATTTTTTATTTTTCGCTTCACATCCATAATAGTGTTGAAAATATTGTTAAACACATTTTTTCTTTTCATTATGTATAATATCTATGTTATGAGACACTAATAGAGTATGCCAGTAAGGCAAGTCCCAGAAAATGCTCATTTTCACCTAGTTATGATTCACACCTCTACTATCACTCCTCTCCAATTCATATCCTAAATTTATTATTTTTTAAAAATAGTACACTCTATCTCACACGTGGTCGTCTATTGTTAGACGGGCCACTAGCAATAAAGTTTCTTGTTCTTTGTCCCTTCTAAATGATCGTATGTCCTTCCTAAATAGATAATCCAGTGGCAAGAAAAGGCGATGACAATCAAACCAAGAAGTTTTGCTCTTGAACTGCAGATGGAACGACTTTTGTACATTCCATGCAATAGGGACATGCTAATCTACCTGTAGTACTACACCCACTAAGCATTCCATAATTTGGAAAATCATTGGTTGTCTATAAAAGCACTCCCCGCAATAGAAAATTTTATTTCTTGGATATGTCATATCTGGGGATACCATCAGACCATAACTAACTAAATTTATCTATCAGTGGTTGTAGATAAATATCTACTTTGTGTTTAGGATTCTTTAGGCTTGGAATAATGACAGTCAAGTACATTAATGTATTCTTCATGTACATCTACGGGGGGAAATTATATATAATGGGTATAATTGGCCAATATGAGTATTGTTTTCCAGACATCCCAAATAGATCAAATATGTATGTGTACATTCCAAGTCTTACATTCCACATCTCCTTTGAAAATTCAGGATAACTATAATCAAAATGTTTCTAAGCATCACCGTCACAAGGATGACTTATGTATCCATCCTTTATTGTGCTCTCTACATGCCATCTTCTATGAAATGCAGTTGTTTTAGATGCATACAAGTGCTGCAATCAAGAAGTTATTGAAAAATAATACATCTTCTTAACGGGTATTTCCTTCTGCATGTTACTCTCTTGACCCCACCTTTGCATGTACCGAGGAAAATTATAAAACTTACAATCTCTATGGGTAATATCACCTTTCCAATAAAGCATATACCTATTCGTGCATACATTTATTTTTTGAATAGATAAACCAAGACCAGATATTAATTTCTTAAACCCATAGAAGTCATTAAGAATTTTATTGTCGCTCAAGACGACCTCCTTCATGAGTTGCACCACTTGGTTGAAATATTTCTCACACATATTATTTTCAAACGTGATATTTAATAACCGAGATACAAGTGAAAGTTGTGATTGGCTCATATACCCTTCCCATATCGGTGCATCAGTGGCTTGAAACATATCATAAAACTTCTAAGCTTACGTATTTGGAGGTTCATCAACAGAGTCTACAGATGCCCAACCCCTATTCTCCAACTGAATCCCGCAACATCTAGAACCATATCTCGAAATGGATTGCTTTAACAGGTTTCCGCAACTGCTTTGATTGATGTTGAGATGGCTCTCTTGATGCTATGTGACATGGTTCGCCATGACAAGTCCATCCATGATATTTACTAAAAAAAAATCATATTTGTATAAATAATTTTTGACTTCAGGTGGGGCCAAATGCTTCTTATTTTGACACTTTGAGCATGGACATCTTATATTAGATGACACTGCATTTGAAATAGAAAATGTTAGAAATTATTTAACCCATTATTCAAATTCAATAGTAATACCCTTGATACCAAGGACATGCCTTTTATATATCCAACTTTGATCATCCATCTAAAATCAACAACACAACAAGAAGATAAAGAAGATGAGGAGGATAAAAATAGAATTTGAGAGATGAAGACTGAAACTTCTTAAAAGGAAAGAATACTATAATTTGGAGCAGAAGAAAGTAATATTAGAGAGATGATGTTAAAATATAGGATCTAGAACCATAATGCAGTCATGATGTAATTCTATGTCTACCACAACTAAGGCATTTAAGAATTGAAGGCAAAAAAGTCGTTAATAATTGTTAGCCCTAAGGGCTTTCTTCTATGTTTTGACTTACGACAAACATTGATATAGACTAACTTGTTAATCTATTGTTATAGGACATGTTTGACCTCTATTCTTCTAAGGCATTCAGATAAGATTATTTGGCAACTCTTTCATCATTGAATTCAAGAATAGAAGATCAAAAGAGAAGAACAAAGTATATGGAGTTGCATATCAAGAAGTCATTTTTGAAGAATATTAGACTAAGAAGTGTTATTAAGGTATATCTGTTAATTCCTATGTCTTTTTATCTCTTGATTCATTTAACTTACCTTGAAGCACCAAATGAGAAGATTTCAAAGTTTTTGAAAATCTCAGAATTTTGGATTGAATAGTTTGAATCCAAAAGATTCATCCAAAATCCTGAAAACTGTATTGAAATGTTTTGCCTAAAAAAGTGTCATTTTAGATTTACCTTTTGGATGCATCTTCGTCTAAAATCCGAGTCCAAAATACGGATAAGTTTAAATAGAAAAAATATATAGTCATTTCTTTATGACTGTTGGCACTTCACTTTTTTGCTCTATAAATAGCTTCTAAAGCAAGATTAGAGATAACATTTTTGAAACATTCTTCTTAGAAATACTATTGCTCAACATTTTCAAAAATCTCCTTTTATCAAAGCTTCAAAGTGAATTCATTTTATGTCAAAGGTAAAAGTATTTGTGCTTTGTATCCGAGTGAACATCTGCTCAAGTAAGTGAGCTTTTTACTGTTCCATTAATATTCAAATCTGTATTATATCAAGGTTGTAGTGTAAAACCCATTGGGGTTTTGGTTACTGTTCAAGGTTGTGGAGTAAAACCCATTGGGGTGAGCCTTGTTTTGGTTAATGTTCAAGGTTGTGGAGTAAAATCCATTGAGGTGAGCCTTGTTTGGCGAATGTATCAAGGTTGTGGTGTAAAACCTAGTAGGGGTGATCCTTGATGTGATTGCATGATTGAGAGGTTTTGAAAAACCTAGTTTAGTGATCCTCTCTTATATATGGTACTGTTTAATTTCATTAAGTGAAGTAAATAAAATCTGGTTGAAAATCCTTAAGTGTGAGCTTAAGGTAGTGGACGTAGATCTTGATAGATTGAACCACTATATATTCTTTGTCTCACTTCTTTATGTTAATCATTTATTGCTTTGAGTTTCTTTCTTTGTCTAAATCTGGATATACATTTGTGAGTTCTTGGATAACTTTCTATGTTTCCATAAAGTCTGTCCAAGCAACTTGGTGATCATCATTATTCTGCATTTTAGATAAGTCAAAAAAGTTTTTAGCTTGTCAAAAACCTTATTCATCCCCCCCTTCTAAGGTTTTTCATTTGGTATCAGAGCTTGGTCTATATACTCTTGGTTTGACAACCTTGTAGAAAAGATCTTAATGGCAAGCTCATCCTCTCTTCCATATGTTGAAGGGTTTTCAACAAATCGTCCTCCTTTATTCAATAGAAGTAACTATACTTTTTGAAAAAATAGAATGAAAATTTATGTGTGTTTTATTAACTTCGAGTTATGGAGTTTAATAGAAAATGGTCCTTTTATTCCATCAAAGATGATTGATGGCATAAAAATACCTAAACAGAATGATAAGTATAGTATGGAAGACAATGCGAAGTTGACTCTAAATTTTCAAGCTATGAACATTTTATGTTGTGCACTAGATGTGACTGAATACAACTGTGTTAGTGGTTGTGATTCAGCAGACGAAATGTGGAGATTACTTGAAGTCACCCATGAGAGGACAAACCAAGTCAAAGAATCAAAACTAGGATTTCTAATTCATGACTATGAATTGTTTACTATGAGGCCAAATGAAAGCATCACTGATATGTTCATGAGATTTACTAATATCTCAAATGGTCTTAAAGTTTACGGGAAGGTTTATTCCCTTAGGGAATAAAATCAAAAAATTTTAGATGCTTTACCAAAAAGCTAGCAGCCTAAAACTCTTGCTATAGAAGAATCCAATGATTTAAAATCCTTACCTACTGAAGAGTTGATCGGATCTTTTCTTACTCATGAGATGAAGCTCAAAAGATTTCATGAATCTGATGATCATTGTAGAGGTAAAAAAGGGATAGCATTGAAGGCTGAAAATGAAGATGAAGAAACCAGCCCGTCTAAAAACAGTGAGGGCATAGAAATGGACAATGATGATTTGGCTATGATAGCAAAGAAATTCAGAAAAATGTTCAACAAAGAAAACTACAAAAGAAGAAGGAAGTTTATGAGAAAGAAAGAACAAACCTCTGGATTCAAACCTCAATGTTATGAATGTAAGAGCACTGATCACTTCATTGCCGACTATCCTGTTGCAAAAGGCAAAGAAGGAAGAATGCTTAAAAAGAAGAAAGATCTGAAGGTAAAGAAGGGTAAAGGATTGATGGGAACTTGGACTTAAATGAAACTGAGTCCGAAGATGGAGATTCTGAAGAAGAAAATGCCAACATATGCTTCATGGCTTTAGAAAATGAGGTAAACTCTTCTATATCTAATTACATGCCTAATTCGCTTATAACTATGACTGAAAAGCATGTTGATCTAAATGAGTTGTTAAGTGATATATTTCATGAATTAGAAAAATTGTCCAGAAAAAAATAAAGACATGAAGTTGAAGCTTAAATGTTTAATGGAAGACAACGTGTATTGTTAAATGAAAATAAAATGTCTCTTGAGTCACATATGTGTGCTATTATTGAGAAAGATGTGATCTTGACTGCCTTGCAACATGCATCTCTGGAAAATAAAAACTTGTGTGATAAAATTCAAACTCTTAAAAAAATGGTTAGCACTTTTGATGATATGAAAATAAGAGTCAATGATCTTACCAATTGCATTGAAAAATTCACAAATGGTAAAAGTAATCTGGAAAAGTTACTTGTAACTCAACATCATTTTGGTAACCGGAGTGGCTTAGGATATAGACATGAGGATAAAGACAAAAGTTACAAGCCTAGATTTGTTTATGCTGGAAATCGAAGTGGCTTAGGATATGAACATGAGAATATGAACAAAAAAAACAAGTCTCAATATGTTAAATCTGCTTTATCTTACAGTATACACAAAGCGTGCACATATTGTGAAAAGCCAGGACATATTGTTCTAAGATGTCCTATTAAAAGAAAAGTGGAATCTGGTGGAGTTACTTTTTGGAAAATTAAAGAAAATGTTACTAACCTTCATAGACCCAAGAAAGTGTAGGTACCAAAAATAATTCCTCCTTCTCATGTATAGGCACGGTCTTTGAGCTTCACCAAGTGGTTCTTGGATAGCGGTTGTTCTAGATACATGACTGGAAACGCAGCTTTGTTAGAAGATATCTAGACCATAAATGAAGGATTTGTTACATTTAGAGACAAGAAGAAAGGAAAGATTTTTGGCATTGGTAATATTGGTAAAGGTTCCTTGATAATTATAAAATAAGTTTTACTTATTGATGATTTGAAATATAACATGCTTAGCATTAGCCAACTTTGTGACAATGGTTGCAAAGTCATTTTTGAAAAAGATTCTTGTTCTATACTTGACAGTGCAAATCTCAAAACAATCTTCACTGCTAAACGTATAGGAAATGTATATGTGTTCTATCTTAATGACATTGTAGCTAATAGAATTAGATGCCTATCCGTTCATGATAATGATGATTACCTTATAGAAGATTAGGTCATGTATCTTTTGATTTGCTAAATAAATTGTCTTCAAAAGAACTTGTTAGGGGACTGCCAAAAATGAAATTTGATAAATACAAAATCTGTGATGCATGTCAGTTTGGGAAATAAATCAAAATCACTTTAAAGATAAAAAAAAAATGATTTCTACATCAAAACCACTTGAATTAATTCGCATGAATTTGTTTGGACCTATGAGGATTGCTAGTCTTGGAGGTAAGAAATATACATATGTACTTGTTGATGATTTTTCTAGATTCACTTGGACTTTATTTCTTGGACAAAAGGATGACGCATTTTCTGAATTTTCGAAACTGATAAAACGCGTCCAATACTTGATTGGATACAAACTGATTTCTATTAGAAGTGATAATGGCAAAGAATTTTGCAAAAATGAATTTACTCACTTCTGTGATGAAAATGGAGTTTTTCATAATTTTTCAGCAGCAAAAACCCATCAACAAAATGGTGTTGTTGAAAGAAAAAATCGCACTTTACAAGAAATGGCTAGATTAATACTTTGTGAAAATGTCCTTCCAAAATATTTTTGGGCGAAAGCTGTTAACACAACCTGCTATATAATAAACCGAGTTATGTTAAGACCATTTTTGAGAAAAACTCCGTTTAAACTTATGTTTGATAAAACTCCTTCTATCTCTTATTTTAAAGTATTTGGATGTATATGTTTTATCCTAAATACCCGAGATAATCTTAGAAAATTTGATAGCAAGTCTGATGAGGCCATATTTCTTGGTTACTCTTCCAACAAAAAGGCATATAGAGTATACAAAAAAAGAACTCTTTGTGTGGAAGAATCCTTGCATAATGTGTTTGATGAATCTAACATTTATAATTCAAAAGGAGATGACGATGATCTAGGGAGTTCAAAAAAAGTCAAGTTAGAGCAAGTCAAAGCTCCACTATTAGACACTCATGCAAAAGAAGAAGAGATTGAAGAGCTATAGATTGAACAAGAAAAAAAAACAAACTAAAAATTATACAAATCAACAATTGGGAAAAGACTGGAAATACAAAATAGGTCGTCTGAAATAACAAATTATTGGAGATCCAAACCATGGAGTTAAAACTAGACATTATTCCATCGACAACTTTGCGCTTCTTTCAAATATTGAACCTAACTGCATTGATATCGCATTACATGATGAATTTTGGATTATTGCCATGCAAGAAGAGTTAAATCAATTCGAAAGAAATCAAGTTTGAAAACTTGTTCTTAGACCACATGATCATCCTGTTATTGGTACTAAATGAGTATTTAGAAATAAACTTGATAAAAATGGGGCTATGATTAGAAATAAAGTTAGATTAGTCGCCCAATGATTTAATCAAGAAAAAAGGTATTGATTATGATGAGACATTCACACATGTTGCTAAACTAGAATCCATATGAATGTTGCTTGCTTTTGCATCCTTTAAAAATTTTATGCTCTATCAAATGAATGTCAAAAGTGCCTTTCTAAATGGCTTTATTGAGGAAGAAGTATATGTTGAACAACCTCCTGATTTTATTCATTGGCACTTTCCAAATCAAGTTTTCAAACTAAAGTTCTCTATGGATTAAAGCAAGCTCCAAAAGCTTGATATGAAAGGCTTAGTGGATTCTTGATCTCAAAAGAATTTTCTAGAGACTTAATTGACAATACCTTGTTCATCAAATCTGATAATTCTGGTGATTTACTGATTGTTCAAATCTATGTTGATGATATCATTTTTGGTGCCACTAACGACTCTTTGTGCAAGATGTTTGCTAAGACTACGCAGCAAGAATTTGAAATGAGTATGATAGGAGAACTAAACTTCTTTCTCGGACTACAAAATAAGCAAACTAAGGATGGAATCTTCATAAATCAAGCTAAGTATGCCACGGAATTCTCAAAAGGTTTGAAATGAATGAAGTAAAAGAAATCAACACACCTATGAGTACATCCATAAAGCTTGATCAAGATGAAAAGGGTAAGAAAGTAGATGAACACAAGTATGGAGGTATGATTGGTAGTCTACTCTATCTTACTGCTACCCGACCAGACATCATGTTTTCGGTATGTCTTTGTGCTCGTTTTCAATCCTGTCTAAACAAATCACATCTATGTGCAGTTAAACGTATACTCCGATATTTAATTGACACATATGATTATAGATTATGGTATCCTCACACTAATGTATTTGATCTTATAGGATACACTGATGCAGATTATGCATGTTGAAAAGTTGAAAGAAAAAGTACTAGTGGCCATTGTTAATTTCTTGAATACTTTCTTATGTCATGGCATAGTAAAAAGCAAGAGTGTGTATCATTATCCATCACTAAGGCTGAATATATTGAAGCTGGGAGTTGTTGTGCTCAAATCTTGTGGATGAAGAATACGTTGCTAGATTTTAATCTTAATTTTAATTGCGTACCTATATTGTGTGATAATACAAGTGCTATCAATCTGACAAAAAATCTTGTTCAGCATTCTAGGACAAAGCACACAGAAGTTAAACATCACTTTATCCGAGATCATGTGCTCAAAGGCGATGTGTGTGTTGAATATATTTCAACGGATGAACAACTTGCAGATATATTCACTAAACCTCTAGCTGAGGATAGATTCAATAATCTGAGAAGAGGTTTGGGAATTACAAGAATTTGATAACTAACCTTGTAGCATAAGTCTTCTTTATGTAGGATTTGTGAAGAAAAAGGTTTTCGGAAATAGTATTCGGCATCCAAAACACACCGTCTTCTGATTTGGATGCAGTATTTGAATCCAAATTCTTCATCCAAAATGCATTTTAGGAAAACACTCTTTTGAATGATAGTTTCAGATTGGGTCTAGTTCCAAAATCCATCTTTAATAATTTTCTTATTCTGAATTTTGAATTTCAAAAAATTAGTTAGCGTGTTTTTCTAAACTTCTCTAAAAAACTTATGTTTTCAAAGGACTTTATTCACATTACTTAAGATATTCAAAGCATTCTGAGTTTTTTTTTTCTCTCAAAACCCTTGTAACCGTCTCTTCCAAAATCTTATGTGTTCTTCCTCTTCAAAAACCAACAGCCCAGAAAAAGCTTTAATCTTTTTTATGGCAAAGACAAAATCATCGGTTCCAAAACCAAAGAAAGGGCAAAAATCATCTCCATTGATGAAGAAAAAGGTTTCGGGTTCAAGTAAGGCAAAGGAGAAAGAAATCTCTCCTCAACCGAACTTCTCCGAATCCCACAATGATTCTTCAGAGTTGTCTCCAGAACAAGTGTGTTTTGAAAATCAGGTACCTCGCTTCCTTGATTCAAAATGCGAGACTGAGTATAATGATTGGGTGTCAAGAAATCGGACAGTCATCTCTGGTTATCGTGTTAACCACTCTGCTTTTCTGAATCTGTCAAATATTCTAAACATGTTTGATCATATAGGTTGGGTTAGTTTACTGTCTGTTGATGAGAAAATATACACCCCTTTTGTTTGGAAATTTTATGCTAACTTAAGGAAAGGAAGACTGGAAGAAACTGAGGGTGGTTTTATGATTCGTTGGTATGTGTCGAGAGTGAAAGGCAAAGATATAGAGTTTGATCATAGACTGTTCAATAGGATTTGTGATGTAAGATATGTTGGGTTTCAATACTTTGAGTTAAACAAATTTTTTGAAGGAAATGACATTTTTTATCTGAAAAATTTTGAGAAATTCTTCACTGGTGGGAAGAATTTTAGAAATTCTGGAAATAGAAGCTCGAAATGGCTAAATGGTGTTGGTAGAATTCTGCACCATATGGTATTGACCATAATAGTACCTAACTTTGGGCATAAAATTTCAATAAGTATTCTACAGATGGTGATTATGTTGGCTCTAGCTAAGGAAAGGTAGATTAACTTTGGGTTTTTAGTAACAAAATTGATGTTGCAGACAAGGAATATTTCAAGCAAAGCACTGCCATTTGCAAATTTACTGACCAAAGTTTTTAGATATTTTGAAGTTGATTTAAATTATGCTCCTTGTGATTCATCCAAGATAAATGTGTACATCTTTGACTCTTTTGAGAGGATGGGTTATGTAAGGGAAAATAATGAATAGAAGTTGTTGAGAGATATTGCAGGAAAAGAACGGGAAAATTTGATGAAGATTAAAAGTGAAGGGAAGTCTGTTCCTAGTACAGGAACAAAGAGGAAAATTGATAATGTTCTTCAGGCAGAATCTTCTGCCAAAGGAAAAGATCAGGACGCAGGCATGTCTAAGAGTATACTGGGTGCAATTAGTTTTATAGCTGAGAAATTGGACCTTCTCAGCTCTGAAATTCAAAGTCTTGGAAATAGATTATCTGCAGTTGAAAAATCTGCTAAAGCTACTTCTTTAGTATCTTCCCCAACGGTATTTGATCATAAAAAGGATGAACCTATCTTAGAGGAAAAATCTGATCTGGCTGCTATAGAAAAGGATCTTACTCCTGAACCAGTTAAGCAACCATCTCCTATGAAGGAAACAGTGGTTTCTCCTACTTCTCCTAAGCCAAAATCTTTTGGAAAGCGACAAAAATATATTGTGGTGAAAAGAAAATCAAACAGAATTGCAGGTTAACATTCCAAGAATGGTGCCGGGTCAAAAGCTAAAATGATAAATATCTCCTAGGCAACACTGTTGGGCAGCATAATTTTATGATGATCTTAAAATAATTTACTTTCTGCACATTTGAACAATTTACTTTTTCTGTCTTTTACGTTATGCTTTGGGATAATTACTGCTGGATGCTTGTTTATTTTCAGTCTCTTTCTTATATTATGCTTATTCCTATCTGGTTATGTTCTACTCTCTTTTTGCTATTGTTGTTTTTGATTGATGACAAAAGGGAAGAAAAAGTTGAACTGCATGAAAAGTTGAACTGTATGAACTGATGGTATATGACTGATTATAAGCTAAACTGCATGAAAAGTTGAACTGATGAACTGATGGCATATGATTGATTATATATGGACATATATGGGATCTGATATATAAACTGCTATGATGAATGAATCTGTTATGAAATCTGTTATGACAATTGATTTGGGAACCGTTATGAAATCTGATATGATGCACTGTTGTGGGGGAGAAAAAGATGAACCGTTATGAAAATCTGATATCATGAAACTGCATAAACTAATGGCATATGACTGATGATATATGGAATTATCTGGGATCTAAACTATTATGATCTGAATTGCATGAACTGAACTGTTAGGAACTGATATGAACTGTTATAATTGATATCTGCATGAACTAACTGCATGAACCGCTACTAATATGAACTGTTATGCACTGAAATTAAATATGAACTGTTATGAGAAGAATTGATATGATTTGATCTAAAACTGGCTGATTTATGTTCACTAAAAATCTTCTACCTGGATAGTTGTCTAAACTTCTATTTATGACATTCAGTTTACGACTACTTCATTCAAAAAACATTTTCTGTATGTTAAAGGTATCTTTGAGACTAGATTCTGTGATAGATTCTCGTGCATTGAGTCAGGGGGAGTTTTGGACTCAGATATTTCTAATCCAAGAAGAGGTTCTTATAAGAAGTCATATTGAATTGAAAATATACTTTTTGGACATCCAAAATCTATATCCAAAATGGATTTCTGAAAAAACTCGTTTTATACATTCTTCCAAAACACGTTTAGACGCACATTTTGGACATACAAATCCTGATTTTTGCTTTTCCCTCTTATGTTTAAAATGTTCATATAAGCAAATATTTAGGGGGAGTATCTTATCGTATGACTTATCTACTATCTCTTCTTTATCAAATCATTTTGAATATTTATATAGAGATATGAAATGCTTTAGGCTCATTGAGATATGTTTACAAGCTAGTGTTCATAAGCTCTCTTTGAGACCTATGTTGTGAGATTGCATTTATTTGCATCTCTTTTATTCAACATGTTTGCTTATTACATAGTATTTGTTTTATGTTTGTCATCACTCAAAAAGGGGGAGATTGTTAGCCTTAAGGGCTTTCTTCTATGTTTTGACTTATGGCAAATATTGATATGGACTAACTTATTAATCTATTGTGATAGGACATATTTAACCTCTATTATTCTAAGGCATTCAGATAAGATTATTTGGCAACTCTTTCGTCATTGAATTCAAGAATGGAAGATCAAAAGAGAAGAACAAAGTATATGGAGTTGCATATCAAGAAGTCATTTTTGAAGAATATTAGACTAGGAAGTGTTATTAAGGTATATCTATTAATTCCTATATCTCTTTATCTCTTGATTCATTTGACTTTACCTTGAAGTACCAAAGGAGAAAATTTCAAAGTTTTTGAAAATCTCAGAATTTTGTATTGAATAGTTTGAATCCAAAAGATTCATCCAAAATCCTGAAAACTGTGTTGAAATGTTCTGCCGAAAATGTGCCATTTTGGACTTACCTTTTAGATGCATCTTCGTTCAAAACCCGAGTCCAAAATACGGATAAGTTTAAACAGAAAAAATATATAGCCGCTTCTTTATGACCGTTGGCACTTCACTTTTTGGCTCCATAAATAGCCTCGAAAGCAAGATTAGAGATAAGATTTTTGAAACATTGTTCTTAGAAACACTATTGCTCAACATTTTCAAAAATCTTCTTTTATCAAAGCTTCAAAGTGAATTCATTTTGTGTCAAAGGTAAAAGTATTTGTGCTTTGTATCTAAGTAAACATCTGCTCAAGTAAGTGAGCTTTTTACTATTCTATTGATATTCAAATCTGTATTGTATCAAGGTTGTGATGTAAAATCCATTGGGGTGAGCCTTGTTTTGGTTAATGTTCAAGGTTGTAGAGTAAAACCCATTGGGGTGAGCCTTGTTTTAGTTAATGTTCAAGGTTTTGGTGTAAAATCCATTGGGGTGAGCCTTGTTTGGTGAATGTATCAAGGTTGTGGTGTAAAACCTAGTAAGGGTGATCCTTGATGTGATTGCGTGATTGAGAAGTTTTACCTAGTGTGGTGATCATCTCTTGTATGTGGTACTGTTTGATTTCATTAGGTGAAGTAAATGAAATCTGGTTAAAAATCCTTAAGTGTGAGCTTAAGGTAGTGGACGTAGATCTTGGTAGATCGAACCACTATAACATTCCTTGTCTCACTTCTTTTCGTTATTTGTTTACTACTTTGAGTTTCTTTCTTTGCCTAAATCTGGATATACATCTACGAGTTCTTGGATAACTTTTTATGTTTCCATAAAGTCTGTCCAAGCAACTTGGTGATCATCATTATTCTGCATTTTAGACAAGTTGAAAAAAGTTTTTAGCTTGCCAAAAATCTTATTCACCTCCCCTCTAAGGTTTTTCAATAATTGTTGAGAATAACTCAGATTTAATGACAATCTTGAAGTACAAAAATTATGGAAAATTTTACAAGAAATAGTCACAAAGAAATATGGATGACAAATGTTTATGGAAGATTTTTTGAAGTGAAAAAAGTTCTCTTTAGCTCATTTAAAATAGTTGAGTGACTTCGCTCAACTACGGTTGATGATTTACTTATTAGGTTCTATTAATAACTAATTAGTATTTAGGATTTATGAATTATTTGAAGGGGGATAAGAAAAAATTTCCACAGCATCTCCCCTTAAAAATGGACATTTTCCAGGTACTAAGGCCACTCAAAATTCAATCACAACAATTATCCACATATAATTCAATCCAACAACACTTCAAACAAACATAATACAACAACTCAAATCAAATCACCACCACAATCTATCTAATAGCCTCCCAATCACCTTAATCTCTTCCAAAAAGTTTATGAATTCTAATTTTTTTTGAAAAAATTTTGACAGAGTTTTTCCTATAAATTGGACGTTTTTCAGGCAATAAGCCACCTCTTTCAACCAATATTTAATAAAAACACACAAAATATAAAATCTCACAGCAAATATTTAATAAAAGTAACTTATGGATAATCACATATTACCCATGGGAGTGATCACCCATTACTCATGGGGATCCAGACATATATATTAAACATATAATATTTTAAGTTAAAATGTAGAAACTCAATAATAAAGTACCTTTTGTAGACAAGCAAAGCTAAAGAAAAAGCACCTCCGTAGAGTACTCTCTTGTAATGTGAAGCACTACATTTTAGATAATAATAATGGTTAAAAGTAAAGAAGATGCTTGATTCTCTTTTTGAGAATGCTATTGTTATAGCATAAAGGATTCAGTTGATAATGTAGCTAACTTAGCTACTAGTCATGATATTAGTGGCTTCTTCAAAAAGAGACGTTACATGTGCTTGTTAAATATAAAACTTGAAACATCTCTATCAACTAAAGCAAAAGTATAAGATGCCATAAACTTTGCATATGAGGATCCCTACTAAAGCAAAAGTATAAGAAGTAAATATTCAAACAACTAAAAAAAAAAAAACATGCGCTATATAATATGGAAATTAAAATAATATGCACCAAAATAATAAATCCATAGCATGTGCCAAGAAATAAATAATCAAATATTTTAAAAAAATTAATGCTATGTAATACATAATAAATATATAGCCATAATATATAACAGTAAATAAATAAATAAATAAATAAATAAATAAATAAATAAAAATAATAATAATAATAATAATAATAATAATAATAATAATAATAATAGTTGTTAACAAATTATGAATAGTAAATATATATTTATATGTATATATCTTAGTGACAATAATGACTGGTAGCTATTGTAGTCATAATCATAATTGTTATGATAATAAATATTAATTAGTAACTTTGGTAATAATATTAATAAATGAATTTAACAGTGTTAACAATAAGTAAACGATTAAATTTAGTAAATAAATAGTTAAATTACTCTATAATTTTTAGTTAATATGAATAATAAATTTTATTAATAACGCTATGCCTTAATCATATATACAATTAATAATGACCTCAATATACTAATTAGAAGTATGATAATCTAAATACTAACATATATATTGGTATAACCTACCAGAGAAAGTAACATTTAATGATCACATGGATAGCTACAATCAAATAGTCACGTTAATCACAAATAATAAGGCCATAATAAATCATACCATAATGCATCTAATGCCATATTAATATAAGTCTTCCCCATAATAATCAGCCAAAAGGGACCGGCACATCGCACATGATTCTCCACTGACCATGTGTTATACTTCACCAAAATGCATAGACAAAACAAAAAACCTTCTGCTTATATTCATACATATAGAATTAACACCTACAACAACAAATTCCAACAACTTGGAATGGGTAGTTTTCAAAATTTGGAATAAAGCAACATTTTTAGCATCAACAAGGAGTTCAAACTTAACTTTCACTCATTTCTTTCTTATTTCATGTCTTGTCGTGAAAGGATTGCAAAACATTTCCTCCCTTTCTTCTACCCATATCCACAGACTGGAGTAAAGCCTAAATACTTTCAAAATTTTTCTAATGGACTTAAAGAAATAAAGCAGCAGCAACATGAAAAATGCTCAAACCGTACTCATTCAAAAAAGAAATTATCATATCCCACATTGTCAAATATAAGCAACAATATAGTATCATTATCCATTGATCTTAAGAATCATAGTTCCAACCTTTACAAATTTCTACTGCGATCTCAGTCCCAATTTCTAAATAATCTGTTGGAAGAATCAGAGTTCCATAATGTCCAAGATAAAATGCTATGATTGTCCAAGAAATCATAAGAGTATAACTAAAGTGCAATTCATTGCTCGCTAGACAATATGCCCAGCTTTACACCATCCTTTACTTATTTTTTTGAAAAAAAAAACATTTGGGATCTTTAAACCAATTTAAGTTGTAGATAACATTAAAGGATGTCATCAATATCAAATTTCATTAAAAGATGTCACAGGACACAAACATCATCATCAATAAAATATCCATACCTATAAGCTCAAATGTGGAATATAGAAGACTGAAATTTGTCTAGAATTGTAGCAAAGGGACAGTGCCGTGGGACTGGTGGCGACAGAGGGAGGGACGGCGACAGAGGGACCAATGGCGGTATAGGGAGGGATAGCGGGATCATGAGCAATGCCAATAGAAGAAGGACATGACATGGGGTGATGAAAAGAGAGAACAAGGGACAGGATGGAAAGCAATTTCAGGAAAGACAGAAGGAGAAACTGGAAAGGAAGAATAAGAAAGGGGGAAAAAATAACAAGTGTCAGATTTATATAATAATTTTGCTACGCATGTATGCCGTCGCTAAATTCTCATAGATAGTGATAGTTTAGCGACGAAACATATATAATTTTTTTTTTGCACCTCTCTATTTTTCTAATTTGCTTTTAGATGAATATATACGACTAGATCTTAATTTTTCCTCAATTCACGTACATTGCATAATTTTTTTTTATAAAACTAAACTCCAAATTAAATAATAAATTATTTGTTAAATATGTTAATTGATAATAAAATTTTCCCCAATTTTAATCTTTTTACTAAAAATATGTTATACACAACTAAATATTGAACAAAGTTACAATTTAGTTGTTAATATTAAGTTAGTTAAAACTTAACAAAAGTTCAAGTTTTATTTTCTTTTTAAATAAGTTGTATAATTTAAAATGAACATGTTAGAATCATGTATACATACTTTGCTACATGTTTTAACAAAAGTTCAAACATATTATGATATTTTAATTAGAGATAAGACTTGAGTTGATATATATCATTACATGTATGTTTAAAAAAATTTAAAAACATTTGCAAAATATGTTTATTACTATATACATATTATTATATAAAATATTTAGATAGTAAAAAAGTCATATATATAATTTATATAAATATTAATGTACAACATATATAGCTAACACACACACACACACACACACAATAATCACGATTAACGTATCAATATATTTATACTACATAACTACAATTGATGCATACATAACTATATAAACACTAATAACATACACTATATATACATATACAATTATAACTATTAATCTATGAATATAGTATATAACTACATTGTGTGTGTGTGCGTGTGTGTGTGTGTGTGTGTGTGTGTGTGTGTGTGTGTGTGTGAAACCCCAACTAAAACCAACACTAGAGTAAGGGGGTCGGGATGCATATCATATTTTCCTGCATGAATATATATATTTGAATGATTTATATGTGCTTTGGAACTGTGATTTATAGTCTAGAAGGTTTAGTTGTGCTTATTGAGTAGGAAGGATAAATTAGTAATTTTGCTTGAAGTGAAAATAGGGAGATAATTTGAGGATTAAATAGGAAGAATATTTGGGAGAGAAAATAAGAACAAGAGTTGTTGTGGTTTAGTGGTTAGAGCTTTGGAATTAATCTCTAAAGTCCTGAGTTCAAATCCCATCATTTAAGTTTTAGCATGATTAATTTTATTTTGTTTAAGGTTGGACTTTTCGGCCTTTGTATTCCATAAGTAGAAGTAGGAGTGATATCCTAGGGAAAACATGAAGGGAATGTCCTAATCCTATTCTTATGCCCTACAATAATTCTTAAGGGATTTATGCCCTTCTACTCTCTAGCTTACCTAAATTCTTTATCAATTAAGTTGTTCAATTTATCCAAAGCCATTTTCATTTCCAAAAAATTCAACAAGGTTTATCAACCTTGGAATCTCGAAAATGACTCTTAGAGGATGGAGTATTGGTTGAAAATGGAGAAGGAGTTCAGGAAGATTCCCAAGAGAATTAATTTCCATGGTTGAACCTTCAAACTCCACTCCATAGGTATTCATCTTCTCCATGGTAGCAATCTGGAAATTTTCCAGCTTCTTGGCCAGTCCAGCTTTCGAAAACTTCAGCCATTTTTCTCACTCAAATGTTGCCAGAAAATAGCCAATTTGTTCAGCTTGAAGACTGAAAACCTTGACTAAAAATCGGACTGCACAAAGCTGTGCAACCAAGGAAAAAATCCTGGACAGTTTCGCAGCTTAACAGGCCAAAAACTAAGTTGTTTCTTCTAGCCTTCAAACCAGTGATTTACCTTTGTCTTTCCTCCATAAAGAAGGCTGGAAACCAGCCTTAAAGGACCCTCCAATACCCCTTCAAAGCCTCTGCAAGTCGGCTGGAACATTGTAGAAAAATTGCACAAAAATTCCAGCAAGCCATTCGAATGAACAACTAAAAAATTCCAGCCTTACTCCCTTTTCAAGCTTTGTCCGAAAATCACTTCAACTTTCTGTGAAACCAACCTTAGTCAGCCATGAACTGAACTTCTTCACCTCCTCCATTGATCTGCATGAATAAGCACCATAGCTACTCCTTAAATCCCTTCATCAATTACTCCAATCAAGCTTCCAATTAGAATTCAAAATTTCAGCAAATTGCTCCATGGAAACTTTCATGGATTAGGCTTCAAACAACCAGAAATTATCCCCACCATAACACTCAAAATTTTGGCCACCATATAGTTCCTTCAAACCTCATTCCTCTGAGCAAAACTTCAACAAAACCAGTTAGCCATAGCAGCTCCAAGAACCTCCATCAATCAAACCACTCTTACCATATCTTCTACCTTAATTCACTCAATGAATTACTCCCTTTGAAATTCAAATGATCAGATTTCCCTTTTCCTCCTAATCTGAAAATTCAATCACAAGAATCCCTCAAACCATTCGGCCAACATCTTTCAGCAAATTTCGTCCAGTTCTCTCTCTCCATTCTCTCTATTCCTCCAAGAACACCAAGAACACACACCACCATCCTCCAAGCCTAAGACCACTCTAAAAATCTCCAATTCATTCTAAAAACTTCAGATCACATCTACTCACCCTCTAGAGTCCATTTCTATATTTTATAACATCAAACATTGAAAACAAAATTTTGCTAACGGATCAAAAACCAGAATTTTTCTTGAAGATTCAAGAACTCTCTCAAGGTAACAAAAAACGATTTTGATAATCTTCTTCCTTCAATCTTTAAGCATGATATACTAACATTCTCTCTCTCTCTCTCTCTCTCTCTCTCTCTCTCTCTCTCTCTCTCTCTCTCTCTCGGCCTAAATGGTTGGTGCAACCATGGCCATTTTTCTTTTTCCCTCTTGGATGAATCAAGCCTCCTAAGTGTGTGGATCTCCTTGAATCTTCACCAAGATTGTCATCAACCAAGTATTTCTCTTTAAACTCCTCTCTAATTCCAGAATCATATCTCTTAGATGTTGTTAGAAAAGGATAGGTGATGTTTGGGGATTGAGTATATGCTTGTGTATGAAGGAGTTGAGATAGGAGTATGAGGATGTTTTGCCATGATTAAGTGCTATAGTATTTTTTGTGGATTGATGCATGTTTTTCATGTCTTGAGTGAGTTGGATGGTTAAGCATGCTAGATATTATATCACCTTCGGTGAATAGGATTTATGTTCTTGTATTCTTGTTGAAGCCATGAATATAATTATGCTTAGTGAGATTTGGATCATGTGATAGTAGATATGGATTTAAGCCTTTATGCATGAATAGAATAGTTGGTTGATTGATGTTGGATTTTATTTTCATGAATCTTGTTAGCAATAGGAAAATTATAATTATGACCTTATTGATCCTAAGATATTTTAATTAGCTAATTTATTTACGTTAATAAAAGTTAATACTATAATTTCCCTCCAATAATTTCGAAAACCCTAGGAAGTTGGATTTGGATTATTAAATGGAATAGTGATATTTTAGCCAAATAAATGATATCTTTTATTAAAAATAATATATACAAATATTTATATAACAATAATAATAAATAAAGCCTTTTATATAAATAATCGTAAAAGGTAAAATATTAATCTTATAGGTCATATATTCATAAATACTGTTAAAATTTATTTATTACCTTTTGATCAAAATTTAATAAAATTTACTATTAATTTTATTTACTAATTATTTTCTATCTATTAATTATTAATTAAGAGATTAGTAATAATTTATTATTTTTAAGACTTAGGACCCTTCATCAAATAAACCTTAGTTTATTTATTAATAACAAAGATTATATTTGAACCTATAATTTATTAGAAATTATTTTACAACCCCTAGTTATTTTCATTTATCGAACTAGACTTATTTTATAAAACCCTGTATCATCTAGCCTTAAAGCTTAGGACATTAGGGTCATGATTGTAATAAGTTGAACTAGGATTATTTATGGAAGCAATTATAGCTTGAGTATAACCATATGCCTTGTGTTTACCTCAGGCGGGGTTAGGTCAGCTTTGGAAGGTTTGTGAATTTGCAAGCAAAGGATCAGGTAAGTTCCGACATAAAACTTATTTGATGACAGAAGGTTACTATGGCAAGCCAAACGCGAAGTGTGTGGACACTCAATTTTGTAAAGGCAATTAAGGACTGTTTCCTTTCTTGTTTCAGTCAAACAATTTGCAAATCAACAAGCAGTTTTGCTCAAACACTAAACTCTTTCTAAAACCATCTTTGACATGAATTTTAGGTATCCTTAATTGCCATTTCCAAATAAAGTAATGTTTTATCAGTTTTCTCCCAAGTAGGACAATCAACGTTGAGTACTCAATAAGGGTAGGCTAGTAGTACTAGTTTTGAAGAGTAAGGTGAGTCTTCTGGCAGGAGGCTACCTCCAGAAGATAAACTCAACTTAGAGAAACGATAGTACTACTTAGTTCTGCGGGTCCGAGCTAGCAAGTTTCAGTCATGTGGATTGTGTGTTGCCAAAATGGACAATCAGTTTGTTTGGGTGTAGAGAAGGAAGAGTATCTTACCCAGTAGACCATACACTTACCTTTTGTCAGTCTGCACAGTGTATGGCATTCTGACCGTTATATGGACATGGGGCCTAATGTGTGATAACCTATGGCCACCCATTTGAGTGGTTGTATTTATTGTACACATGTATGGTTTGAAAAAAGGAAAAATGCCACTCTTTATTTTTAACCTCATTTATTGCTTGCCAGCATTTTCTTTTATACAACTTTTATAACTTGCATACATGAACTGTTTTACCTCAAACACTCAAAGCACACATAGACTTACTGAGATTTTTATCTCATCACCTTTTATGCCATGTTTTTAGGGCAATCCTGCTGTGGAGATGAGTAGCTAGTTGTTGCCTACTTGGAAGACATTGTGTTATTTATTTCATGTATTGTTATGAGAGATGATTGTAATCAATTGTCTTGGATTTGTTCTTAACTTTTGGGTTGTAATAAGTTTTAATTTTAAAGTATTGTTTTATTTTCATTTGTGTGACCTAGTTATAAAGACCCCTTGTCCTTTGGATGAGGCGACATCCCCGACCCTGTTGGGCCTAGGTAGTGGGGTGTTACAAGTGGTATCAGAGCCTAGGTTTAGGCAAATATTGATAGTATATGTTCTATTTTATTAAGCTCAAATCTTTTATCCAACCTATCTTGTTTATGCTGTACGATGGTTAGAATGCTTAGAACCACGAGGAAAGCGCAGCAGTGGCATCCTCCTATCCCTATCTATCCAAAAGACCTACCAGTGCCTCAGCCTACACCTCAACTTGCACTGTAGCTAATTATTCCCTTGGAAGATAGCAGTGACAATGAGGTCCCGATCAATGAGCCACCCCCAATACCTGTGATAGACTTGAGTTCTGACAGTGAAGATGAAGAGATTGATATGGAGTATTTTCCCCACCCTCCTAGTCCCATAGTTGATTTGTCAGCTGATAGTGATGACCCAGGGGAGATAGATTATGAATCTCCACTTAGACCTTCCTTCATACCTCCACCTAACCAGGTTGAGACCGTGGAGAGTTCTAGGTGACCCGAGAAAGAGCCAATGGATGGGTTTGCAAGTGGGGCTGGGATATACTTCACTAAGAATACTGGGGGATGGTTATATGAGGCCGACCTTGAAGATTCTGATGAGGACTAGAGGGGCTGAGAGTTGTTATGATCAGGATGTTTATTTACTGCTTTTCGTAAACTTCTATGTTAAGGAGTTTCATTTCTGTTTGCTATTTTAATTTCAAAATTATGTAAATAAGAGTACTTGAGTACTCTAAGATTTGAGAGAAATTTATATGCAATTCTTTAGACAAAACTTACTTATGATTTTTCTTTTACTTAAATCTGATTGTGAATGTATGCTCAAATGTTTTAAACATTGTATACATAAACTCATCATTTGAGTATAGTTTAGAATGGCACCCAAGCGCCATATAGCCACATCAGGCGGGAGAGTTCTGAAGGCAAAACCTGTGGCACCAGAGGTCGAAGCGACCCAAATGCCGTCACTTAACCGGGGAAATAAGAGTGAACCAGATTTGGAAATGGGGTCTGAAGCACCTACTGAAGTGACAATGGGGCAAGCATTCAGCAAAATGGCAGAAATTCTACAAACTTTGACTGAGAGGAGGAACCCCAAGGGAGAGGATGAAGCATTAGAGCAGTTTCTGAAATTTCAACCGCCGATCTTTTTGGGAGAAGCTGAGTAGGATCAGAAAGCTGAGTAATTGATAGAGCAGATGGAGGACATATTTGCTATGCTCCAGTACACTAAGGAGCGAATGGTAAAGTTTGCTGCATTCCATTTGAGGGGCCCAGCTCGGGCATGGTGGCAGCGGGTTTAGGACGATTGGGGGATGATTAATCAGGATTGGACATGGGCCAATTTTGTGGAAGCCTTTAGAGCTGAGTATATCCCTCAATGGATAGTGGAGAAGCTAGAGGTCGAGTTTCAGAATTTAAAGTAGGGAGGTATGACGGTAGCCCAATATGTGGCACGATTCACCCAGCTATCAAAGTATTGCAAGAGGCTAGTGGACATCGAGCAGAATAGGACCAGATAATTTGTCAAGGGGCTCAGGCAGGAATTAAGGAGGGTATTGGCACTTTCTCCACCAACGACCTACTCAGGGGCTGTAGATGCAGCTACCTGGACAGAAAATGAGGACTGCAGCAGAATGGCATCGAGACCCTTCTAGCCACCAAGGAAACCGCAAGAACCTTTCCAGAGGCAGCAATCCAATAAGCCCCCAACCAACCAGCAGTGGCAGAATCGGGGAAAGTAAGCTCGGACAACACCGGCTGGTCTTGCGCAGAACCTTCCGTTACGTCGGCAATGTGGAAAAAGTGGCCACACAGAGAAGAACTGTTAGTCCAAAGGAGGTGAGCGGAAATGTTACCACTGCGGAGACCCGAACCACCTACGGAACGCCAGCTTTAAACTTCACCAAGCCGGGCAAGGAAATCCGGCTTAGAACCCGGGGCCCAATCGAGCTAATGCCTCGGGAGCATCCATGAGTGGAGCACCGAAGCCTCAAGTAAAAGCAAAGGTATTCCCTTTCAACAGAAAGGAAGTTGGAACTGATGCGGCAGTGGTGGAAGGTACGTTTACTATCCAAGGACGTTGCGTTAATGCGTTGATAGACCTTGGATCTACCCATTCCTATTTAACTAAGAACTGTGCATATCATTTGGGTTGGGATGGAGTAGAACTACTTTTTACCTTATTGGTGAGTACACCTTTGGGGAAGATGGTGCAAGCGGATCGGTATGTGCGAAATTGTAAAATTGGAGTGGGGAGAGAAAACTTGGAGAGAGATTTGATAGTATTGGATATTGATGATTATGATTTGATATTGGGAATGGATTGGCTAGCGAAGCATGGGGCTAGGGTAGACTGTTAGAATAAATCGGTTTAGTTCATTAGACCAGGGTGTGATGTGCTGGAATTCAACGGCAAGAGAGTGAAGGAATTGAAGTATCTAATACCTGGGGCTAAGGCCTGAAAATTGTTGAAGCAAGGATGTCAAGGATATCTAGCTTATATGATAAGCAAGCCGAAAGACCAGTGCACTCTAGAGGATCTGAAGTAGTGAAGGATTTTCCTGATGTGTTGCCCGTGAAACTCACTTCTTTACCTCCCAACCAAGAAGTTGAATTCACCATTGATCTAGTACCAGGAGCAGAACCGGTATCCTCCATATCGGATGGCACTAACGGAGCTGAAAGAGCTGAAGGAGCAGTTAGAAGAGTTGGTGAAGCAAGGTTACATCAGACCTAGCACGTCGCCCTGGGGAGCACCTGTGCTATTTTTGAAGAAGAAGGATGGGACTCTGAGACTGTGTATTGACTATCAGGGCTTGAACAACCTGACGATCAAGAATAAGTATCCATTACCGCTGATCGATGAGCTGTTTGACCAGTTGTAAGGATCCAATTGCTACTCTAAATTAGACATGAGGCAAGGGTACTATCAAGTGAGGATAAAAGAGGAGGATATCCCTAAGACGGCCTTCAACACAATATATGGTCACTATGAGTTTGTGGTAATGCCATTCGGGATAACCAATGCACCAGTAGTATTTATGGATTTGATGCATCGAGTATTTCGACCCTACTTAGATAAGTTCGTGGTGGTCTTTATTGACGACATACTTATTTATTCCAAGAGTCCGAAGGAGCATGCGGAACATCTGAAACTGGTATTGGAGAAGCTAAGAGAGCACAAGCTTTTCGCTAAGTTTAGAAAGTGTGAGTTCTGGATGAATAGTGTGGCATTTCTTAGCCACGTGGTGACCAAGGATGGAATCAAGGTAGACCCAGCTAAGGTTGAAGCAGTTTCAGACTAGAAGCAACTGGAGAACATCATCGAGATTCGAAGTTTCTTGGGATTGGCTGGTTATTATAGGAAGTTTATCAAAGGATTTTCAATGCTTGCATCGCCTATGACCTGATTGCTGAGAAAGGACGTGCCATTTGTTTGGAATGAAAAATATGAGAAGAGTTTCCAAGAACTGAAATAGAGATTGATGACAGCACCGGTGTTGAGTTTGCCAGAGGGAGATAAGCCTTACGCGCTATATACCGATGCTTCGAAAGAAGGTTTAGGAGCAGTTTTGATGCAAGACCGAAAGGTGATCGCCTATGTTTCTCGGAAGTTGAGGCCTCATGAAGTCAATTACCCCACACATGATCTAGAGCTGGCAACCATTGTGTTCGCTTTACAGAAATAGTAGCACTACCTGTACGAAGCTAAATATGAAGTGTTTACTGATCATAAGAGCCTGAAGTACATCTTCACCCAGAAGGACTTGAATCTGAGACAGCAAAGATAAATGAAATTTTTGGAGAAGTACCGTTATCCAAGCAACTATCATCCTGGGAAGGCCAACGTTGTTGTTGATGCCCTGAGCAGAAAAGTCGGTATGGCTAGGCTAAGGGTACAAGAGATTCAAGTGGTTCAGGATGTGTTGGATAGAAGAGCGGAAGTGCAATGGGAGAAGATTGTTGTTAGCAACCTGAAGTTGATACCAGATCTAAGGCAGAAAATTATTGAAGCTCAGCAAAGTAATGTGGAATTTCAGCTTTTCAAGGACAAGGAGCTTAAACGGCAAGGTAGTGAATTTCGGCAAGACGAAGCAGGAGTTTTGTATTTTAGAGATCGGTTGTGTGTACCCTAAGAGCATCAATTGAAGGACATAATTCTGGAAGAGGTGCATAAGAGCAAGTACGCCATTCATTCGGGGGAAGTCAAAATGTACCAGGATTTGAAGAGGGCCTATTTGTGGCTCGGAATGAAGCGGGGCGTGGTTAAATATGTCTCGACATGTCTCACCTATCAGAAGGTCAAAGCAGAGCACAAGAAGTCAGTAGGACTGTTGCAACCGTTGCCAGTACCTAAATAGAAGTGGGAGGAAGTGACCATGGACTTTGTCACCGGACTTCCTATGTCAAATACCCAAAAGGACTCCATATGGGTAGTGGTGGATCGACTGACCAAGTTAGCACATTTCATACCAGTGAACGTAAGAGATTCCATGGAGAAGTTGGCTCAAACTTATGTACGAGAAATAGTCCGACTGCATGGAGTGCCCTCAAGTATCGTGTTTGACCGAGACCCGATATTAACATCTCGATTTTGGGACAAGTTTCAAGAATCAATGGGGTCGAGTCTGAAGTTCAATACGACGGTGCATTCGCAAACCGATGGACAGTCAGAAAGGGTTATACAGATAATGGAGGATATGCTGAAAGCCTGTGTTCTAGATTTCGGGGATAAATGGATCGAATGTGTGCTGTATGCGGAGTTGTCGTACAACAACAGTTATCAAGCTTCGATTGGAATGGCTCCATATGAGGCACTATATGGACGCAAGTGTCAGGTACCGCTATACTGGAGTTGTCAGAAGATGGTCATATAAGCAAATTCGGAGAAGTTTGTGTTCAAGAAATGTTGGACAAGGTCAAGTCAATCAGGGAAAGGTTGAAAGCAGCTCAAAGCCGACAAAAGAGTTATGCGGACAATAGATGGAGAGAGTTAGAATTCTAGGCAGGAGATAGTGTATTCCTGAGATTGACACTGAATAGAGGAACTTGAAGCATCCGAAAGGTGGGAAGCTGAATCCGAGGTATTTGGGGCCATTTCTGATAAAGGAGAAAATTGGGCTGGTGGTGTATCGATTGGATTTACCAGATGGGTTAACGGGAATTCATGATGGGTTTCATGTGTCGCAACTAAAAAAGTGCAATGTCGATTCCGGTCTTGTTTTGAATAATGAGCCGTTGGTGTTGCAACCCGACTTGAGCTATGTGGAGAAACCCGTGAGAATATTGGACCGAAGTATCAAGACTCTCTGGAACAAGCAGATACCGATGGTAAAAGTGCAGTGGGAGCATCATGGCACGTGAAATGCCACACGGGAAATAGAAGAGTGGGTAAAGCAAAAGTATCCTGATCTGAGATAGAGGCATGCCTGAATTTCGGGATAAATTTCTCCTAAGGAGGGAAGGATGTGAAACCCCAACTAAAACCAACCCTAGAGTAAGGGGGTCGGGATGCATATCATATTTTTTTGCATGAATATATATATATATATATATATATATATATGAATGATTTATATGTGCTTTGGAATTGTGATTTATAGTCTAGAAGGTTTAGTTGTGCTTATTGAGTAGGATGGGTGAATTGGTAATTTTGCTTGAAGTGAAAATAAGGAGATAGCTTGAGGATTAAATAGGAAGAATATTTGGGAGAGAAAATAAGAACAAGAGTTGTTGTGGTTTAGTGGTTAGAGCTTTGGAATTAATCTCTAAGGTCTTGAGTTCAAATCCCATCATTTAAGTTTTAGCATGATTAATTTTATTTTGTTTAAGGTTGGACTTTTCGGCCTTTGTATTCCATAAGTAGAAGTAGGAGTGATGTCCTAGGGAAAACATGAAGGGAATGTCCTAATCCTATTCTTATGCCCTACAAGAATTCTTAAGGGATTCATGTCCTTCTACTCTCTAGCTTACCTAAATTCTTTATCAATTAAGTTGTTCAACTTATCCAAAGCCATGTTCATTTCCAAAAAATTCAGCAAGGTTTATCAACCTTGAAATCTTGAAAATGACACTTAGAAGATGGAGTATTGGCTGAAAATGGAGAAGGAGTTAAGGAAGGTTCCCAAGAGAATTAATCTCCATGGTTGGACCTTCAAACTCCACTCCATAGATATTCATCTTCTCCATGGCAACAATCTGGAAATTTTCCAACTTCTTGGCCAGTCCAGCTTTTGAAAACTTCAGCCATTTTTCTCACTCAAATGCTGCCATAAAAATAGCCAATTTGTTCAGCTTGAAGACTGAAAACCTTGACAAAAAATCGGACTACACAAAGTTGTGCAAACCAGGAAAAAATCCTGGACAGTTTCGCAACTTAGCAGGCCAAAAACCAAGCTGTTTCTTCTAGCCTTCAAACCAGTGATTTACCTCTGTATTTCCTCCATTAAGAAGGCTGGAATCTAGCCTTAAAGGACCCTCCAATACCCCTTCAAACCCTCTGCAAGTCGACTGGAACATTGTAGAAAAAACTCCACAAAAATTCCAGTAAGCCATTCAAATGAACAACTAAAAAATTCCAGCCTTGCTCCCTTTTCAAGATTTGTCCGAAAAGCACTTAACTTTCTGTGAAACTAACCTTAGTCAGCCATGAACTGAACTTCTTCACCTCCTCCATTGATCTACACGAATGAGCACCATAGGTACTCCTTAAATCCCTCCACCAATTACTCCAATCAAGCTTCCAATTAGAATTCAAAATTTCAGCAAATTGCTCCATGGAAACTTCCATAGATTAGGCTTCAAACAACCAAAATTTTTTCCCACCATAACACTTAGAATTTTGGCCACCATATAGCTCTTTCAAACCTCATTCATCTCAGCAAAACTTCAACAAAACCAGTCGGCTATAGCAGCTCCAAGAACTTCCATCAATCAAACCACTCTTACCATATCTTCTACCTTAATTCACTCTATGAATTACTCCCCTTGAAATTCAAATGATCAGATTTGCCTCTTCCTCCTAATCTAAAAATTCAATCATAGGAATCCCTCTAACCATTCGGCCAACATCTTTCAGTAAATTTCATCCAGCTCTCTCTCTCTCTATTCTCTCCATTCCTCCAAAAACATCAAGAACACCAAGAACACACACCACCATCCTGCAAGCCTAAGACCGCTCTAAACATCTCCAATTCCTTCCAAAAACTCCAGATCATGTCTACTCACCCTCTAGAGTCTATTTCTGTATTTTATAACATCAAACATTGAAAACAAAATTTTGCTAACAGATCAAAAATCAGAATTTTTCTTGAAGATTAAAGAACTCTCTCAAGGTAACCAAGAACGATTTTGATCATCTTCTTCCTTCAATCTTTAAGCATGATATACTAACATTCCCTCTCTCTCTCTCTCTCTCTCTCTCTCTCTCTCTCTCTCTCTCTCTCTCTCTCTCTCTCTCTCTCTCGGCCTAAATGGTTGGTGCAACCATGGCCGTTTTTCTTCTTCCCTCTTGGATGAATCAAGCCTCCTAAGTGTGTGGATCTCCTTGAATCTTCACCAAGATTGTCATCAACCAAGTATTTCTCTTTAAACTCCTCTCTAATTCTAGAATCATGTCTCTTAGATGTTGTTAGAAAATGATAGATGATGTTTGGGGATTGAGTATATGCTTGTGTATGAAGGAGTTGAGATAGGAGTATGAGGATGTTTTGCCATGATTAAGTGCTATAGTATTTGTTGTGGATCGATGCATGTTTTTCATGTCTTGAGTGAGTTGGATGGTTAAGCATGCTAGATATTATGTCACATTTGGTAAATAGGGTTTATGTTCTTGTATTCTTGTTGAAGCCATGAATATGATTATGCTTAGTGAGATTTGGATCATGTGATAGTAGATATGGATTTAAGCCTTTATGCATGAATAGAATAGTTGGTTGATTGATGTTGGATTTTATGTTCATGAATGATATGGGCTACATTAGTTATACTTTGCTTAGTTATTTGAGGCTCTTTTGTAATACATTTTGTGCAATAACTAGTAGTATTCTTTCATATTTGAGATTTTATCCTTGGAAATGTATTTTGGTCATTATCTCAGGATTTTGGGTAAAACAAAGCAAAACCATCGCGAAACAGAGCAGAGGCGGCGCCAGCTGTAAGTCTGGAACCGGCACCGGCTGCATTCTGGAACCTATGCACACAATTCGGAGAAAAATCGACAGACGAGTGGAGAAAAAGAACACAGCGGCGCCGGCTCCGAAGAACCAAGGTGGTGCCGGCTGTGGTCTGTCCCTGAGGTGGTGCTGCAATCTTTCTACGCGTTTTTTGAAATCTGAAGAGTTTTAGCAGTTCCCAACTTCTACTCTGCCAAGAACTTGGTACCTACGAGTTTAGGCACTTCTTAAGCCTATAAATAGATGGAAAACACAAGGGAAAAGGGGGAAATTCATCGATCACCATAGAAAATCACTCAGTCCAAGGAGGAATTCTTCAAGTTCAAGGAGGGTTGTACAAGAAGGTCTTCAAAGGAAGAAGAAGGAAGCTTGTCTATAAGTTCTTTCTTTTACTTTGTTTTCTTTTTCTTGAACAATGATATGTCAATTATTTTATTGTAATTCAACATTGTTTTAGATATTCATGATTTCTAGAGTTATTTGATCTTTTGATTAATTGGTTATTATTCTTGATATTCAATTACTTATGCTTATTACGAGATTAGTTAGTTGATTCTATCCATTGACTTGCTGGACCAAAGGGGTTGATGGTTGTTTTGATTTATTAATTTTATATTCTATTGGCAATTGACTTGCTGGACCAAAGGGGGTTAATTGTTTAAGAATTGGTAATTGAAGGTTAATTGATGTCTTCCGAGACCAAGGGTTTATTGATTAATTTCATGTTCTAAATTCGCCAGGACCAAGGGAATTTAATTAAGGATTGTGTTTAATGCGTCTTTGGGATGAATTAGTTGAGACGGACCAAGTGATTCTAATTTATTTAGAAGATAGTGATTTCATCGATTGACCATCAAAGTGAATCTACCTTCATCCTTCATGGTGCCAAGAGAATGATTGGTTATGATAATGGTTCAGTTCTTTAAAATCATGTTTGTCTAAACAATGGCTTGAGTTACATAAATCTACATCATTGACTTATACATATTTTTATTTTCTTTTTAATTTTTCTTTTTATTTATTTTTCACTTTATCGAGTCGGTTAAATAATGAAAGAAGGGTAATTAATGTCTACTTGTTCCTTGAGGATCGACACTTATTTGAATCCTATGCTCAGTTAATGATGAGTACGTTTGCTCATATGTGTGATTTGGATTTAATGTTTTAATTTGAACTTGATTGGGAATGTGCTTAGTTTTGTATGATTTTTATACCCAAGTCCGGACACATCAATGAATCTTGTTAGCAATAGGAAAATTATAATCATGACCTTGTTGATCCTAAGATATTTTAATTAGCCAATTTATTTACGTTAATAAAATTTAATGCTATCTTTTCCCTCCAATAATTTTGAAAACTCTAGGAAGTTGATTTGGAATATTAAATAGAATAGTGATATTTTAGCCAAATAAATTATATCTTTTATTAAAAATAATATATACAAATATTTATATAACAATAATAATAAATAAAGCCTTTTATATAAATAATCATAATAGGTAAAATATTAATCTTATAGGTCATATATTCATAAATACTGTTAAAATTTATTTATTATCTTTTGATCAAAATTTAATAAAATTTACTATTAATTTTATTTACTAATTATTTTCTATCTATTAATTATTAATTAAGAGATTAGTAATAATTTTTTATTTTTAAGACTTAGGACCCTTCATAAAATAAACCCTAGTTTATTTATTAATAACAAAGATTATATTTGAACCTATAACTTATTAGAAATTATTTTACAATCCCTAGTTATTTTCATTTATCAAACTAGACTTATTTTATAAAACCCTGTATCATCTAGCCTTAAAACTTTGGACATTAGGGTCATGATTGTAATAAGTTGAACTAGAATTATTTATGGAAGCAATTATAGTTTGAGCATAACCATATGACTTGTGTTTACCCCAGGCGGGGTTAGGTTAGCTTTGGAAGGTTTGTGAATTTGCAAGCAAAGGATCAGGTAAGCTCCGACATAAAACTTATTTGATGACAGAAGGTTACTATGGCAAGCCAAACGCGAAGTGTGTGGACACTCAATTTTGTAAAGGCAATTAAGGACTGTTTCCTTTCTTGTTTCAGTCAAAAAAATTATTTGCAAATCAACAAGCAGTTTTGCTCAAACACCAAACTCTTTCCAAAACCATCTTTGACACGAATTTTAGACACCTTTAATTGCCATTTCCAAATAAAGCAATGTTTTATCAGTTTTCTCCCAAGTAAGACAATCAATGTTGAGTACTCAATAAGGGAAGGCTAGTAGTACTAGTTTTGAAGAGCAAAAGTGAGTCTTCTGACAGGAGGCCACCTCCAGAAGATAAACTCAACTTAGACAAACGACAGTACTACTTAGTCATGCCGGTCCGAGCTAGCAAGTTTCAGTCATGTGGACTGTGTGTTGCCAGAATGGACAATCGGTTTGTTTGGGTGTAGAGAATGAGGAGTATATTACCCGATAAGCCGTACACCTACCTTTTGTCAGTCTGCATAAAGTGTGGCATTCTGAGCATTATATGGACATGGGGCTTAACGTGTGGTAACCCATGGCCACCCATTTGAGTGGTTATATTTATTGTGTACACGTATGGTTTGAAAAGAGGAAAAACGCCGCTCTTTATTTTTAACCTCATTTATTGCTTGCCAGCATTTTCTTTTATACAACTTTTATAACTTGCATACATGAACTGTTTTACCTGAAACACTCAAAGCACACACGGACTTATTGAGATTTTTATCTCATCACCTTTTATGCCATGTTTTCAGGGCGATCCTGCTGTGGAGATGAGTAGCTAGTTGTTGCCTGCTTGGAAGACATTGTGTTATTTATTTCATGTATTGTTTTGAGAGATGATTGTAATCAATTTATCTTGGATTTGTTCTTGACTTTTAGGTTGTAATAAGTTTTAATTTTAAAGTATTGTTTTATTTTCGTTTGTGTGACCTAGTTATAAAGACCCCTTATCCTTTGGACAGGGCGACATTCCCGGCCTTGTTGGGCCTAGGTAGTGGAGTGTTACAGTGTGTGTGTGTGTGTGTGTGTGTGTGTGTGTTAATTATCTAACATTTCAAGTATATTGAGATATATATTCACACATATACATAACATACATAACTGTAATATCCATATATGCATATACAATTATAACCATTAATATATTAGTATAGTATATAACTATATTAAATATGTATTTATATTAATTATCTAACGTTTCAAGTATATTGACACACACACACACACACACACACACACACACACACACACTCATAATTGTTGTATAATGACATGTACATTTTAAAACATACCAAAATATCTAACTATACACAAACCTGGCGATCAAATAACTTTAAAATTTGAATAAAATATAAAAATTTATACAACCATAGCTAAACTCTCGCCGTTGCTAAACCCTAGCAAAATAGAGAGGGTTTAACTACGACAGCTTCCAATTAAATTCCCACCAATTTTTTTTATTATAAATTACATGGCCAAAGCTAAACCCTAGCAAAATAGCGAGAATTTAGCGACCACAGCTTCATTTTACATTTACACTAACTAATTATTGACAAAATTTACTTTGCCCTTGCAGAACCTAGGTATATTATCGAAGGTTGTGATTTTCCTTACAACACTGTCGCTAACGGCGAGAGTTCAGCTAGGATGGTTGATAGGGCTAGATTTGCCTATATTTTTCTAGTTATTTGAGGTTGCTTTCTGATGCTTTTGATACAATAACTAGCCAATTCCCTTCCTATTTGATATTTTGCCTATGGAAAATATTTTTGGTGATTTGTACAGAAATTGAAGAATTTGGAGTGAAATTATAAAGTTCCAATGGTGAACCGGCATCGGCCCACATAGCTGAGCCGTCTGGGGTTCAATTCTAGAAGAACAGCGAAGAACAGAGGAGTTTCGACAGTAGTTTAGGCAGGACCCGACACCAGTTGCTTTGCCTAAATCGGCATCGGTTGTTACTATTTATGGCGGCGAGATTCTTTTTAGATCAGAATTTGGCAATTGCAACTAGCATTTCTTTGGAAACTGAATTGGACACGAATTAGGACTCTTGTATTGACTTTTTATCAATCTAAACTCCTATAAATACAAGATATTAACACTCATTAAATCAATTTTCACTGTTAGAACTTGCAAATCTATAGGAAACTCCTAGAGAAACAACAAGATTTAGGAGGATCAAGAAAACTCTTGGAGAAGGAAAGGAAGTTGATCAAGAATGTTTTAAGAAAAAAGAAGAAGGCTTACTTATCTATAAGTTATTTCTTTTTCTCTTCTTTGTAATTTATTAGCAATTTGAGTTTTAATTATTTTAATTATATTTAGATGAAGTTTTTGGATTCATAATTTTGTGTTGATTTTAGTTATTTGATCAATTAATTATTATTCTTGGCATTTGATTACTTGCTTTTAATGGGAATTGATAAAGTTGGATTTTCTTTCTAATGGACTCGAGAAATGAAGTTAGGAATGTGTTCGATCTCATTAATTCTATAATTGTTATCTTAACTAGATTGGGAAAAAAGATTAATAATTGAACTTGAGTAGTCAAAGATTAGTTGATTTTTCCTAGAGTATAAGGTCATTGATTAATTTTATGTTTTATATTACCTAGAATATAGGAATATTAGTTGATGAATAAGTTTCACGCGTCTTTTGGTTGCTTTGGTTTAATGGGAAAATCTACTAAATTGACTAGGAGTTAGTGATTCTATGGATTGGGAAAGATGTGGAGTCTATTTTTATTCTTCATGACACCGAGATGATAAATAATTGTGATAATTGCTAGTCAATCATTATCATGTCTTCAAGGATTTCTATCTATTTACATATCTTTTTTCCTTATTCTCACTCCTTGATTATCCTTGTGACTTTTCTTGTGTGAGCTTGATCTATTCTCTAGTATATTAGGTTAGTGTTTTATTTTTTTTATTTTTATTTTATTTTATTGATTAATCAATAAAGATTTTGATAAAGTAAGGTGGGAGCCTAAGTTCTTGTGGATTCGATACTTGTTATTTCCTATACTATATGATTGGTATACTTGTATGTATTTGTGGTTTTAGTGATTAGTATTTTAATTAAAAATTGATTAATTGTGGCTTCTTGCTGTTAATTTTTCCAATACTAAAAAATATGCATCAAGTTTTTAGTGTCGTTGCCGGGGATGGGCACTATTGAAAACACTCAAGTTTAATTGATTTAACCTTTTGTTGTATTTGTAAATATCACTAACTTTTATTTTTAGGTACTTTGTAAATATTTACGTCTTTTCATTAGTATATGCTTTTGTTTTTTATTTGTTTGACTTTTTACAAATTTATTTTTCTTTTCGATTTGGTTTTTATTTTTTATTTTTTATTTTTGAGTGCGAGGTTAACATCATCATGAACAATTATTTTTGGGCACAAAATTAATAAAGCTACAATAATGATCGATTGGAACGAGTATAAGCTCACATTGATGTTTTTAGTGAGACGTCAGTAGAAGTATTAGTGAATTCTTTTGTTGCCAATACAAACTCATCTGTTAAGTGGCATAAAGAAGTTTCCCAACAATTGAGCTACCAAAGGTCACAATTAGCTAAGAATGTTGAGAAGTCTCATGATAACTTTCATCAAGTACATTGAAAATTGCAGAAAAATAGGGGATGGCGTACAAAGATGAACCGGCGCCGAAAGTATTGGAGGAGGCGGCGCTGGCTTCTCAACAAACAACACAACTAATGCTTGAGAACTGTGCAAAATGTGATCACAATGAGAGAGGTTATAAGGAAAAATTACATAATGTGATAGGAGAAGAGTTTGATTCTACTCCATGTGTTAATATTTCTAATTTCTCTTTTTCACATGATTTTGTAGGTTCCTCTCAATTCTTGGAGAATAATTGTCCCAGATGTATTGAATTTGACATACCTCAAGGAGTTGGACTTTTCAATGCTACATCATACGAAACCCTTGGAGTATGTTGATAAATTATACCTTTCACCCTATTCAAAGGGAGGTAACTTAGTTTTTGTAGACTATGCATTAAAAAGTACAAATTTCTTTATCCCATCTTTAAAAACTGAATTACTAAGTTTAAAAGTGAATTTTCATTTTGGCAAATCTTTCGAAGGGATAATTAGTGATTCTAATGTTTATACACTTTTTAGATATAATTTGCATCTTTGTATTAGGAAGTTGATTTATATGTCTTAAAAGGTGCTACGGAAGGAGAGTTATGCATTTACATTCATTGTAACTATTTTCCATGAACCTTGTTTCTTACAAAAACCTCTCTTGTTTTTATATGCATCATTCCTACTCTATTCATTGAGCATTAATTTCTTTTAAAAGGGGATGATAAGAAAGTATGATGAGTGAAAAGAGTGTTTTTATGTGATTGGGGATTTTATAGCTTTATCTTATTCTATCTAGTTGTTAGATGTCTTTCCCCTTCCCCGTAAGGAACATATTTTCTAGATTAAAGTGTGGGGGAGGGAGAATTTTTCTTTATTTAATTTGTTAGGATTTTTATTAAGTCATTTGTTTTATTTCTTTTATATTAATGTTTTCTTTGTGCTTTATGAATGTGTTATTTTATAGGCTTGAATAAATATTTCTTGAACAATCTCTTCTATTCTTCTCCAAGTTTTAATATTTATTGAAGCATTATTGCACTTGGGGAGTATTTCTTAACTTTCTACATCCTTTATCATTTTTAGTCCCTTTAAAGATGCTTTCTTGTGTTAATTTTTTACCAATAAGGACATTTTCTAGTTTAAGTATGGGGGAGTGGTTTGGTAATAGTCTTTATCTAAGTTTTTATTAATTTTCTTGGTGTTTCTTAAAATTTGAAGCTAATTTCAAAATTTTTGGAATTTGAAAGAATATGAAATTGAACATTTTTTTCGAAACTTTTGAGTAAACTATGAGCTATGATTTTTCGAATTTCGACTATTATTATTATTATTATTATTATTATTATTATTATTATTATTATTATTATTATTATTATTATTATTATTATTATTATTATTATTATTATTATTATTATTATTATTATTATTATTATGTATAAGAATTTGGGTTAAGACTTGTTTTGTTGAGTTTGGTTTTGTGTTGATAGGAGCACAATTCATCTATATTTTTCTAATTATTTGAGGGTGTTTTGCAATACATTTGGTGTAATAACTAGGCATATTCTTTCATATTTGACATTTTACCCTTGGAAAGGTGTTTTGCATTTTTATTGCAGAAAACAATGAAAAAAATATCAAAAACGTCTCTATCAGAGCACGGCCGGCACCAGCCGTGACACACGAAACCAGCGCCGGCCCTGATCTGGAGAATAGGGGAATTTTTTGGTCAAATAAATAGAACATAATCCAGCCGAGCAGAGCACGACTGACGCTGGCAATGCCAAATGGAGTCGGCACCGGCTCTACTCTATTCCATGTCACTGAGTTTTCCAATTATGCGTAGATTTGGTAATTTCCTAAGAGTTTTGGTATTTTTCAATTTCTACTCGGCTCAGAACTCTTAAGGAACGAATTTTGGCCTTTTCGAAGCCTATTTAAATAGGAAAAACACAAGACAAATGTGTGAATCCAAGGATTAAAGTGCCAATCATTCAAACGAAGGAGAGATTCATTATTCAAGGAGCATTATTGAAGAAGGTTTCCAAAAAGAAGAAAGAGGGCCTGTTTATGAATTCTTTTTTTTATCTTTGTTTTCCTTTTCTAGAATAATGGTGTAATTAATGTTTCTATTATAATTTGACATTATTTTTGGAATTCATGATTTCTTGAGTTAATTTAGATTTTTGATCAATTAATTATTTATCTTGGGATTTGATTACTTATTTTTCTTACGAAGTTGTTTGGTTGATTTTTGTTATTAACTTGCTTGAAAAAATGGTTAATAATGACTTCAATTAATTAATTTTTTATTTTTTATCTCTTAACTTGCTTGAAAAAGGGGTTATTTGTCAAGAACTTGGGTAGTCAAAGGTTAGTTGAATTGCTAGAATATGGATTCATTAACTAATTTCATATTTTAAATCACTTAAAATATAAGAATTTATTTGATGATTGATTTTAGTGCATCTTTTGAGTAAGACTAGTGAGATAGAATATATCCATTAAGTTACTTAGAAGATAGGGAATCATGAATTACAAATGAAGTGATTCTAATTTATTCCTTCATGATGCCAAGATAATAATTGATTGTGATAATTGTTAAGTAGTTCATGGTCATGTTTTCAAGAATATCTATCTAATTACATATTCTTTCATCTTTGAGTTGTATATATTTTTCTTTATTTTTTTATTATCTTATCACCTTATTAGGTTGGTTAAATAATGAATGAAAAGTGATTAGTGTGTACTTATTCCTTTGAAGATTGATACTCGTTAATTTTCTATACTATGCTTACGATGAGTATACTTACACGTATGTGATTTTTGGATTAATGTTTTAATTAAAACTTAGCTAAGGGATGGATTTAAATTTAATAATTTTTATACACCCAAAATTTACGCATAAAGTTTTTGGCGCCATTGCTGGGGAACAATATCATGAAAGTTTGGATTTTGTTGATTTAACCATGTTTATATGTTTATATGTAAATATGTGAATATTTATATATGTTCCTTGTATGAGTAGGTGTCATATTTTGTTGGTTGTATAATTGTAATTTAATTTCACTACATGTTGTAATTTTCCTAACTTAACTTGTGAATGTACCGTAATTGATTAACTTGTAAATTCTATGATCTCACCATCTTCTGTTTTCTATAAATCTTGCCCTTAGTGTATGGCCCGACGATCTTAAGTAGGCATAGTAGAACTTGAACCTGAGATCAAGAGGACCCCAACAAATATTAGAAAAGTTGTTAGAAAAAGGTAAGAGAAGACATAGAGATTAACCAATTAAACAATAGTGGTAATGGTGGTAATCATAGGAGGACTATGCATGATTTTCTGAAATCTGCAATCTCGGGTACAGGCTCGAGTGTTACGAGACCTAAGATAGAAGCTAATAACTTTGAAAGAAAGCCTAATATTATCCAAATGATTGAAAATATGGTACAATTCAATAGGCTACCTGAGGAAGATCCTAATGCCTACCTTGCAAGCTATTTAGAAATATCTGACACGTTTAAGATGAATGGAGTTTCTGAGGATGCTATTAAACTAAGGCTTTTTCTCTTTTGTTTAAGAGATAGAGCAAAATCTTGATTAAAGTCTTTGCCAGCCGGATCCATTACCACTTGGAATGTTTTGACTGAAATTTTTTTTGCAAAATATTTTCCCCCAACTAGAACATCCAAGCATAGGACTGATATTTTTACCTTCCAACAATTAGAATCTAAAAATCTTTATGAGTATTAGGAGAGGTTCTTGGAGATGCTTAGAGAGTATCCTCATCATGGGTTTGAGCTTGGTATGCAAATGTAAATCTTTCATAGTGGTTTGAGCTTTACTACAAGGCAACTGGTTATGCATCTGTAAGAGGTTCCATTAACTCTAAGACACTGGAGAATGTGGTTGATTTGATTGAAAATCTTACAACAAACAAACTATGCATGGGGTAGTTCAAGGTCAAGAGCTCGTATTCATAGAGTGCACAAGGTGGATGCAATGGCAGCTTTGGAGGCAAAGGTGGAGGCACTGACGCAAAAGATGGAACAAATGGTGATGTCTTCTTCCCAAGGATAGGAAATGCATGTAAGTTGTGATTTTTGTGGGGAATGGCATCCAAATCATGAGTGCCAAAGTATGGAGTCATCACAAGAGTCATTAGAACAAGCCATGTTTGTGGGTAATGGATGACAAGGTAATAATCCTTATAGCACTACTTACAATCTTGGTTTGAGAAACTATCCTAATTTTTCATAGAACAACCAAAACCAACTTAGGCAGGCTTCTTCTAATTTTGGGAATAAAAAAACTCAACCTTTGCCTTACAATGCACCACCACCTAATCCATCACTGGAAGAGTTGGTTAATCAATTGGTAAGTGGTACAGAAATACGGTTTCAAGGAGTGGATGCTGTTGGGAAGGATGCCCTCTTAGACTAGTTTTCTGATGTAAAAATTGAATGTTTTAATTAAAAGAATTGGTTTTCAGAAATCATTTGTGAATTTACTTTTGTGCACGATGTCGTTTGGAAAAGACCATTGTGTTTAAGTAAGTGGTCCATGTGAATGAAGGTCTTTCACAGTAAGGTATGGATCACGGGTTACTTAACACATAGATATTCGTTCTTAACCAATTGATGAGAATGAGAATCTCATCATGTCTAGGTTATTATGTTGTGAATTCTAAATGGGGAATGACTTACATTTAGCTAGTGAATAGTCCACTCATTTCATGACATAAGCGTATTTCGAATACGTAGAACATGACCTGTAGTAGTTGTTTCTTAAAGTACTATATGGTAAAAACCTAGACTACTACCTCTACAGCGTGGACTAGTACTCTATGACTTGAGTATGAGTTGGTGGTCTGATGAAGCTGGAAGCATATACTTTGATATGCTATAGTTGAAGTTCTATCGTAGGGCCAATATACTTACATGTTGGGTATGTGTGACTAGTTAGTTAAGACAGACTTGTACAAGATAGTTTCTATACTATATCGCCCCTTGTGGTTGTTTGAATGATCTAAATGTCCTGGGCCCTGGGAAACATAACTTGGATGTTTGCTCTAGGGTAGCTCCCTTGGAAAGCAGAAATACTCCAGGAATTCGTAGATCATTGGACTAGAAGCCTAAGGATGGTAGATGTCATTTAGAGAGGTGTTAGTACACTTCTTCCTCTCTAAATGTACGGCGATGTATAGAGGGGTATTTTAGTCATTACACCTATAAGTCGGAGACTTTGCTAACACAACATTGTCCTTGAGGTCAATATTTCCTTATGGTGATATTAGAAAATATTTAAAATGCAAAATACAGCTATTTATATAGCTGGGGTATTTTGGTCATTTTGGTAGCCAAGGTGATGTGTCTTTTTGGTCCTCGGAATAGCCTGTAAGTCCTAATTAATTTTGGATTGAGGAATTGGTCTCGATTCAAGAGGAATATATACTCAAAATGTTACTTGATACAATAGTGGGGTTTCTTGTGAGAAAGAGAACTTGTTGTGGCCAAATTATAATTAGTTATAATTGGAGGGTTCCAATTGTAATTAGAGAATTGTTTGGAATTCTCAGATTTGGTTTGTAGAGGCTTTTGGTTATACGAAAGGTGGTTTTATTTTTGTCAATTTCGTGGGACTTCATTGGTCACACAAGGAAAATGAAGACATGAAAACCAAAGGTCATATAATCCAAACTACAAGAAACCAAAGGTCACAAGAGATTGTATAATGATATGATCATGTTTTGTTCTCTTAACTAACTTTTCACTCACTCTCTTTCGTATGTCTCTCCAAGAGAAGCACAAAAGGGTCTTCTTCTTTATTATTCTTTGGTTTTTGAAGAACAATAAGAAAGAGAAAAATCCTAGTTACTATTGTTGGTCTTGAGTTCACCTTTTGGTTCAAGAAGGTTGAGAGGATTTTCCTCCTCAACGTGACTTCTTTGAAGAATCAAGAAGAAGGTTGAAACCACTCATCACTTCTCTTGAGATCATTCTTCTTCACCCTTTTGTTTCACTAACAAGAGTTAGGCAGTGGAATTTTCCGACAACGAGAAAGCTTTGACGTTCATTGTTCATACATGCCAAGACGAAGTAGGAGGCTTGCAGGGATCACATCAGAGGCTTCCACCAACACACCTACCCCAGTTGCACACGTTCCGGTCCAGCTAACCCTTAGAACGAGGAAATGAGGTAAGAAATTTTCAAACCTCGGAGGTGGAACAGAGGACAGCTGGCACCGGATAGGGCTGCCGGAGTCGGCGCCGCCTCTGTTCTGTTGCCTTGTTCTTGAGTTTTTCCAATTTTTTTGTTGTTCGCTTCCATTGCGTGCTCTGTGTTTCCCGTTTTTCATACCTTCAGATGCAACCAAGAGAAATTTGGAGACATTCATACGCAACCTTGATGTGTTTGAATTTGGGTATAAAAATCATATAAAAATAAGCACATTCCCAATTAAGTTTAAATAAAAACGTTAACCCCAAATTACACATATGAGTAAGCTTACTCATCATTAAGCATAGCATAGGGTTTGAAACGAATATCGATCCTTAAGGAACAAATATGCATTAATCACTTTTTCTTCATTGTTTAACCGACTCAATAAAGTGAAAAATAATAAAAATAAAATAAAATAAAATAAAAGAATATATACATTTCAATGATAGAGACTTATGTAACTTAACCCATTATTTTGACAAACATGACATTAAAGTACCCAACCATTATTATAATTAATCATTCTCTTGGCATCATGAAGGATTAATATAGATTCTCTTCTTTTTCAATTCATGAAATCACTATCTTCTAGACAAATTAGCATCACATGTTCTGTCTCAACTAATTCACCCAAAAAGATGCATTAAACACAATCATTGATTAAATTTCCATATCATAGCAAACTTAAAACATGAAAATAACTAATGAATCCATGTCCTGGCAGACATCAATTAATCTTTAATTACTCAGTTCTTAACAATTAACCCCTTTGTCCAAGCAAGTTAAGAGACAGCAAGTATGAAATTAATGAATTGAGACAACCATTAATCCCTTTTCCAAGCAAGTTAATAGAAAGAAACAACAAATTATTCTCGTAATCAATACAAGTAATTAAACACAAGAATAAAAATCAAATAATCAAAAGATCAAAATAACTTTAAAAACCATGAATACCGAAAATAATGTCAAATTACAATAAAACAATTAATACATCATTATTCAAGAAAAAGAAAACAAAGTTAAAAGAAAGCACTCATAGACAAGCCTCCTCCTTCTTCCTTCGTAGACTATCTTGTACAATCCTCCTTGATTTGATGAATTCCTCCTTGATTTTGAGTGATTTATGTTTTGATCCATGAATTCATCATTTAATCTCATATTTTCCCTCTATTTATAGGCTTTAGAAGTGCCTAAATTCGTCCCTCTAGGGTTTTGGCCGACTAGAAGTAGGAAAATACTAAAACTCTACAAATTGCCAAAAAATACGCACAAAAATCGAGGCACTACCTCAGCACCAGTGCACAGCCGGCGTCGCCTGTCCTGCGTAGGGTCGGCGTTGGTTATGTTCTGTTCTCCCATCCGTTAATCGATTTTTCTTGATTTTCGCGCCACTTCTTCTAAAGTGCAACCGCCGCCGCCTCTGGCCTCCTAGTTGGCACCGGTTCGGTTCTGTTCAGCAACGTTTTTGCCTTATTTTACTCCTAAAATCTGAAATAATGCACAGAATGCCTTTCCAAGGGTAAAATCTCAAATATGAAGGAATATGACCAGTTATTGTACAAAATGTATCCCAAAATAGCCTCAAATAACTAGGAAATATATGATTAATTTAGGCCCTATCAAACCTTGAGAATCAAATTGGACAACTGGCCAAACTCTTTGGAGATCATCAAGTGGGATTCCTTCTAAGAAATACTGAGACAAATCGACGTGATCTTGACCATGGAAAAGAATGATCTTTACTGATTTGGTTTTTTTTTATTTTGGGACATATATTTAATTTTTGTGTGCTTTCCTTTATTTTCATGTATCTTTAATTTTTAGGATAATGGCATTTTCTTCATAATTTTGTACTTTCCATTATTGTATTTATAGTATTTAAATTAAAAAAAAAAATCGGCCCAAACCAAGGTCGGCGCCAACTCCTATCGGGGAAAGCTTTAAAATGGCCGAATTGGCCAATTTTTTTTTTTTTTCCGAATAAACTGATTTTCTCAAATTTTCTCTCCACCTGGTGTTGTTTCTATATCCCTAAACACCACCGGTTCCATTTTTTTCTTCAAAAACATCAATCCAACACAAAATCCTCTAGTTTTTGTTGAATTTACGAATAAAAAATCTTAACTTTTTCTTCAAAAATCAACTTTCAAATATCTCTTTTTAAGCAAGGATTTCTTCAAAAAGATTGCATATTTTGCTTGCTCATGCATTGGAGAATACAAATGTATGATTTTTCTTGAATTCCTACGATTAAATTCTTGCAATTAAATTTTTCCTATTTTTGGACTAAAATTGGATATATTCAAGTGTTGGTTAAATTTGATTATCTTGATGGCATTATTATAACTAGAATAGCATGAGAGTATAACTCATGGATTATTTTTACAACTAAATGTCCATATTGTAATCATAGGTGGTTTATTTTTTGTCATGGCAATTGTCTTGTTGATGAATTCATGATAATTGGATAATGTGCATAGCTATTATTCTTGACTGGGGATATGAACATATTTTTCATGCTATGATCAGGTTGTGAAGTCATTAGAAATCATATTATAGTTTGAATTGTGGCATTCTATTATTTTTCTTGCAGCTGTTGAAAGGAAGTTGGGTTTAATTGATATTGTGAATTGAGGTTGTGGTGGATTGATTAGAAATTGTGGATTGTGGGGATTATGTGTAGAGTTGTGTTTTGGTGGTGTGATCCCATTGAGTGTTATTATTATATTGTGGTGGTACCTCGATCATATTCTTTATTTATCTTTTTCTTGTCTCTTTATCATGCCTAGAGAGAGGGGCCAACTTCTAAATGGGCTAGAGCTTCATCTTCCTCTACCCCTACCTCCATAGACCCGTTATTCCTACACCTTGCTAATTTTATTGATCCATCCTACCAAGAATGGTACACTAAGAGGACTGCTAATAAGATTATAGTAGAACACACCTTCACACCCTCCTTAGACCATGCCCTCAAGTTAGGTCTCATGTTTAAACACTTGGGGTAGGGACCAATAATTCAATTGAAGGGACCTTATTACCCAATTCTGATTAAAGAGTTCTATACTAACATGGTCCAAAAATGTAATAGCCTTCTTGAGACTATTAAGACTAGGGTAAGCGCATCCCTATCTTTCTAGATAGAGAGAGATTAGGTGCCATCCTCCGTGTGAATAATGAAGGTCCTTGGTTAGTTATAGATCACAACAATCAAAAGATACTGTCTGATCCTGAGTGGAAGGTAAGTGATACTAGAGCTACCTTGAGAATGTATAGGAGAGGTCCAGTAGGGCAAGTAGGTGTTTACTCTAATAATGATCTTGAAGTCAACTTATATGCCCTGGTCTATATCTTTGCTTACAATGTTGTTCCAAAAGCTAGTGGGTTCAATGAGTCCCATGTGATTGATTTGTATATTCCTCATAGCATGATGCACACTTAGTCTATCCCACTTACTCTTTTAATTATCCAATCCATGTGGGATGCCGTCTATTCTCATTTTTTCAACAAAGCCTTTATCTTCCTTCTCATGATAATGAAAATTCTTGAAGCCTTTAGCATTAGCTTAGAGGGGGAGCTTATTGAAACCACAACGGAGCGTGATATGGTTATTGAGCAAAGGGGGAGCTTACTGAAACCACAACGGAGCATGATATGGTTATTGAGAAACACTTACTAGCTGTGATTATTAGTACAGTACAGAGGTGAGGCGTTGGTTACAACCTTTTGATGTGCAACACCTAGGACAAATCGAGCTTTCACTTGAGAAAGAAGAGCATCCAACACCACCACCTCAAACTCGTGCTAGTAGTTCACAAACAAAATCTAAGGGTGATTTTGAGGCTAAGGTAAGAGGTCAATTAGAGCAATTGAGAGTTTGATAGGAATCAATCTGGCCACAGGGATCGAGCTCAATAAGAGGAAGAGGACAAAACCGAAACAAAGCCGAGCTTACCCGGTCCGTTGACAAGAGCCCGTTTCAAAGAATTCCAACATAATCTTCAAGCATATCTATAAGCTCATTTCAAGTGGAATAGCATATGGATATTGGCAGAAGAGGATCGAGAATGGACCATGTTGTTGGTGTACATAGGACGTCAATTAGAAGCAGTTCGCGCAGAAATGTCGCCCAACAGAATAGACCCGATGCCGGCCAGAGTAGCCCTACCCAGCGCTGGCTATGATCTGTCTAATTTCTTCACTTTTTGAGCGTGCACTGTTCCAGCAGATTGGACTTGGCGCTGGCCCTAATAGCCCGACTCGGTGCTAGCTGTAAATTGTCTAAGTCCCGATTTTTGTTCTGAATTTTTGTGAATGGGCACTGTTCCTCCAGAATAGACCTGATGCCATCCCTAGGAGACCTACCTGGCTCTGGCCATGCTCTGAATCTGAACTCCTAATATTTTTCAGCTATTTTTGAAGTAATTTTGTAATATTAAAAAGTATTTTGGTCAGTATTATACAAAATATAATACTTTGTATTGTAAGAACAAGATATTACACATTTTAACATGAATGAAACAATCACCTTGAAAGCTTGAAGCAATAGAGAGATTCCTTGTTCAACCACAATCTAAGACCTAAGGGCTTAGTCCACCCTTGAGTATATGTTTATAAATTCTAAGGATAATATAACTAGGAAATTAACAAGGGTTCTTCTTGTATGTCATGTAGGGTTCTTTTTGTTTCTTGTTTGAATGCCCACAATTCTCTATCCTTTTAGTTCTTGATTTTTTGCTAAGTCAAGGGTTCTAATGTGTTATTGTGGTAGACCTTATCTACTAAATTTGGGGTTCTAAAAGATAGATCTTTTAGGGTTCTTGGTTTATGAAAAAATGTGTTGCTTTGTTACTTTATTTGATCTCTTTATGTTCTTTTTTTGTTTGTTTTTCTTGTCTTGAAATCCTTCTACTTGTTAAAGTCCAAGCAAAAGCCATTTTTAGATCTAGAAGGACTTCCTCCCACAAGCTCTTATCAAATTTGGTATCAGAGACAAGTTAAGCTTAGATCTCTATCTTAGCTTAGATCTATCAAATCTAGAGTGTTGTTTTATCTTGAGTTTTTCTTTGATAAAAAAAAAAATGAAATGAGAATGATTTGTTAAAGGAAGATTCTTGGGAATATATTGATTATTGATGTTGTGACTATATTGGGCTTGTTTGGGAAGAAATTTGTTTGCAAAGTTTCATAAGAACGTCTTGCACATAAGGTGTTTGATAAAAAATCTCAATGACCATACATTATGAATACCATGTGTTTGATGAAATGTCCCAAAGAAAGAACGTGGCTTGAACATTAGTGTTATTCCTATAGTTGTTTCATTATATTCTTCAAACTATCTTTTGTTGAGTGTCGTGAACACCTTGTACTCTACTTGTTTCTTGACCTCTAAGTGTTCACCAAATTGTTATCCTAAGACCCTTGTATTGAAGCATCCTAAGAGCTGATAGACTAAGGTGAACTAAACCATTTGAAATTGGGGAGGAATTTGGTTGAACAAGTGTGACATTGAGTGAACAAAAAAGGCAAGAGATAAAGATTCTTATTTGAAAAATCTAAGGAGCGCAAACACGAGAATGGAATGCAAACACTTAAGGAGTGAGTGAGGAAAACAATTTCTATATTTGTTTGCTTAACTCTTTTTGTAGGAATACCAATCTAAAACTCCAACGATGACTCAAGGAGAGGAATCGACTAGGCTAAATCTTGGTGAAGCAAGTAGACCACAAGAGGATCCAGGAGATCTTCGTAAAACCCTTCTTTCATTGCAAAGGAGTATGGAGGGAATTTGGAGAGAGATGACTGAACTTCGAGCTCAATAAGGCCAAAAATCTACCGCCGATCAAAGGAGGGGACAAGAGCAATCGGAAGCCTACAACACACCTCCTGTGAATACCTAACCTAGAGAAGAATGGGATAAATACTCAGTTGGTGGATATCAACAAGATCTTATGAGAGGAGGGAGAAACGGGTTGAGAGGAGGTAGAGGAAGTGGCTGAGGGAGATTTGGTGAGAATCCTATTAGGGGAGTCAAAAAAAATATTGAGAGAGAATTTGAGTAGGAAGAAGGATACCCGGAGGAAGACTATGGAGAACAATATTAGGGTAATGTGATGAGAGGTAGGAGGAGAGGTAAAAATGAGGGAGAACGGGAATTGAAAAACATCAAATGAAGCTATCACAATTCCAGGGAAAAAGTGATCCCGAGGCATACTTTGAATAGGAAAGGAAAATGGAAATTCTATTTTTTTGCTAGGACTATAGTGAGAGAAATAAAGTGAAATTGACAGTATTGGGGTTTTTTTGACTATGCATTGGTATAGTGGGAGTAGGTTTTGACTAATAGAAGGAGAATGGTAGAAAATACCATATGGATATGGGAATTAATGAAAAATCTCATGAGGGGGAGGTTTGTACGGCACCACTACTACAACGAGCTCTATTAAAGGCTTCATGTGCTAAGACAAGGGAATAAAAGTGTTGAAGATTATCATAAAGAACTTGAGGTGTTAATGATGAGGGCGTTATTAATGAAGATCCATATGCCACCAAAGCGAGATTTCTAAGTGGATTGAATCGAGAGATAGCTAACATATTCAAGTTTCATTCATATGAGACCATAGAAGAAATGGTGCATATGTCTATAAAAGTAGAAAAGCAATTGAAGAGAAAGCCATTTGAGAGGAGAGGAAATCACCCAACTCTACCTCCTAAGGAGTTCCCTAAGTCGACACTGTCGACACCAAAGAAGGAAGGAGTACCGAGGCCTCTACCTAGGGAATTCAACAAACTGAGGGAATAAGGGAATAGAGATAAAGGAAAGGCTATTGAGAAGCCAAGGAGCCGAGACATCAAATGCTATCATTGTTTGGGATATGGACATACATCCCACGAATGCCCAAGTAAGAGATTGATGTATACCAATGCCTATAGTGAGATTTCATCCAAGGAAGAGTAATATGAGAAATTGGAGAAAATTCAAAAGGAAGAAGAAATTTCGAGTGAAGAAGGTGAATAAGTTGGGTAAGTATGTGCATTACTTAGTGTAGCAAGGAGATCATTGAGTATATAAGCAAAAAAGGATGAATATCATCAATAGAGGGAAAATATCTTTTATACAAGATGCTTGATCAACCAAGTACCTTGTAGCATAATCATTGATAGTGGGAGTTGCACCAATGTTATAATTGCTAGTGCGATGAAAGAAATAGACTTGGAAATAAGGAAGCATCCAAAACCCTATAAGTTGCAATGGCTAAATAAAAGTGGAGAATTGAAGGTTAATAAACAAGCCTTGATTGCAGTTAACATGGGGAAATATAAGGATGAGATCTTGTGCGGTATTGTTCCTATGCAGGCATGCTATCTACTTTTAAAGGGACCATGGAAATATGATAGGGGAGTAATGCATGACGGGAAGAAAAACACCTACACTGTGTATAAGGAGGGAAAAAAAATTCATTCTACTACCTATATCTCCAAGTGAAGAGAGTAGAGATCAAAAGATTATGAGAGAAAAGGAAAAGAAAAAGAGTGTTCAAGAAAATGAGAAAAAAATCGAGAGAGAGAACACTGAGAAAGAAGAAAAGGAAAAGAGAGAGGGAAAACAAGAGAGAGGAAATAGGAAATGAGTGAATTTCTTTGCAAAAGAAAGAGATGTAGTAGAAGCTATTAAAGCTAAGGAACTAGTGTATCTCGTAATTTGTAAAGGCATTTATGTAAGTACTAATGAAACTACTCTTTCTTTACCTTGTGAAAATACAGGTCTTGCTGAAGAATTCCAAGATGTGTTTTCAAAAGAAATACCCAAAGAATTGCCACCCGTCCGAGGGATAGAGCATCAGATTGATTTCATCCCGTGGGCTATTATTCCAAACAGACCAGCTTATAGATGCAACCCTAAAGAAGCTAAGGAGCTACAAAAACAAGTTGAGGAGTTGCTCAAGAAAGGCCGTGTTTGAGAGTGTTTGAGTCCAAGCGCAGTTCTAATGTTATTGGTGCCTAAGAAAATCGGATCCTATTTGATGTGTGTTGATTGCAAGGCCATTAACAACATAATGGTAAAATATCATTACCCTATCCCTAGGCTTGATGATTTACTAGATGAATTGCATGGATCATGTATATTTTCAAAAATTGATTTGAAATCTAGATATCATCAGATTAGGATTAGGGAAGGTGATGAATGGAAAACTACATTAAGATCAACTAGCGTTTATATGAGTGGCTTGTGATACCATTTGGGTTATCAAATGCACCTAGTACTTTCATGAGATTGATGCATTATGTGTTGCTGGAATATATTGAAAAATTTGTTGTGGTGTATTTTGATGATATTTTGATTTACAACAAAACTTATAAAGACCATTTGCATCATCTTAAATGTGTGTGCTTATTACTCTTAGAAGAGAAAGGTTATATGCGAACTTTGACAAATGTTCATTTTGTTCGGAAAAGATAACTTTTCTTGGTTATGTTGTGAGTTCAAAAGGTATTGAAGTCGATGAAGAAAAGGTCAAGGCAATTCAGGATTGGCCAACACCTACATTTGTGACTGAGGTAAGGAGTTTTCATGGGTTAGCCAGTTTTTACAGGCGCTTCATTAGAAATTTCAGCACAATAGTTGCCCCATTAACTGAAGTTATTAAAAAGAATGTGGGGTTTAGGTGGGAGAAGAACAAGAAAAGGATTTTATTGCTTTGAAATCAAAATTAAGTAAAGCCCCATTGTTGTTCTTGTCTAATTTTGAGAAAGCTTTTGAAGTGGAATGTGATGCTAGTGGAATAGGAATATGTGCTATGTTAACTTAGGATAAAAAACCTATTGCATTTTTTAGTGAGAAGCTATCGGGAGCATCCTTGAATTATTTCACTTATGATAAGGAATTGTATGCATTAGTGAGGACCTTGCACCATTGGAAACATTATTTGTTACCTAGGGAATTTATCGTTCATACTGATCATGAAACATTAAAACATATGAAAAGCCAACAACAGTTGAACAAAAGGCATGCCAAATGGATGGAGTTCATTGGTACCTTTCCCTATGTGATCGAATATAAGAAATGTAAGGATAATGTAGTAGTCGATGCATTATCTCGTAGATATATATTTTTAAATTCTTTGGATGCAAAATTACTTGGTTTTGAGCTTGTTAAGGATTTATATGCAAAGAATGATGAATTGGGAGAGATCTATCATTCTTGTGAATAATGTGCTTTCCAAAAATTTTATAGGTATGATGGATTTTTGTTTAAAGAAGGCAGACTTTGCATACCAAAAGGATCATTGAGAGAATTGTAAATGAAGGAAGCTCATAGAAGAGGTTTAATGGGACATTTTGGGAATTAAAAAACATTAGGTATTTTGCAAGAGCATTTTTATTGGCAAAAAATGAGGGGAGATGTAGAGAGGTATTGTAATTCATGCATAACATGTACAAGGGCCAAATCTAAAACACTATCCTAGGTTTTATATACTTCTTTACCCGTCCCTAATACACATCGGTTAAATATTTCAATGGATTTTATATTGGGATTGCCACGGACCAAGGGGGGAAAGGACCCCATCTTTGTAGTTGTTGATCAATTTTCTAAGATAGTTAATTTTATTCCTTGTACAAAAACTACTGATGCTACTCACATTGTAGGTTTATTTTTCAAGGAAGTTGTAAGATTGTACGGGTTACCACGGAGAATAGTATCAGACAGGGATGCTAAATTTTTAAGTCATTTTTAGAGAATATTGTGGGCAAAACTTAGAAAAACTAACTTGTTGTTTTCTACAGTTTGTCACCCAGAAACATATGGACAAACAGAGGTTGTCAACTGGACCCTTACGCAACTACTACGGACAATTATCAAGAGGAACTTGAAGAACTAGGAAGAATGCCTTCTACATATAGAGTTTGCCTATAATAGAATTGTCTATTCTACTACTACATATTTGCCTTTTCAAATTGTTTATGGGTTTAATTCATTAACCCCTTTAGATATATCTCCCTTACTTGTAGATGAGTGATTGTGTCTTGATGGCAAAAAGAAGGTCGAAATGGTTAAGTCTATGCACGAGAAAGTTAAATCTCTAATCGAAAAATGGAATGAGGCCGTTGCAAGCAAGCCCAACCAAGGAAGAAAACAGGTGATATTTGAGCCAGGAGATGGGTTTGGGTGCATTTGCGTAAGTAGAGATTTCCCACCCAACATAAATCAAAGCTTGAACCGAGAGAAGATGGTCCATTTTAAGTTTTTGAGCAATATGGAGATAACGCCTACAAGATTGATCTACTGGGTGAGTATAATGTAAGTGCTACTTTTAATGTAGTTGATCTTTCTCCTTATGATGTAGGTTATGATTTGAGGACGAAACCATTCTAAAAAGGGAGAAATTATAGGAATTAATCCGGCCATGGGGATCGAGCTCAAGAAGGGGGAGAGGACGAAATTGAAACAAAGCCGAGTTTACCCGGTCTGTTAACAAGAGCCCGTTTCAAATAATTCTAACACAATCTTCAAGCATATCTACAAACTCATTTCAACTGGGATAGTATATGGACGTTGCTAGAAGAGGATCAAGAACGGACCATGTTGCTGGTGTACGAAGGACATCAACCAGAAGTAATTTGCACAAAAATGTCGCCCAGCAAAATAGACCTAACGCCGGCTGTTATCTGCCCAATTTCTTTACTTATTGACAAGCGCACTATTCCAACAGATTGGACCCCACACCGGCCCTACTAGCGCTACTCGGCGCTAGCTGTGGATTGGCTGAGTCCTGATTTTTGTTCTAACTTCTTGTGAATGGGTATTATTCCTCCAGAATGGACCTGATGCCGCCCCTAGGAGACCTACCCGTTACCGGCCGTGCTCTAGACATGAACCCCTAATGTTTTTTAGCTATTTTTTGGGGTCATTTTATAATATTGAAAAGTATTTAGGTCAGGAATAGAGCATCATTATATAATGCTTTGTATTGTAAGAACAAGAACAAGATATTACATATTTTACCATGAATGAAGCATTCACCTTGAAGGCTTGAAGCAATGGAGTGATTTCTTGTTCAATTTCAATCTAAGACTAACCTAAGGGCTTAGTCTACCCTTGAGTAAGTGTCTATAAACTCTAAGGATAATTCAACTAGGAAATTAACAAGGATTCTTCTTGTATGCCATTTAAGGTTCTTGTTGTTTCTTGTTTGAATGCCCACAATTCCCCATCCTTTCAGTTCTTGATTTCTTGCTAAATCAAGGGTTCTAAGATGTTGTTGTGGTAGACCTTATCTACAAAATTTGGAATTCTAAAATCTAGATCTTTTAGGGTTCTTGGTTTGTGGAAAAAGATGCTACTTTGTTACTTTCTTTGATCCCTTTATGTTCTTTTCTTGTTTGTTTTGCTTGTTTTGAAATCCTTCTACTTTTTGAAGTCTAAGCAACAGCCACTTTTAGATCTAGAAGGACTTCCTCCCATGAACTCATATCAGAGTTGGCATGGAGACCTAAACGGAGATATTGCTACAGCTGCGTGAGTCTATGATTGCCCTCACTAGGAGGCAAGATGCTCAAGAATAGCAATAGACACAATGGATGAGCAGATTTCCTAGAACTCAAGGAAGCAATGGTAGCCATGGGACCAATCATGAGGATGATGATGAGGATGAGGATGATCATGATAATGAGGATTGAGTATTTTTCCACTACTCTGTATTTCTTTTCTTTAGCTTTCTTTTTCTATTTATATTTTCATGATTTTTCTTAGGCTTTCTTTTTAGTTAATTTTTCTTTTCTTTTCTTTTTCTAGAGTTCTGTTTTCAATTTTTGTTTCTTTTATTTTTATTTAGGTGTAATTTTCCCAAGAACTCCTATGGTGGATTCACATGTATTGGAACTAATCTACAATAGAAGTATTTTCTTTTCTCTATTCTTTCTATTTATTTATTTTTGGTCCCTTGGCTTGGCTTTCTTATTATATTTGACCATTGAGGATAATATCTAGTTTAAGTGTAGGGGGAGAATTTAGCATTGAAGATTTTTTTTTTCCATATATACACATTTTGTGTTGAAAATTTTCAAGTGCTGAAAATTTTCAAAATTTTTTGTGGTTTTCATTGCATTAGCAAGGTTGCAATCATCTTTCTTACTTATGATATGATTTTTGTCATTCACATGGTAGATTTTTATTGACAATAAAATGGTTTATTGGACAGGATATATTAAGACTTGAAAATTTGGATTAATCTTATTTATGAATTAGTATTTGAGTATTATATGATTCATCTACTTTAAATATGGATAATGTAATGAATGTGAAGAAAGTTGTTGGTTAACTCTTGCATTATGGATTTAAACTTTGCTTGGCTTTGAGTTGTGATAAGGAATGTGAGAAAAAAAATATATCTTTGAGTGAAAAAATTGTGGAAAAAAATTTGTTGTGAGTTAAAGATTGAGAAAAATGTGTTGATTGTTGTTTCTTTGAAGGTGAGAAAAATGTTTTTTCTTCTGTATGGTGCCAATACGGATAGTGAAAAGAAATCCACTTCCTTGAGGCTGTTAATTCCCAAGAGCAAAAGAAAGAAAAAAAAAAAAGATTGTTGAAAAAATGTTGAGTGATGACTATAAGGGGGCCAATACAATGTGTGAAGAGAAACCCATGCACTTGAGGCTATCAATTCCCTAAGTCTTTGAAAAAAAATTTAGAGGAAAAAATTGGAGTGCTTTCCATGAATCTTGACTTTAGTTGTGCAATTTTTAGATTTATAATACTTGAGTTGGTAGATAGCCTAACTTGTATGATTCATGTTATCTATGCTTTTGCTTGAAGGGTGAAATAATGTTCTTAGACTAGCGTATAAACTTGTTGAATTCGACTTCAAGGGCCTTGATATGTATTGTTTAGTACTTTGTTTTGTGAATGCTTTCAAGGGTTGAACGAATGACAAGGATATATTTAGAGTTTGAAAGATTGTTGTGACTTTGTTTTAAGTGAACTTTTTAAAAGATTGTCTTGTTTTTCTTTGTTTTAAAGGGCTTTGCTTGAGGACAAGCAAAGGTTTAAGTGTAGGGGAATGTGAAAGGGGCAAAATTCATCTATATTTTTCTAGTTATTTGAGAGTGTTTTGTGATACATGTGGTGTAATAACTAAGTATATTCCTTCATATTTGATATTTTACCATTTGAAAGTATTTTGGACTTTTATTGCAGAAAGCGAAAAAAAAAACATCGAAATTGTTGCGATTAGAGCATGGTCGGCGCCAACCGTGACCCACAGAACCGGCGCTAGCTCTCCTCTGTCCCATATCGGCGAGTTTTTCAATTATGCTCGAATTTGATAATTTCCCAAGAGTTTTGGTATTTTTCAATCTCTACTTGCCCCAAAACTCTTAGGGAATGAATTTTAGCCTCATAGAAGCCTATTTATACAAGAAAACACAAAAAAAAAAAAAAAAGGTGTGAATCCAATGATCAAAGTGCCAATCACTCAAAGGAAGGAGTGATTCATTATTTAAGGAGTATTATTCAAGAAGGTTCCCAAAGAGAAGAAGGAGGACTTGTCTATGAGTTCTTTTTTTTACCTTTGTTTTCTTTTTCTAGAATAATGGTGTAATTAATATTTCCATTATAATTTGACATTGTTTTTGGGATTCATGATTTCTTGAGTTAATTTAGATTTTTGATCAATTAATTATTTATCTTGAGATTTGATTACTCATTTTTCTTACAAAGTTGATTGGTTGGTTTTTGTTATTAATTTGCTTGAAAAATGGGTTGATAATTGTTGAGATGTATGCCCTCTTGGACTATATTTTTTATGTAATTTTGATTTATATTAATAAAAGTTTCATTCTAAAAAATTATTTGTGAATTCTTCTTTATTTTTGTGCACATTTTCGTTGGAAAAGACCCATTGGTTTAAGTAAATTGTTCATATGAATAGAAGTCTTTTACAATAAGGTATAGACCATGAGTTACTTAACACATAAACTATTGTTCTTAACTAAATGATGAGAATGGGAATCTCATTATGGTAAGGTTATTGTGTTATGAATTCTAATGTGGAATGATTTAGCTTTAGCCAATGAGTAGTCTTCTCATTTCATAACATAAGCGTATTTCGAATACATAGAATTGGACCCGTAATAGTGGTTTCTAAAAAGTACTATGTAGTAGAAACCTAGACTATTACCGCTATAACATGAACTTATACTCCACAGCTTGAGTATGAGGTGATGGTCTGATGAAGTTGGAAGCATATGTTTTGATGTACTATAGTTGAGGTTCTATTGTAGGACCAATATACTTGTATATTGGGTATATGTAAATAGTTAGTCAAGATAGACTTGTACAAGATAGCTTTTATACTATATCACCCCTTGTGGTTGTCCGAATGATCTAAATATTCAGGGCCTTATGAAGTATGACTTGGATATTTACTTTAGGGTAGCTCCCTTAGAAAGCGAAAATATTCTAAGAAGTCGTGAATCATTGGATTAGAAGCCTAAGGATGCTAGATGTCTTTTATAGAGGTGTTAGTATACTTTTTCTCTAAATGCACGATGATGTGTAGAGGGATATTTTAGTCATTACACTTGTAGGTCGAAGAATAGCTAACTGAGTATTGTCCTTGGAGTCAATATTTTCTTATAGTGATATTAGGAAATGTTTAAAAATACAAAATACCGCTATTTATATAGTAGTGGTATTTTGGTCATTTTAGTAGCCAAGGCGATGTGTCCTTTTGGTCATTGAAATAGCCCGTAAGTCCTAATTAATTTTGGATTGCGGAGATGGTCTCAATTAAAAATAATTTTATTTTATTCAGGAAGTCTAATTTATTATTGGATAGGAATAAAATAAAAGAACGAGAGATATAAATTAAATTTATTATCTGGTTTAATTGGTTAATTAATTATTCAAGACTTAAGCCCAAATTGAATAATTAGAAAATTAACTGAGGCCTAAACTAGATAAAAAGGCTTGAATAATTATTTTGCTTTATTTGGGCATATTAATTATTTATTGGGTTATTTCTATAACCGAGAAAATAAATAATTGATATTATTTATTTTTCGGCTCGTTGGGTACAGGAAAAATAATTAAAATAATTATGGCCCAATAGTCTGGATCAAAGAATTTTTTTTAATTAATTCATGGTATAGAAGAGTTTATGCTATGCTAAACATCTTCTATTGTTAACTTCCGGGTGTTCTGAAATATCAAACCCCAGTGTTTTAATTATAAAAAAGAAAGGTTGTGTTTTTCATCTACTGTGAAAAAAAACCCAGAAAAGCCTTCCTTTCTATTTTTGTCTCGTGTTCGTTCTTCCTTTTTGTTCTTTTTGACTATGTTAATTAATAACAGAGAATAAAAAAGAATAGAGATTTGTTTTCCTCACCTATTTGTTTCACCAACAAGATAAAAGGCGATGGAATATTTTGAGAAACAAGAATTGTGCGCTCATGCAAATAAGATGAAGCAGAAGGATTGCGGATTTTGAACCAGAGACATCATCAAGGCATGAAGAAATCCCTGTGGTTTTATCATCCACTCCGGCACCAAAAATAATATCTAAGCGCAAAGGTATTAAACATTCAAACCTTCTGCTGTGTTGTTGTGTTCTCTGTGTTTGCATGTTTTTGGCTTTGCTTCCAGTATGCGTGCATGGCATTCTATTTTTCAAGCTTCAAGTGGTATCAGAGCAAGAAGCTTTGAATTTCTTAGGAAGTATGTATGCTAGTCTAATAAAATTGTCTACATAATTGTTTGGTTATAATCCTATCATCCTTCGTTGTTTTGGTATAGGATAGACTCTCTGTACGCCTCATGGTTGAGGTTGAGGAAGCCATTGTAATTTAAAGCTTTCTATAGCAATCTTGTAAACCCGAATTTAAAGGGTATAGGCAGAAGTGGTTTTTGTTTTGATGAAAAATTATAACAAAAAGGCTGCCTATTGAAGTTGCAAAGCAGAGTTGCAAATGTTTTTTGGAGAGAAATCACAGAAGAAGAAAAAAAAATGAAGAAGAAGATATGGAGCAGCTGGTCAAGTTAAGCTGAGCTGCATCTGGTGCGGGTCAGTGTGCTTGGAGCCGAGGGACGGCTCAGTCAAGTCGCGGCTTAAGAGCCGCAGCAAGGCATCAAGTCGACCCTCGACTCGGTGCAATTAGATTGCATCCTCCCCAGGATTCGATCTCTATTGTGACCGGGATCTGGTGCAAGCGTGCGGCTTGCACTCACCGGTCATAATTCATTGACCTATCCATGGGCCATGATCTAGTGTGGTGGGTGCGCAAGATTGGAAAAAAAATTTTTTAAAGATTTTTTCCTTATATTTTTTGCGCAATTTCTTTTTTGTTTTTGGTCTCATGCCAGAAGAAGTTATTATTTTTTCAATAGTCAATATTCATTTAATATTTTGTATGAAAAATAATAGTAAAGGATTTTTAGGATTAAATAAGATTGTTAATTAATTTAATAAATATGTTTAATTCTATTCTTTGGACACTTAGATTTAAAAATAGGAAAGTATGAAAATGTTTACAGTTTTCTAGCATGCTATTTATTTTAATTCCTATGTGCACATTTTCTCAAAGATCAAAGTCTTTGGAAATTTTTATTTAACATGGAAAAAATATTTTTCTTTAATTAAATGATTAATTTTAACTTAAACAAAAATTAATCATTGGTTATTATCTTAAAGGGTTTTTATCCTTTACATAGAAAATATTTTGGATTTAGAAATTTTTGTAAGTTAAAATGAAAAACCATCTTAATTTATTTTCACAAAGAAAAATTATTTTTGTCAAATAAAAACTTGAGAACAAAATCTCTAGAAAGTTTTAATGAAAACTTTTTGAAATTATTAAGTTTTTAACCTAAATAAAATTAATCCATGAAAAATTTCTCAAAGGGTATAAAACCTTAACATATAAATTTTTATTAGTTTAGATATTTTATTTTTTTAGTTAAAAGAAAACTTAATGGAATTTTTCAAAGGATATTTTTCCAAGAAACCTTTGTTTTAATAAAAAAACTAAGTGGGAGAGGGTTCCAACGGCTTTTATCACGATCCTCATTAGAGATCGTAGGTCTCCTCGCATTATCCTGGAAGTGAATCCGTATAGGATGGAGATCCCACAAAGATCTAAAACTAATGGAAGGATGTAATTAATAACTCGGGACACGTACTATGATCGGCCAGCCCACGTTGGAGGTTATAGTGCGAGGTACGTCCATAGAAAATGAGAAGAAATGGCCATCCTCTCGATGGAGTTATCTTCTAGATCATTACCTAGAAGGAAAATTAATTTGTGGTGGTTAACACACTTAGTTTAGGAAACTGTTAATCTTCTCAAGAAGTTATGACAGTTTTCCTAAGAGCCAAATTTAATCATGTTAAAGATAATAGTGATGGGGTTAACTATTATTAGTTTAAGATGAGGATAAAGTGCACAAAATTATTTTACTTTTAACAAAATTGAGAATTTCTTTTATTTTTTATTTTCAAAAATGGTTAGTGGAGGTTCTTTTAGTCATTTTACCCTTATTCTTCATGAGAATAACTATGTGGACTAACTATGTGGACTGGAAAAGGAACTTGGACATAATGCTCACAACTGAGAAGTATAAGTATGTTTTCTACTAAACCTGCCCTGTTATCGAGGAAGGTTCCACCGATGAGGTGCGAGAGGTTGAAAAGGCATGGAAGAAGGCTAACGAGATGGCTGTTATATTTTAGTCTCCATATCTAATGTGCTCCAATCCAAATATGAGCACATGGCAACTGCGCATGACATAAGTACATCTTTAGCCATGATGTTCACAGATAAGAGTCAGCTCTCAAGGTAGGAGGCTCTTCGAATGATTATCAACACCAAGATGGCTGAGGGAGCATCAGTCAAGGAGTATATGCTCAAAATGATTGTTGCTTTCAAGGAAGCGTAAGTCTTAGGGGCTGTCATTGACCCTAAGAGCCAAGTGGACATAGTTCTCCGATATCTATCGGGTTCTTTTACTCAGTTCAAGTTGAACTGTAACATAAACAAGTTAAACATAAGTTGAACTAAGTTAATGAAAAAGCTCCAAATGGCAGAGAAGGTCATGAAGCCACAAGCAAGGGCTATGATGGCTTCTTCTTTAAGAACTGGGCCTAAGCCCAGAAAATTCAAGAAGAAGAAGGGTAATGCAGTGCCCCAGCCTAAGTCCAAACCCAAAGACAAATACCACAGGTAATGTTTTCTATTTAGAGTCTACATCAATGGTTAGATCAACTTCTACTTGGATTGTTGATTCAGGAGCCACTGATCACATCTGTAACTCTTTGTAGGGGTTTAGAAAGATTAGAAGACTCCAGAAGGGCGAACATAGACTATGCATAGGAAATGGAGCATAAGTTTGGGCCTTTGCAGTGGGAGAACTATTGGGAAATATGCCTTCTTAGACTAGGTTTCTGATGTAAATATCGAATGTTTTAATAAAATAATTTAATTTTAAAAATTATTTGTGAATTTATATTTTATTTGTGCACAATTTCGTTTGGAAAAAACCCATTGTGTTTAAGTAAGTGATCCATGTAAATGGTGGTCTTTCACAGTAAAGTATGGATCACAGGTTACTTAACACATAAACGTCTGTTCTTAACTGATTGATGAGAATGAGAATATCATCATATCTAGGTTATTATGTTATGAATTCCAAATGGGGAATAGCTTACCTTTATCCAGTGAGTAGTCTACTCACTTCATGATATAAGCGTATTTCGAATACGTAGAACAAGAACTGTAGTAGTTGTTTCTTAAAGTACTATATGGTAGAAACCTAGATTACTACTGCTATAGCGTGGACTAGTACTCTACGACTTGAGTATGAGTTGGTGGTCTGACAAAGTTGGAAGCATGTACTTTGATATGCTATAGTTGAGGTTCTATCGTATGACCAATATACTTGCATGTTGGGTATGTGTGACTAGTTAGTTAAGACAGACTTGTACAAGATAGTTTCTATACTATATCACCCATTGTGATTGTCTGAATGATCTAAATATCTAGGGCCCTGGGAAACATGACTTGGATGTTTGCTTTAGGGTAGCTCCCTTGGAAAACGGAAATAATCCAGGAAGTCGTGGATCATTGGACTAGAAGCCTAAGGATGGTAGATGTCATTTAGAGAGGTGTTAGTACATTTCTTCCTCTCTAATATACGGCGATATATAGAGGGGTATTTTTAGTCATTTCACCTGTAGGTCAGAGACTTTGCTAACGCAGTATTGTCCTTGGGGTCAATATTTCCTTATGGTGATATTAGAAAATATTTAAAATGCAAAATACAGCTACTTATATGACAAGGGTATTTTGATCATTTTAGTAGCCAATGCGGTGTGTCTTTTGGTCCCCAGTATATACCGTGAGTCCTAATTATATACAGGCTAAAGAATTGGTCTTAAATTAAATTAAATGAAATTTATTTTATTTAAGTAGCCTGGTTTAATTGTTGGACTAGAATAAAATAAAGGTCCATAGAGAGAGAGAATTAATTAAATTAGTTTGGTGGGTTAATTAATTGTTCAGGGCTTTGACCCAGTTTGAATAATTAAAGATTAACCTGTGACTAAACTAATATAACCTTGTTTATTGGACTAGTTTATTTGGGCTAGAAAAATTAATTATTTATTGGGCCATTTATTTGGTTCTAATTAGAAATAATTAATTTAGTCCAAAAAACTGAACTAAGAGTCCAATGTGCCAGTCCAGTTTAACCTAGGATTTTTATTTAGGTTAAACAGGAGAATAAAGAAGGATGTTGTTTTTTTCCTCTTCTTAGGGTGGAGACAAAAAAACATTGCTTTCTCCTTCTTCTGGCGTGAGGAAAAAGACAACCCATTTCTCTCTCTCGAAAATATTCTTTAGCCCTGTGAGTTGTTCACCAAACGGGATTAGGCAGGCCATATACTGGAAGATCGAGAGGTTGACGTTCATATACATGCATAGACGGAGTCGGAGGCTTGCAGAAATCGCACCAGAGGTTTCCACCAGCGCACCTACCCCAGTTCCACACATTCCGGTCTAGCCAATTCTGAGAACGAAAAAAAGAGGTAAAAATTTTTTTCCCTCGGAATCCCGCCAGCTCTGAGGCCGCCGGAACCGGTATCGGCTCCGGTCTGTGTTCTTCTTGTTCTTTAGTTTTTACTTCCGCTGCGTGTCTTGCTTCCCCTTTTATACCTACAATTGGTATAAGAGCCTGAAGGTTTTGTGCAAATATAGGAAGCATGCATCTAGTAAATAAAACTGGACACATATGTGTGATTAAACTGTGATCATTCGCTATTTTTGGTATGGGTAGATTCTCTGTTAAACCTCTTTGATAGAGGTATATGTGAGATGTAATCTGGTTTTTTCCTTAGCAAATCGTGTAAGCCCAGTGTTAATGGGTATAGGCGATTGTTGGTTTGTTGATTTCATTGTATTTGGGTTGAAATTGGAGAGCCAACGGAGCCAGAAGTTGCGCAGAAAACCAGAAGGAAATTCGTAGAAGAAAATTGCAGGAAAAGAAAGCTCGGATAGATCGTAACCGGCGCCGACTGAGGCCGCCGGAACTGGCACCGACTCGGGTCTGGGTCCGATCCGCATGCTAGTCGCCTATGAGGTCTGGTTCTGTGCAGCGGGAGTAGTGGACCGCAGTGCAAATGGGTGCTCAATCTAGTGCGGCAGGTGCAGTGGACCAAGGAGAAATTTTATTTTTTTTCCTTGTAATTTTCTTGCATTTTATTTTTTATTTTGGGGTCCATACTAGGTGAAGTTAATATTTTTGCAATAGTCAATATTCATGGAATATTTTTGCATGAAAAATATTAGTAAGGGATTTTATGATTAAACAAGACTGTTAATTAATTAATGTGTTTAATTCTATTATATGGGTACTTAGGTTTAAAAAATAGAAAAGCATGAAAACGTCTACTGTTTTCTAGCATGCTATTTATTTTTAAGTACCTATGTGCACGTTTTCTCAAAGACCAAAGTCTTTGGGAATATTTTTGACAAGAAAATATTTTTCTACAAATTAAATGGTTATTTTAACTTGAACAAAAATTAATCCTTAAATATTTTCTCAAAGGATTTAATCCTTAACATAGAAAATATATTGGATTTAGATATTTTTTTAAGTTTAAAATAGAAAGCCATTTTGTTTTATTTTTGCACAAGAAAAATTGTTTTGTCAAATAAACTTGAGACCAAAGCCTCTAGAAAGTTTTAATTGGAAAATTTTTGAAATCATTATGTTTTTAACTTAAATAAAATTAGTCCATGGAAAAATCTTTCAAAGGATATAAACCTTGACATAAAGAATTTAATAGATTTAGATATTTTATTTTTGAATTAAGGAAAAACTTAATGGAAATTTTCAAAAGGATATTTTTCAGAAAACCCTTGTTTTAAAAGACTAAGTAGGAGAGCGGTTCCAACGGCCCTCCATCACGATCCTCATTAGAGATCGAGGGTCCCCTCGCATCACCCTGGGAGTGAACTCGTATAGGATGGGGATACTACAAGGATTTAGATCTAATGGAGGGATGTAATTAATAACCCGGGACACGTATTATGATCGGCCAACCCACGTTGGAGGTTATAGTGCGAGGTATGTCCATAGGAAATCAGAGGAAACGTCCATCCCCTCGATGAAGTTATCCTCTAGATCATTACCTAGAAGGAAAATTAATTTGTGGTGGTTAACACACTTAGCTTAGGGAATTGTTAATCTTCCCAAGAAGCTATGTCAGTTTTCCTAAGAGCCAAATTAATTATTATCAGTTTTGATATACGGATAAAATGTACAAATTTACTTTGTTTTCACAAACTAAATATTTTCTTTTATTTTCGATTTTTCAAAAATGGTGGGAGGTTCTTTTAATCTATTGGCTGTTATTCTCAGAAAAAATAAGCTAACGGGACCAAACTATGTGGACTAGAAGAGGAACCTGGACATAATACTCATAGTGGAAGAGTGTAAGTATGTCATTTTTGAAACCTGCCCTGTTATTGGGGAGGGTTCCACCGCTGAAGAGCGGGAGGGAGGCTGAGAAGGAGTGGAAGAAGGTTGACAAAATGGCACGTTGGTATATGTTAGCCTCCATGTCTAATGTGCTCCAATCCAAACATGAGCATATGGCCACTGCGTATGACATAAGTCAATCATTAGCCACGATATTTGCGGATAAGAGCCAATCCACAAGACAGGAGGTTCTTCGAACTATTATAAACACTAAGATGGCTGAGGGAGCATCAGTCAGTGAGCATATGCTCAAGATGATTGCTGCTTTCGAGGAGACAGAAATCTTAGGGGCTGTTATTGACCCCGAGAGCCAAGTGGATATGGTTCTCGAATCTCTACCAGGTTCTTTTACTCAGTTCAAGTTGAATTACAACATGAACTAGTTAAATATAGGTTTAACTGAGTTGATAAAGGAACTCCAGATGGCGGAGAAGGTCATGAAGCCTCAATCTAAGGCTATAATTGCTAAGGCTTCATCTTCTAGAACTGGGCCCAAGCCCAGAAAGTTCAAGAAGAAAAAGGGCAACGCAGCGGCCCAGCCCAAGACCCAGCCCAAAGACAAACCCAAGGGCAAGTGCTTCAAATATGGACTAAAGGGACATTGGAAAAAGGAGTGTCTAGATCTTCAAGCCAAGAAAAACCCTAGAGGTAATGTTTTCTATCTAGAGTCTATATCAATGGTTGGATCAACTTCCACTTGGATTGTTGATTCATGGGCCACTGATCACATCTGTAACTCCTTGCAGGGGTTTAGAAAGATTAGAAGACTCCAGAAGGGCGAACATGGACTACGCGTGGGAAATGGAGCATAAGTTTGGGCCCTTGCAGTGGGAGAGCTGGATCTTATTTTTTATTATAATAGAATAGTGGTTTTAAGAGATATTTTATATGTACCTAGATTTCAACAGAATTTGATTTCAGTTGTGAAACTAATAAATCAAGGATATTCTCTATCTTTCCATTCTAGTATTTCTATCAGTAGAAATGGAGAAATTTTATGTATTGGGCACATGTATGGAAATCTATTTTTCTTAAACCATATTAACAATCAATTAAATAATGCTCAATCTGAACCTTTAACAAGGAAGAGGAAGACCAATGTTAATAATTCTTATCTTTGGCATCTAAGATTGGGTCATATCAACTCAACCAGGATTCAGAGGTTAATTCATGATGGGCCTTTGGGCTCATTGAGATTGAAAAATTGGCCTTAGTGTGAATCTTACCTAATGGGAAAGATGACCAAAAGGTCATTTACCCCTAAGGCGGATAGAGCAAATGAGGTATTGAGTCTTGTTCACACTGATGTGTGTGGTCCCTTATCTACACCAGCTAGAGGGGGTTTTGAGTACTTCATCACTTTCATAGATGATTGTACGAGGTTTGATTTTATTTACTTGATGAGACGCAAGTCTGACTCTTTTGACAAGTTTAAGGAGTTTAAGCCTGAAGTGGAGTATCAGACAGGTAAATTGATCAAGACCTTATGATAGGATCGTGGTGGAAAGCATCTCCTTGGTGAATTGAAGGACTACATAGTACATCATGGGATAGTATCCCAACTCTCTGCGCCAGAGACACCCTAGCAGAATGGAGTAGCTGAGAGAAGGAACAGGACATTGATGGAAATGGTCCGAAGCATGATGTCTCATACTACTCTTCCAGTATCCTTTTGAGGATATGCCCTGGAAACAGTGACATACATTCTGAACTTGGTACCTTCCAAGTCAGTACCTAGGACTCCCTATGAGATGTGAACTGGGCGTAAGCCAAGTCTGAATCATCTCAGGATATGGGGTTGTCCAGCTTATATACTGGTCAAGGGAGACAAGTTGGAACCAAGATCAGAATTATGCTATTTTGTTGGATATCCAAAAGGGATACGTATTCGAAATACACTTATGTTATGAAATGAGTAGACTACTCATTGGCTAAAAGTAAACCATTCACTATTTGGAATTCATAATACAATAACCTTGCCATGATGAGATTCCCATTCTCATCATCCAGCTAAGAACAATGGTGTATCACTACTGGAAAATGGCCGATCACCCACGGCAAATTCCGTGGCTGATCGACCAAATTTCGTGGCTGATTGATCTCGAGCCACGGAACAGCCACGGAAATTTTTTCGTGGCTAAAATCGTCGTGGCTGATTAATCTGCCACGGAAATTATTTCCGTGGGTGATTAGCCAGGGAATATTTCGTGGTTGATTAATAAATTCCGTGGCTGATTTAATAAATAATAATTAATTTTTATTTTAATTAAAAAAAGTCATCAACCACGAAAATAAATTTCGTGGCTGATTTAATAAATAATAATTATTGAAAATTCGTGGTCCACAACCCACTTCGTGGACCAAGCACACATGATCATAGCAGCATCCATTTAGTGTGGTCCACAACCCATTTTGTGAACCAAGCACACTTGATTGTAACCTTCAAATTAATTGAAGAATGTTTTGAGTCCTTTGAGAGTTGAACCCATGACCTCCCATATGAGAAGTTGAGACTTAACCAATTGGGCTATGTCCAATTGCTTGGACATTTCTCCTTTTTTTTTTTTTCATTTAAACCATTCCTAACATTCATTTTGTATTTTTTTTAAATCTTTATACTATTACAAAATAAACAATTATATTCAATTTACTATGAAACCATATTATTCAATATAATAAATTATTTTGTATATTTATATAATTAAAAGTTTATATACTGTTAATTATTTTATCATTTTTATCAAATAATTTTTTCAAATACACACACGCACACACACACACACACACACACACACACACACACACACACACACATATATATATATATATATAATATGCATGTATTAATATATGTGTGTATGTATATATATATATGTATATATATAATATATTTATTTATATAGATAAATATTTATAAATATTTATCTATATATCTATATTTATAAATATTTATATATAAATATTTTTAAAAATATATAAAATAAATATGAATTTTTATTTATATATATTTAAAAATATTTATATTTAATAATATTTATATTTATATTTATATATAAAATATTTTTTATGTATTTATATATAAATAGTTATATGTAAATAAATATTAATTTATATATAAATATTTTTAAATATTTATTTATAAATATATATTGATCAAAGATTTTCGTGGCTGATTCGTAGGAGATCAACCACGAAAAAAATTCGTGGCTGATTTGTGACTGATCAGCCACGGAAAATTTTTTAAAAATTGATTATATATCAATAAAAGATTTTTGTGGCTGATTCGTAGGTGAACAGCCACGAAAATGTCCGTGGCTATTTCATGGCTTTCGTGGCTGATTCACCCACGAATCAGCCACAAAATCTTTTATCAATATATAATTAATATTTGATAAAAGCTTTTCGTGGCTGGTTCGTGGGTGAATCAGCCACGGATATTTTCGTGGCTGATCACCTACAAATCAGCCACAAAAAAATTTAAAAAAATTGATTATCTATTGATAAAAGATTTTCATGACTGATTCGTAATTGATCAGCCACGAAAATATCCGTGGCTGATTCGTGTCTGATTTACCCACGAATCAGCCACGACATTTTTTTTAATCAAATATTGATTATATATTGAAAAAATATTTTCGTGGTTGATCACCTACGAATCAGCCACGAAAATCTTTTATCAATATATAATCAATTTTTTTAAAATTTTTGTGGCTGATCTGTGGGTGATCTCCTACGCCAGTTTCCGTGACTGATTTTCATGCCTGATTGCCTAGTTTCTAGTAGTGTATGTGTTAAATATCCCGTGGTCAATATCTTACTGTGAAAGACCTCTATTCACATGAACCATTTACTTAAATACAATGGGTCTTTTCCAATAAAATCGTGCCCAAATATAAAGAAAATTTCACAAACAAATTCTAAGTAAAGTACTTTTATTAATACAAGCCAAAAATACATCAGAAACCGAATCTAAGAGGGCATACATTCTAACACCTCCTATTGCCCAAACTTCTGAAACCACTACTGCCTCAGTTCCACCTAAGCAAGCTAAAACAGTTGTCCGTGGTAGCTCCTCCGGCCGTCGATAGAAGCATGTTACGGTCAAGAGAAAATCTAGTCGACTTGTCGGACAGCACAAGAAGTGTGGCACTACTGATAAGCCCAAAATTGTGGTCATTCAGGGTGATATGGCAATCTCTACAAACAAGCATGGTGTGAAAAACCATGAAGAAAATTGATTGAACAATTTTTGTATTTTTTCTACCCTTGTCTATTTCTTTTTTATATGCTTCTCTCTGCTATATCATGCTACTTTTGTTTATAGGTCCCACTCGTCTATTTGCTTTTGCTTTTTTTTTTTTTAAACTGTAGCAAAAAAGGGGAGAAATAAATTAGATAGATTGTGATTGTGATGACTAAGATGACTAGATTGGGGATACATGTATGTTGGGAAAATTTGGACGACTTGTGTGTTGGGTGTGTTAGGAAACATTACAAACTAGATTTTGATATTAATAGTTTTTTAGACCAGATTGGGTAGAAATGGTTTGATTGGATGTGTATGATTTGGACTGAAATTGGAATTAATCTGTGATGCAAAATTCTTTTGGATTGTTTTGAGACTTTGCTTGAACTTTGCACAGACACAAGGAGAGTAATCCTAACTCCAAAATATGTTTCGTATTCTCCTTTTGGGATGCACCTTTTGGAAGTCCAAAATCACAAAAATCAACTTTATCTGCTAGTGCATAATGTTATCATTCTATCTACTAGTTTTCTGCATATAGAAACGGGGAACAAAAATAACTTTTGACTATCTTCTACATTTCCATATGCACATATGTACATATCCTTGTGTTGAACTTTTGTGGCAACATATTTATCTAATGGGCAATTCTCGGCTATTTCTTATGTAATAGTCTTTTTTTTCGGAAGAAAGGAGGATACAGAGGTTGGTTGTGCCATAGGCTCATTGAGCCCAATTTATGACAATATGCTTAAACTCTCTAATATTATCTCATAATCACTCATTGAGCTTTATGATTAAGAGATTGCACATACAACATAAATTCTTATATCTCTCGGTTTCACATGATTCATACGATTTTTTTTTTTATCACAATCTATCAAGTTTGTCATAATTAAAAAAGGGGGAGATTGTTAGCCCAAAAGGCATTCTCTTGTGTTTTGATAAATGATAAACATTGATGTGGACTAACATCTGTGATTTATATGTGATAGGCTTTTTGGATTATGACACGTTTAACAATAGTTCTTCAAGTCTTACAATAAGGATTGCTAAGCAACTTATAGATAATGATATCCGAGAAGGATTGATCAAGCCAAGATCTTCATGAAAGAAGTTGAAAACCATGAAGATTTTAGAAGAATTATAGACTAGGAAATTATGGTTATGGTATTAATTGTGTTTCCTATATCTCTTTACCTTAAGTTCAATTTATCTCATATTGAAGCACTCAAAATTATTTCAAAAAGAGGTTATTCTTCTTGTCCATATTTTTTGTTAGTAAAAAGAATTTTAGAAGAAAGGTTTTTAGGACTTTGATAGAGTCGTTCTTGAATAGACCTTTGAATCCAAAATGCCCCTTCAAAGACTGTTTGCAAAGTACCAAAATTTAAAGTTGTTCAAAATATACTTCTTGACACAAAATGTTGTTTCGGATGGACTTTTCAAACACACAATTTTTTACTCCGTGGTTCCAAAATTTTGCAAAGGTTGACAGTAGCAACTAGCCGTTGTGGCTTTAATTTCTACCTCGATAAAAGACATTTAAACACAATTTTCAGTAAGGGATTTGTTCTAACAATTTCATAAACATCCAAAGACACTTGAAAACGAGAATCTCTCACCTACATTATGCTTCCAAATGAGATCTATTGCTCTAAAAGGTGAAAGGTAAAGCTACTACTATGAGCCAAATCTGTATTCTCTCATAAATCTGAACTGTATCAAGGTTGAGGAAGTAAAACCCAGTTGGGGTGAGCTTTGATTGTTGGGTATATAGAGGTTTGATGTAAAACCAAGTGTGGTGACCCTCTATTGTAAGATTAGTATTACCTACCACCATTGATTTGGGAAAAAGATTTCAGTGGTTGAGTTAAAATTCTTAAATGCGTGCTTAAGGTAATGGATGTAGACAATTTGAGGATCGAACCACTATAAATCTTTAGATCCATTCTCTTGCATTTATTTTTATTACTATGACTAAAATTTCACTGTGCATCTGATTGGAAAACTAAGTATCTCTATCTGCATTTACTTATTTGATTTAACATATTTATGTTAAAGTAAGATATGGGTGCCGATCCGCTATTTGTCTCCTTGGACATAGTATAATTCTTATCCTTTGGTAGGACTTTGAAAGATCCCTGACTACTTTCAGATATGGACAGAAAAGCTTCTAGTTTGAAACTGACCCACTTTCAATTTTTGATGAATTTTAGAAAATCAATTTTTTTTCCATAAATCTTATTCACCCCTAAGATTTATCAAAATGGTATTAAATTATTATATCACAAATTAATTGACCTGCTTTCCACATTTGACTTGCTCAATACAATCTTAACTAGTATATCTAGTAACTCATAAGGTACATTAAAAAATAGTTAAATCTACAGCGAATTTATTTAAATATTTAAACGCATGCAAAAATTAACTAAATTACTAATATTTCATCTTAATTAGTAGCAATATTAGTAAGAAATCATGAACATGTTCGATAAGTACACCTACTATGTATATAGTGTAAGATATTATAAAAAAAGTATTAAAATAAGTAACTTTAAATGTTTTTAGAATTGAATTATTTTCTATTTCTAAAATATAAATATAATTTTATTAAAAATGTATGAATTCAAATATATGTATCAATATTTTATAAATTTTTTATTTGTATTAAGATATTTTTTTTTGTAAAAATAAGTTTAAAATAATATAATTTCAAAAAATCATGGCAAAACCCTTGCTAATTATGACAACAAGACTTTTTGAATTATTTTTTAAATTACATTGCAAAACTGCCACAAATAGAGATTGCTTTGCGATGGCAATGAAACCCTATAGCAAAACCCTCTTTGGTCTCAAATCCGTAACAAGGTTGCGATAGATTAGTGAGAAATTGTAACTTTTTTATATTTTACTTTTTAAAATAAATTCATCACAAATCCTTCGCAAATTTACAAGGGATTTGTGACGGCAGTTAGATGCCTGTCGCAAATCCATTGCAAACTATTTCACTGATGTATTTTTTTCTTTTAATATTTTTTTTATATGACTATCTATTACAAATCCATAGCAGATTTGTGACGGATTAGCGAGAGCATTTTACCTTTTCATTTTAAGCTACTTTTTTTATAACATAAGAATCCGTCGCAAATCTTTCGCTAATTTACTAGGGATTTGTGACAACATTTAGAAGGTCGTCGCAAATCCATTATGAAATATTTTACGATGAATTTTTGCTTTTCTCCTTTTTTTTAATGTGACATTTCGTAGTCTAAGCTCTTTTTTTTTTTTTTTTATAATATAAGAATCCGTCGCAAATCCCTCACTAATTTACTAGGGATTTGTGATAGCATTTAGAAGGCTGTCACAAATTTGTTACAAAATTTTCACAATGAATTTTTCTTTTCACATCTTTTTAATGCGACATTCCATTGCAAATCCAGAGCAAATTGCAATGGACTAGCGAAAATATTTTACCTTTTCATTTTAAGCTCCTTTTTTTATAATATAAGAACCTGTTGCAAATCGACAGCAAGTAGATGTTTGTTGCAAATCCATTGCAAAATATTTCACTGATAAATTTTTTACTTTTTATTTTTTTTTAATTTGACATTCCGTCACAAATCCTTAGCAGATTTGCGATGGAATGGATTTGTGAAGGATTAGCGAGAGCTTTTTACTTTCTTATTTTTAACCTTTTCATTTAAAAAATGAATGCCCGTCGCAAACCCTTACAAATTTGTGAGGGATTTGCGACGAAATGCAATATGACCATCGGAAATCCCCCATAAATTTGAAAAGGATTTTGGATGGACTTTTGCTTACCGTCGCAAATCCTTCCGTCACAAATCTTGGAAAAATATTTCATTGATGAATATTTTCTTTTTACCATTTTTTATTTAACAATCCGTCGCAAATTCGTAGCTGATTTGTGACTGATTAGTGAGAGCTTTTTACTTTCTCATTTTTAACTCATCTTTTTTAAAATACAAGCATCCGTCGCAAATCCCTAGCAAATTTGAGAGGGATTTTCCACGGCCTGTAGAAAGCCATCGCAAATCTGTTTCGAAAATTTTTCTCTAATGAATTTTTTTTCTTTTCACCTTTTATAATATGCCATGCCATCGTCAATCTGTAGTAGAGTTGCGATGGATTACCGAGAACTTAGGACTATATTATTTTGTAGTATTTTATTTTTTAAATGAGGGCATCCGTCACAAATCACCTACTAAGTTGCGAAGGATTTGCAACGTCACAAATATGTTGCAATGTAGTTACAGATTTGCGAGCGCTGGTCAACAAGACTCTACATTTATTTGCCCATTGGTGAGCTGTTGCAAAGTTGCGACGCCTTTTTAGCCATCACAAATTCCCGTTGCTATTTGCCAGTTTTCTTGTAGTGTTAGAAGACAATAGCTCGGAGTTAGAAGCATGGAGGGAGGGTTTGCAATATTGTCAGATGCATTATTTTATTAGTTATTTGTGGAAATTGCTTTTGAAGTGTCGAGATAAGGGAAGACTGCTTTTCATTGGCTACTGTTGGGTCATCTGGAAAGGATTGAATGCTTGTAAGTATGATGACAGAAGGCACTCGTTTGTCTCCCTGTTGCATTTGCATGCTGAGTTCATTCATCTCACTTCTAATGCTATGCAAAAACCTGTTATAGATTCTTTCAAAAGACCTTGTTCAGTGGTATGAAGGCATTACCCATCTGATCATATTGTTTTAAACGTTGATAGCAGCGATAGAACAGGTGATGAAGTTTCAGCTGTTGGTGGGATACTTAGAAAAGGGGTGGTGACTTCATTTTTGCTTTCGTTCAGAATATTGCATTTTGCGATTCCTTTTTGGGTAAATTGAAGGCAGTTTTGCTGCTCTTGTTCGCTGTTGTCTCTTGGGATACATACTGTAGTTGTTCAGTCAGATTCAGATCTTCTGATGCACAGCTTAAACCATGATCAGTCTGTTCCTTGGGCTGGTTAGCGTGATTTCCACAGAATTAAGATGTTATTGCCTCGGTTTCGTGAGGCGGTGTTTCAACATATATTTCGTCAAGGTAATTTTGTCGCGGACTCGCTAAGTTTGCTTCATATCAGCATAGTTTGGATATTTTCATATCGTTTTCTAATTTACCTATGCATACTCAATCTTGGGATACTTTAGCTGCTAGATCTGTTCCTGTACTTCGTTTTAAGCATTCCTCATTGTTTATAGGTTAGGCCTCCCATTCCAACCTGTAACATTCATTGTTTTTATCCAATAAACTGATAGGGGGTTTGCCTAACTCCCCACCAGTAGTTTATGGGAAAAAAAAACGTACTCCTACTAAAACAAGCAGCAACCTTGACAAAAGAATCTGGGACTAACCGTATATTTCATTCACAAAGGAGTAGCGGGAGGGGGAAGGGGAGAGGGAGGAGAACTTTTACTTCCATTAAAGAAAATAAATATTATTTATTTTCATTTTATTTAGTTGAAGAAGAATGGAAGTAAATGACAAGTATTATTTTGATTTACGTTCCATTCCATTCAAATTTAGATGAGCTATTTTATTAATGTGGAGAGGAGGCTCTCCCTCCTATTTTGCTTCTCTTCTATTTTTTCTTCTTAATCAAATAATATAAATCACCTATTTACATCCAAATTTACATCACTTCCTCTTCCCCCTCCCCTTAACCCAATCAAATATACTATAAAAGGATACTACAAATGAACAATCAAACCTATTGGCATTTATATTTATTTTAATAAAATTTCACCACCCTTTTGGTGTGGTTTAAAAAAAAAAACTATTGGCATTTATAATTGGCTATCACTGTGGGAACGGGAAGCATCAACCAGCCATCTTCCATGCATGCACAGTGATATTTCTCAGATAGCAATAGTCTTGAAAGTACGTACCAACCAATTTCCACACAGTGTCTAAAGCTGGACAAATCTTCTATCCCATGTTTGGATGTCAAGGCTTTCGCTTCTGCTTAGCACCACGTTTCTTCAAGAAGCCATGGCCAATGCAAGTGAGATTGTCTGCTGATTCAATAGCTTGATATGATTTTTTGTTACGACACAATAAACAAAGCAAAACCTTTAATTGTACGGTATCTTTTCCCCTTTTTCTCTCATTTTTTTAGCAGCATTTCCCATATGAAATGTTTGAAGGTTATTGGTGCATCGAAGCGTGTGGAAAGGTGCTCCAATGCTGGATTGAAGAAGCGGTGTCTTAAGTATTCCTTCAGGGACATATGGCAACATATACGAGCGCCCTTGTTATGCAAACATGTTCAACTCAAAGGGCAAGCTCATGTCCATGAAATTTTAATGTCAAGTTGATAAACAGGCTTTTAAAACCTTTGATTAAACACAAGAAATTTACAGCCAGCAAACAAGCAACCATAACAAACTACATAGAAAAAATGAATTAAGCAGCTCCTATTCTAAAATATAACCTCCAATTAATATGTAAGTTTCTCCCAGAACAAACAATTTCCTTCAGCAGGTTACAATGTATATTATAAGGCCTAAGCAAACCATTTTTAATTTTCTCTTGCCATATTCTATGTATACCACAATAGAGACAACTATCGCAACAACTTAACAAAAAAGAGGGGGAAAAAATCCAACAAGATAAATTGATTCAGGGATTCAGTTCAACATATACTTTTGGGAATGTCATTTGAAGTCTCTTTGTCCATCTCTTCAGTACTGAATAGGGAGTCAAGGTTTCAGCCTTCAAAGAAATGGAAATGTATCTCAGATTCACAGCTTGCAGAAGTATGTAAAACACAAGCTTGATTTCGTCTTTGCTTCCGCAAAATCCACTTATCCACATATTCATCGCATACATCAAGGTAAAGCTGATTTCTAAATTCTCCTCATTGAAGCCCTGAAACTGAAAGGTTTAATAATTTTGAAATTAGCAAAATAATTTAGAGTTCTTTTCATACCATTATGTGCATATATCTCTATCATACCAATGATGATTATGATTACTGACCTGGATTATTTTGGCAAAAGCTCAGAAACCATTAAATAAACTTGTATGAAGACCGAACTTTGCATTCATACAATGGTATATACATGAAGTTTGGAAATCTACATTGTATTTTCACTAGGAAATGCAAGACAAATAAACAAAACATATAGAGTATTACCTCAAACAAGATGTGAAATGAATTCAAGTCCATCGACAAGGTATTGCAGCGCTGAGAAATGGAAAATAAACCATGTAATAAATCGGTGAGATCTGGTCGTGCTTGGTCTACGATTCCTAGGGGGCTTGGAATTGGCCTTATTTCAACCTCCAGATGCCGAACATAATCCAAAGGAAGCAAGTGTAATTCCTTGAGCATTGTCATGCACTGTCAAAGAGAAACTGAGTAAATGACTTCAAAAATAGGCAATTTGACGGATGAGATGTACGTAAGCATGCATGTATAAACATCAAAATATGAAAAATTCTAGCATGGACCAATGGTTCATTGACCAACTGCATTAATGAGTTGTACTGCATGCAATATAAGTTGTACGATACAACTCATCAATGTATTTGGTCCACGGGTCAACGGCCCATGTAAGAATTCCTCCCACCTAAAAATGAAACTCTTAGTCCAATATTTTGTTTCTCTAAATGGTCATTTGAAAATTAAAAATGAATAAAAAACTAAACATATTTCTTGGAATAAAATAATTTGTAGTTTCTAGAGAAGTTACTATCTGATGAAAAGTTAATTATTTGATTTTTTTTAAAGAGAAAACTGAACACTTACTGAATTTCAAGTTTTTTTCTTTGATCAATGAGTTACCCAATGTACTGAAACAATCGGCAAAATCTAATGATAGAAAGTAAACAAATAAATTGGTTAAGACAAACTCAACATTGGAGTCAAAAGATAATGTGAAATTACCTCATAGCAATTGAAAATCAGTGTCATTGTCATCTCAGTCGCATTGGAGAACGTTCGGAGAAAGTTTATCATTTCAGTGAGTAGCAATGTGTCATGTCCATGTTTTTCAGGCAGCCGCAAGTTCAGATTCACTTCAATATTTTTTGGTGCAAGTACTGGAGCCATATCCAGTATTGCCCCTTGGTACTTAAAGAATAGAAGATTTGGAGCCAAAATTTTGCAATACTCCAAATCTGCGCAATCCATTACGACCAAAGCCTCAATTGCAGAGTTCATAACGCCAACAACCTCAATCCCCTTGCAGCCCTTCAAACTTAGTAATTCGAGAAAAGGAAACAGGATGTCATTAAACACAAAAATATCAATCTCTACTTTAATGTAATGAAGTAGAAGTGTCTTGAGATTCTTGAATTGCATCCTTTCCAATATCTGAATCTCCAACGTTGCATACTTCAAACAAAATGAGTGAAGTTTTTCAACTCCAATTTTGTTCAAAGTATCCAACTTTGAAATAGCCATGTATCCATCAGCCATGCTATGGTATCCTTTATATTTGAAGGACTGAAGGTTTGGCAAATGTATTTCTAGTGCGTCCAACTGCTTACTAACTGAAAGAACTAATTTTCTAATTCTGTTATGAACAATCTTGACAGTTTTCAGTTCATAATAGTATTGCAGAAATAGGTTTTCAAGAAGAGGACAGGATTGAATCAGTCTTTCAAAAAAATCTTCTTCTATTCCAATGTTTTTCAGCGAAAGAGTTCTCAATGAGCGGAGATTCAAGACTTTGCATGACCTAAAATCACAACCATCCACCCTTAGAGATCTCAAAGATGAACCCTCTGAAAAGACTACCTCTGGGAGAACGTATATTCTCTCCTGAACCGTCGTCATTTTATTCAGAACCCTATTAATAGAAAACTGCAGGTTCAGTTTTTGCAGATCACCTTCGATTGCGGAAGTTACAAATCTATCAAAAATGTGCTGGATTTCTTCATTTATGGGCCAAATTAATCGAAGTCTAAGCCTTTCCAAGTGAGTTTTTTGATGTCGCAAAAAGTATTTCTTCATGCTTTGCACAAAATTCTGTCTGAACGAGTAATTTTCCTCATCAATATCAACAACAGGAAATGTTGCCCCAATCCTTTCCCACCTTTTTGATAAAACCGACGTTCTTAAAGCATCCCTAGTACAAAGTTTCAACATGATCAAATGCAGAAGTTCATCAGGTAGATAGCTGATTCTGTCAACTCCTGTCACATTTTGCTTTTCCTTTCCCCTTTTCGGTATGTTTTCCATTGTTATTCTGTAGCAGGACCAAAATCAAGTGTATGGAAAAAAAAAATTTAAAGTAACAAAATTCACTGCTAAATTTTTCAAAAAAACAATAATTACATAAAAAGAACATGCAAATTATATGCGCAAAAAAAAAAAAAAAAGCATTTAGGTATAAGAGGGCTCAAACAAAAGATACAAAACAAATTATTGAATGAACAAATACACAAGTTAAACTATACCTAAGCCATAGAAAAGGAATTTGGTTTAAGTTAAATTTCCTTAATTAGTAACCTTTCAAAGCCAACTTGAAAAATTTTCAACTGAACATCTCCTAAGCAATGTGCATTTGATGAATATAGATTACTATACATTAAGGTAAAATCAATTGTTCAATTGTGAAGACAGCTTTGTTGTCTTTCAGTAATTATTCTGAATATGAGAAATATTTTTCCAATCCTCCATTAAAATAGTATGCTAAAAAAAGTACCAAAAAAAAAAAAAAAAGAGTAAGAAATAAATTTTCTGGGAAATTTATTGATAATAAAATATTTGTTTCTCATTTTGGAAATAAGTAAATTAGTTTAAAATTTTCGAAATTAATTTTAGAAGGTCCAGATGTTGTATTTTCATTAAAACATAAGAGAAAAGGCAGGCTCATTGAGCTAATATTGTCTTTGTATGTCCATACAGCATTGCAACTTTCTGTTGACTTGGAATACTTATATAGACATCCATTGGAATTAAAATAATGTTTCATTATGACTCACTTTTCTAAGCAACAAAGTTAATTGTCAAAACCTTTTGGATATGACTATACTTTTGTGAAATCTGGTGCTGGAGGTCAAATCTAAGTAAACAATAAGGAAAATCATCAAACAAGAACTTCTTGAAGCAGAATGACACTTTTTATATATAAAAAGATATATATATATATATATATATATATATATATATATATATATATATATATATAAAGACATCACCTTCTATGGAATAGAGAAAACATTCAGGGGAAATATCTCGACTGCATCATTCATCACAGAAAATCATATAAGCAGATGAGTTGTTTTGCATACTGGTTAAGAAGTATTACCGCTCAAAATGCAGAGAGACATACAGATGCTCAAATGTTAGAAATGAAAAAGAAAAGAAAGAAGGAATTTATTAGCAAACATCATGAATAATGGATACAACGAATTAATCATAATTTGCACGATCAACTAATTGACTAGATGACAAAAATTAAACACAACAAATGAGTTAAGGAACAAAACCTTGTCTACCAAAACGGCAGAGAATGAAGAATTTAGAATTACAAAGTAATAGAAGTGACACATTTTTATAGAGATTTTGAATTAGCAATTGGATGAAAATAGAAATAATGGTCCACCTTTGAGCAAAGAAAGGTAAAAATAAGGTGGAATAAATGTGTCGGGAGGACATGATGAAAAATTATTTATGTAACCAAATTCCTTTTTCTATCTTAAAAATGTACCGATTTAGATAAAATGATGAATTTAGAAATGGTTGTGATGAAACAACGAAATCACTTCTGGCTAGGAGCGGAGTAAGATGATTACCATATATTTTGGAATGTAAATAAATTTTCTCACATGATTGAAAAATATTCATATTTTAGTAAAAACTCTCAATATTCAATGACTTTCCATAATGATCACTATACTTGTCGGTTATTTCATACTCATCGATCATTATTTGAATATCTTATTTAAATTTGATACAATTTTTTTTTAAAAAAAAGTCATTATAAATAAAAAAAATTAACCAACCCAATCCCTTAACTTTTATGTTTTGGAAGATTAAGTCTTTTTTCTTTTTTTTTTCAATTTTTTAGGTCTTTTAACTATTATTTTTGTGCAATTTTGATCCTTTTTAGAGAATTCTGTTAGTAAAATCATCATCTGACTAACAGAACCGTAATAAAAAGATTAAAAAATATATAAAAATAATAGTTACTAGATCTAAAAAGTTAAAAAAAAAGAGTCAAAAGCGTCAAAAATAAAAGTTGAAAGACTAAATCGGCTAAATTTTTTAAATAATAAGGTAATTAAAAAATTTGTCTCCAAATTTGGAAGGATTTTGGATGAATTCTTGAAATTGTATTTCTAAAAATAATAAAGTAATAAAATTATTCATTACAAATCTATCCCAAATTTAATTAAAATTTGGAACAAATTCGGATAGATTCTTATTATATATATATATATATATATATATATATATATTATTCAATAAAAATTAAAAATAAATTAATAAAAACTCCGTTCCAACTCTATTCCAAATTTGGGATAGATTTGACATGCAAAATTCTTATAGAGGAATCCATTCTAAATTAAAGACGATTAGTTACTAAAAAAAATTAAAAAAATTAATAAAGGAATTATTCTCCGCTTTGAGTGGAGTTGGGGATAGATTCTTTAGGAAAAATTATTATTTAATAAAAATTAAAAGAAAAGAAAATTAATAAAAGAATCCAATATAAATCTATCTTAATTTTTTTAAAATTTGGAATAGGATCTTAAATTTTTTATTATTTAACGAAAATAAAAAAAAACTAATAAATTAATAAGGAATACTTCCTAAATTTAATTAATCTACATCATTAATGTTCTAATTTTGCTTTTAGTTTATCCAATGGAATGGTTAATGTAATCATTTTTTAATATTTTTCTTTTTTTTTAAATATTTGATACGATACAAGTTAAATGAATAGATATATTATAAATTTAATAGTCATATATTTGAAATTAAGCAAACGTCACAATGTAATACTAATTAAACACGGTGACAAAATGATAAATTATATATGACGTGATTAAAATTTAATATATTTACTTTTTTTAACTTTTGTAGAAGATATAACAATTAGATTATTAATTTGTGAAATTTATATATACTTTAAAAGTATACTTGGAAAATTAGCTAATTCAATCTCTTAACTTTTATATTTTGGAGGTTTAGGTCTATTTTTTTTCAACTTGTTAGGTCACCTAAATATTATTTTTGTACCATTTTGATCTTTTTATTAGGATTCTGTTAATCAAATGACGATTTATTCTATAAAAATTTAAAAAGTTAAAAAAACACAAAAGATCTTACACACACTACAAACTTAATAAATTATTACTATTTTAAAACATTTAAAATGTTTATATAGAATATTTTGCATAAAAATAAACAAACAAGTGATTGGGTGCAGTGACTCATGTACATTACCCGTACCACGGGGCTCATGTTGAAACAGTGCTCAAGCATTCTACACTAGCCCGTGCATGTGGCTCTCTGGGTTTCCAGTATCACAGGATCAAACTATGACAAAAAATACTACAAATTTAATGATTTCATTATAACAGTTTCGAAACCGTGATAAATCTGAGCATATTTATTCTGTAAAAGTATTTTTATTTGATTCTGGAAATAACAAGAAGCTTTTGACCATGGTTCTAATATCATGGAAAAGAATCCTGGCAAAAAATCCGTTATATATTTAATGGTTTCGTTACGACAGTTACAAAATTGTGGTATATCTATGGCAAAAACCTTTTCAATACTAGAAATTAGACCTATTACGATAGGTAGAAGCATTGTAATAGGTATATATTTGTGACACTTGTGGAAAATGTCATCTAAAACTGTAATACCCCACTACATAGGCCCAATAGGGCCGCAGATATTGTTCCGTCCATAAGATAAGGAGTCTTTATAACCAGGTTACATAAAATAAAATAAAAAATATTTTAAAATTAAACTTACTACAACCAAAAAATACATGAACAAATCCAAAATAAATTGTTTGTAACAATCTCTCAAAACATCACATAAGGGAAATAACAAGTGTCTTCAGAATCATAGGCAACAAGCTAGCTAATGACCTCCACAGTAGGGCCGTCCTGAAAACATGGTATAAAAAGTGGTGAGATAAAAATCTCAGTAAGCCCGTGTGTGCTTTGAGTGTTTCGAGAAAAAAAAAAAAAAAAAGGTTCTTGTATACAAGTTGTAAAAATTTTCATAAGAGAAAGTGCTAGCAAATATTAAATAAATGTTAAAAATAAAGAGTGGTGTTTTGCTTTTTAAACCATACATGTGCACAATAAATATAACTACCCAAAGAGGTAGTCATGGATTACCACATGTTGGGCCCCATGACCATATAACGGTCAGAATGTCACACATTGAGCATGTTGACAAAAGGTAGGTGTACAGCCTACCGGGTGAGATACTCCTCCATCTCTACACCCAAACTTTTTGGTTGTCCACTCCGAAAACACACAGTCCACATGACTGAAACTTGCTAGCTCAGACCGACATGACCTACCGGACTGGCATCCTATCCGGGAAGGACTCACCCCTCAGAGGTGGCTACCTATTGAGAGACTTATCATAACCCTTCAAAGACTAGTCCTAATAATCTACCCTTATTGAATACTCAACGTTGATTGTCCCACTTGAGAGAAAATTGATCATATATTGATTTACTTGGAAATAGCAATTAAGGGTTTCTAAAATTCTTGTCCAAGTTGGGTTTTAGAAAAAGTTTAGCAATTTGTGTAAAACTGCTCGTTTTATTTTTCAAATGATTTTCTTGACTGAAATAAAAAGGAAAAACAGTCCTTAATTGCCTTTTCAAAATGAATGTCCATACACATCGCATTTGGTTTGCCACAATAATTTTTGGTCTTCAAATAACTCCATGCAGGAGCTTACCTGATCCATTACTTGTTTGAACTCAAAAAACTTCCAAGGCTGACCTAACCTCGCCTGGGGTAAACATAAGGTATAAAGTTATACTCGAGCTATACTAGCCTTACATAAATAATTTCTAATTCAACTAATTACAATCATGACTTTAATGTCTTAAACTTTAAGGTTAGATGATAAAGAATTTTATAAAATAAATCTACCTTGATAAGCTAAAGTAAGTAGGGGTTCTAAAATAATTACTAATAAGTTATATGTTCAAATAGTAAATATTGAGTATTATTATTGATAAATAAACTAGTGTTTGAATATTGAATAATACTAAGTCCTAAATAATATTAATAAATGGAAATTTAATAGTATTATTATAAATTAATTAATTAATACTTAATAGATAATAAATAATTAGTAATAAATAAAATTAATAATAAATGAATTACATTAAATTTTTTATTAATAGATAATAAATAAATTTTAATATAAATAATATTTATGAATATAGGTAAAAGTTTGAACTATAGTCTACAAGGTCAATAATATTTTATTTATTATTATTTATATAAAAGATCGTATTTATTATTACACATATATGTATATGTTGTTTTTAATAAAAGATATTATTTATTTGACTAATAAAATATCAATATTTCATTTAATATTCCAATTCCAAAACTTCCTAGGAATTTCGAAATCTTTAGAGAAAAAATATAGTAATAATTTTAATTAAGGTAATAAAATTTGTTACTAAAAATAACCTAGGATTAACAAGAAAATAATCATGATTTCCCTATTGCTAAACAAGAATCATGAACACATTCTCCAACATCAAACAATAACTAATCCATTCATGAACATAGGCTTAAATCAACACATGCGATCACATGGCCAAATTCCTACTAGGCATAATCATCAATCATGACTTCAATGGAGATAAGAACATAGAAATCATATTCATCAAAGGTGTCATAACATATAACATGCTTTAAATATCTATAATTTTCTTAAGACATGATGAACATATATTGATTCTCAAGAAAATCCATATAACTTAATCATGAACAACCATTCTCATGTCCTAGTCCTAACCCCTTCATTCACATGAATATACTCAATCCCCCATTCATATTCTATTCTTCCGGCCAACATCTAAGAGGCATGAATGCATAATTAAGAAGGAGGATTAAGGAGAAATACTTGATTGATGATTACTTCGATGAAGACTTAAGAAGGTCCACACGATTGAGAGTCTTGAATTGTCCAAGAGGAAGAAAAACAGCCATGGTTGTTGATCAACCATTTCGGCCGAGAGAGAGAGAGAGAGAGAGAGAGAGAGAGAGAGAGAGAGATCATTAGTATGGTGCATTGAAGGTTGAATGGAAGAAGATGAATAAAGGAGTTGTTCTTGAGACCTTTAAGAAAAAAACTGGTTTTTGCTCCGAATGCAATTTCTTGTTTTTGAGATTTTGTGTTATAAATACCAGCAATGAACACTAGGGAGTATGTAGGAGTAATCTGGAGTATTTGAGATGGATTGAAGGTGTTTAGGGTGGGTTTTAGCTTGAAGAAATGTAGTGTGTGTTCTTGGTGAAAATTGAGAGAGTTTGAGAAACGTGCTGCACAAAATCTGGGAGAGTGCTGGCCGAATGGTTTAGGGTGTTTAGGAGTTTTAGTTTTCAGCTAGAGAGGGAGAGAATAATCTGATTTTTTTTGAAATTCAAATGGAGAGAATAGAGGAGTGGTTTGAGGTATATGATATGTTAATGGTGTTTGATTGATGGAGGTTTCTTTGAGCTTCAATAGAGCCGGCTAGACTGGTTTGTTTTGCGGAATTGAATGAAGCCTGATAAGGCTTTAAGGCTGGCCAAAATTCAGAGCTTAATGGTAGAGGAATTTCTGGTTGTGTAGCTTAATACAAGGGTGTTTTCATGGAGTAAAATTTTGGAAATTTTTGAAGTTCAAATGTAGTTTGAATGGAGTGATCTTAGGAGATATTCGAGGTGTGGTTATGGAGTCCAAGTGTTCAAGGTAAGTGGAGAGGTTAATAATGTTCAGTTCATGGCTGAACATGGTTCATTTTATAGAGGTTTGAGGGTGGTTTCTTCAGTCAAGGCCTAAGGAGACAAGCTGTGAATTTTCTGGTTTCATGGTGCTCAATGCTTCGAATGGCTTGCTAAATTTCCGTGCAGTATTTATGCAATTCTTCAGCTTGGTTTGCAGGGAATTTTGAGAGGTGTTTGAGGGTCTTTTAAGTCTGGTTTCCAGCCTTCTTTCTGGAGAAAAAGCAGAGGAGTTTTGCTAGATTGAAGGTAGTAAAAACAACTCCGTTATCTTGTTGCTGTGTAGCGAAACTGCCTAGAATTTTTTTCTGGTTTTGAGCAGTTTTTTAGCAGTCCAAATTTGCACTGAAATTTCAGTCTTCAAGCTATATGAATTGGTCATTTTTTTGGCAGCAAATGAGCAAGGAACTTGGCTGAGTTTTTTGGAAGCTAGACTGCCCAAAAAGTCTGGAAAATTTCAAGGTTTCCTTTATCAAGAACATGAACACTATGAAGATGAGTTTGAAGGTTCAACCATGGTGATTGATTTCCCTTGGGAACCCTTCCTAACTCCTCTCCTATTTTCGGTCAACCCTCAATCTTCCAAGATCAATTTTCGAAATTCAAAGCCAAGAAATCCTCATAGAATTTTCTGGAATTAAAAGATGAATTTTGAACAAATTTAATTTGTGAAAATGTTAGGTCAAGCTAGAGGAAATAAAAGGACAAGAATACCTCTAGAATTCTTTTTAGGACATGATGATAGGATTAAGACATTCTCTTCATGACTCCCTTAGGACAACATTCCTCTCTTTAAGGAATGTAAGAAAACAAAAAATTCAAACTTAACTAAGATAACCATGAATAAAACTTAAGTGATGGGATTTGAACTCAAGACCTTATAGATTAATTCACAAAGCTCTAACCACTTAACCACAACAACTCTTGTTCTTATTTTCTCACCCAAATATTCTTCTTATTTAATCCTCAAGCTATCTTCCTATTTTGACCTCAAGCAAAATTAACATTTTACCTTTCCTACTCAATAAGGATAACTAAGGTTTTTAACCTATAAATCATAATTCTAAAGCACATAAAATCATTCAAAAATATATATATTCATGCAAAATAATATGATATGCATCCCGACCCTCTTACTCTAGGGTTGGCTTTAGGTGGGGTTTTACATCCTCCCCTCCCTAGGAGAATTTCGTCTCGAAATTCAGGTATACCTCTATCTCAAATCGGGATACTTCCACTTTACCTACTCTTCTGTTTCCCATGTGGCATCTTGCATGTCATAATTCTCCCACTGCACCTTTACCATCGGAATCTGCTTGTTCCGGAGAGTCTTGATACTTCGGTCCAATATTTTCACGGGTTTCTCCACGTAGCTCAGGTCGGGTTGCAACACTAATGGCTCATCATTCAAAACATGTCCGGGATCGGCGTTGTACTTCTTCAGTTTTGACATATGAAATATATCGTGTATCCCCATCAACCCATTTGGCAGATCCAATCGATACGCCACTGGCCCCATTCTCTCTTTTATTGGAAACGGTCCCAAATACCAAGGATTCTGCTTCCCACCTTTCGGATGCTTCAAAATTCCTCTATTTGGTGTTAGTCTTAGGAATACACTGTCTTCCACCTGGAATTCTAACTCTCTTCGCCTATTGTCCGCATTGCTCTTTTGTCGTCTCTGGGCTGCTTTCAACCTTTTCCTAATTAGCTTAACCTTGTCCAACATTTCTTGAATACAGACTTCTCCTGACTTGCTAACATGGCCGTCTTCTGACCAATTCCAGTATAGTGGTACTTGACACTTGCGTCCATACAATACTTCATATGGAGCAATTCCAATCAAAGATTGATCACTGTTGTTGTACGACAACTCTGCATACGGCACACATTCGATCCACTTATCCCTGAAATCTAATACACAGGCTCTCAGCATGTCCTCTAATATCTTAATAACCTTTTCTGACTGTCCATCGATTTTCGGATGTGCAGTCGTACTGAACTTCAGACTAGAACCCATTGATTCTTGAAATTTGCCCCAAAATCGTGATGTAAATCTCAGGTCTCGGTCGAACACAATACTTGAAGGTACTCCATGCAGTCTGACTATCTCTTGCACATAGGTATGAGATAACTTCTCCATTGAATCCTTACATTCACCAGAATGAAATGCGCGGATTTGGTCAATTGATCCACCACTACCCATATGGCGTCCTTTTGGGTCCTTGACATAGGGAGTCTAGTGACGAAGTCCATGGTCATCTCTTCCCATTTCCATTCAGATACTGGTAACGGTTGCAACAATCCTGCTAACTTCTTGTGCTCCGCTTTGACATTCTGATAGGTTAGACACGTCGAGACATACTTAACCACGTTCCTCTTCATTCTGGGCCATCAATAAGCCTTTTTCAAATCTTGATACATTTTGACATTTCTCAGATGAATGACGTACTTGCTCTTATACACAAACGATCTCGGAAATACAAAACTCCTGCTTCATCCTGCCAAAATTCACTGCCTAGCCGTTTAAACTCCTTGTCCTTGAAAAGCTGAAATTCTGCATTACTTTGCTGAGCCTTAATGACTTCCCGCCTTAGATTTGGCATCAACTTCAAATTGCTAACAATAATCCTCTGCTCTTGCACTTCCGCTCTTCTATCCAACACATCCTGAACCACTTGAACCTCCTGCACTCTTAGCCTGGCCATTCTGACTTTCCGGCTCAGGTCATTAGCAATAACGTTGGCTTTCCCAGGGTGGTAGTTGATAGGACAACGGTACTCTTCCAAAAATTCTATCCATCTTCGTTGTCTCAAATTCAAGTCCTTCTGGGTGGAGATGTACTCTAGGCTCTTATGATCAGTGAACACTTCATATTCTGCTCCATACAAGTATGCTGCCATTTTCTTTAAAGCGAACACAATGGCAGCCAGTTCTAGATCGTGTGTAGGATAATTGACTTCATGCAGCTTTAACTTTCGAGAAGCACAGGTGATCACCTTCTTGTCTTGCATCAAAACTGCTCCCAAACCTTCTTTCGAAGCATCAGTATACAGTGCATAAGGCTTATCTTCCTCTGGCAGACTCAACACATGTGCTGTCATTAACCTCCGCTTCAGCTCTTGAAAACTCTTTTCATATTTTTCATTCCAAACGAAAGGTACATCCTTTCTCAGTAGCCGGGTCATAGGCAACGCGAGCGTTGAAAATCCCTTAATAAACCTCATATAGTAGCCAGCCAATCCCAAGAAGCTTCAAATCTCTATGATGTTCTCCGGTTGCTTCCAGTCCGAAACTGCTTCGACCTTCGCTGGGTCCACCTTGATCCCATCCTTGGTCACCACGTGGCCAAGAAATGCCACACTATCCAGCCAAAACTCACACTTGCTAAATTTGGCAAAAAGCTTGTGCTCTCTTAGCTTCTCCAGTACCAGCTTCAAATATTCTGCATGATCCTTTGGGCACTTGGAGTAAATGAGTATGTCGTCGATGAAGACCACCACGAACTTGTCCGAGTAGGGTTGGAACACTCGGTGCATCAAATCCATAAACACCGCGAGTACATTGGTTACCCCGAATGGCATCACCACGAACTCGTAGTGACCATATCTTGTGTTAAAGGCCGTCGTGGGAATATTCTCTTATTTTATCCTCAATTGATAGTATCCTTGCCTTAAATCTAGTTTGGACTAACAACTGGATCCTTGCAACTGGTTGAACAACTCGTCAATCAGCGGTAGAGGATATTTGTTCATGATAGTTAGGTTGTCCAGGCCTTGGTAGTCGATACATAACCATAGAGTCCCGTCCTTCTTCTTCACAAAAAGCACAGGTGCTCCCCAGTACGACGTGCTAGGTCTGATGTAGCCTTGCCTCACCAACTCTTCTAGCTGCTCCTTCAATTCCTTCAGCTCCGCCGGTGCCAACCGGTACGGAGTTCGGGACACCGATTCCTCTCCTGGAACTAGATCTACAATGAACTCAACTTTTCAGTTGGGAGGTAGAGAAGTGAGTCCCACAAGGAACACGTCGAAAAAATCCTTTACCACCTCGGTGTCTTCAAGAGTGTACTGGTCCTTCAGCTTATTTTTCACATAAGCTAAATATCCTTGACATCCTTACTTCAACAATTTTCGGGCTTTTGCCCTAACTATCAAAATCTTTAATTCTTTTACCCTCTTGCCGTTGAACTCCAACACATCACATCCCGGTCTAATGAACTGAACCAATTGATTCTTACAGTCTACTCTAGCCCCTTGCTTCGCTAGCCAATCCATTCCCAATATCAAACCATAATCGTCAATAGCTAAGACTATCAAATCTCCTTCCAAGCTTTCTCTCCCTACCTCAATTTTACAATTCCGAGCATAATGATCTGCTTGCACAATTTTCCCCAAAGACGTACTCACCAACAAAGTAAAAGGTAGTTCTACTCCTTCCCAACCCAAATGACATGCACAATTCCTGTTTGATTAGGAATGGGTAGATCTAAGGTCTATCAATGCATTAACGGAATGAACTTGGATAGTAAACGTACCTTCCACCACTGCTGCATCAGCTCCAACTTCCTCTCGGTTGAGGGCAAAAACTTTTGCTTTCACTTGTGGCTTCTATGATCCACACTCAGAAGCTCCTGCGGCATTGGCTCGATTGACTCCCAGGATCTGAGCCGGGTTTCCTTGTCCAACTCGGAGAAGTTTAGTGCAGGCATTTTGTAAATGGTTCGGGTCTTCGCAATGGTAGCATTTCCGCTCACCTTTTCTGGACTAACAATTTTTCTCCGTGTGGTCCCATTTTCTGTAGTGCCGGCATAATTGAAGATTCTGCAAAGGACCAACTGATGCTGTCCAAGCTTGCTTCCCCCGGTTCTGCCATTGTTGATTGGCAGGGCGCTTGTTGGGCTGCTGCTTCTGGAAAGGTCTCGGCGGTTGTCTTGGCAGCAAGAAAGGTCTCGGTGCCATTTTGTTACCATATTCATTCTCAATCCGAGTGGCTGCGTCCACGGCCCCCGAGTAGGTCGTTGGTGGAGAAGGTGCCAACGCCCTTCTTAACTCCTACCTTAAACCCTTGATAAATTATCTTATTCTGTTCTGCTCAGTTCCACCAGCCTCTTGCAATACTTTGACAATTGAGTAAAATGTACTGTGTACTGTGCCACCGTCATACCTCCTTACTTTAGATTCTAGAACTCATCTTCCCGCTTCTTGTATATCCACTGAGGGATATACTCAGCTCTGAATGCTTCCACAAAATTGGCTTATGTCCGGTCTTAGTCAATCATCTCCCAGTCCTGAACCCATTGCCATCATGCCCGAGTTGGGGCCCTCAATCGGAATGCGGCAAACTTCACCATTCGCTTCTTAGTGTAATGAAGTGTAGCGAAGATGTCTTCCATCTGTTCTATCCACTGTTCAGCTTTTTGATCCTGCTCGGCTTCTCCCAAGAAGATGGGTGGTTGAAATTTTAGAAACCGCTCCAACGTTTCGTCCTCCCCATTTAGATTCCTCCGTTCAGTTAGAGTACGAATGATCTCGGTCATTTTGCTGAATGTTTTCCCCATCGTCACTCTGATAGGTTCTTCTAACCCCATTTCCAAATCCAGCTCGTTCTCATCCCCCGGTTAGGTGACAGCATTTGAGTTGTCTCAAACTCCGGTGTCACAAGCTCTACCTCCGGAACCCTTCTACTAGATGTGGCTGCACGACACTTAGGTGCCATTCTAAACCATGCCCAAATAATGAGTTTATGTTTTTATGTTTAAAACATTTCAATTGAGCATGCATTCACATTCTGGTTTAAGTAAAAGGAAATCAGATGTAAATTTTGTATAAGGAATTGCGTATAAAAGTTTTTCCTCAAACTTTAGAGTACTCCAGGTACTCTTATTTGCGTAAATCTGAAAAAAAAAAGCAGTAAACATGAATAAAATCCTTAGCATAGGATTTTACGGAAGCAGTAAATAAAACATCCTAATTGAGCTGTACTTGGCCTCCCTAATCATCATTAGAGTCTTCAAAGTCGGCATCATACAACTATCCCCTAGAATTCCTAGTGAAGTCTGTCCCAGCTCCATTTGCAAACCTATCCATGGGCTCCTAGAACTCTCCTCAGTTTCAACCTGGTTGGGTGGGGGCCGAAGGAAGGTCTAGGTGGAGATTCATAATCTATCTCCCCTGAGTCATCACGATCAGCTGTCAAATCAATTATGGGACTAGGAGGGACGGGAACATATTCCATATCAATCTCCTCGCCTTCACTGTCAGTAACCAAGTCTATCACGGGTATTGGGGGTGGCTCAATAATCTGGACCTCATCGTCACTGCTATCATCCAGGGGTAGAATTAGTTGAGGTACAGGCTGAGGCACTGGTAGGTCTTCCGGGTGGATAAGGATAGGAGGATGCCATTGCTGCCCATTCCTTGCAGTTCTAAGCATTTTAACAATCCTACAGCAATCTCTGATACCACTTGTAACACCCCACTACCTAGGCCCAATAGGGCCGGGAATGTCGCCCCGTCCATAGGACAAGGGGTCTTTATAACCAGGTCACACAAAATAAAATAAAGTAAATACTTTAAAATTAAACTTATTACAACAAAAAAATACACGAACAAATCCAAAATAAATTGTTTGCAACAATCTCTCAAAACATCACATAAGAGAAATAACAAAGAGTCTTCAGAATCATAGGCAACAAGCTAGCTAATGACTTCCATAGCAGGACCGTCCTGAAAACATGGTATAAAAGGTGGTGAGCTAAAAATCTCAGTAAGCCCGTGTGTGCTTTGAGTGTTTCAGGAAAAAAAGCAGTTCTTGTAAGCAAGTTGTAAAAATTTTCATAAGAGAAAGTGCTAGCAAACATTAAATACATGTTAAAAATAAAGAGTGGTGTTTTACTTTTCAAACCGTACATGTACACAATAAAAACAACCACCTAAAGAGGTAGCCATAGGTTACCGCACGTTGGGCCCCATGACCATTTAACGGTCAGAATGTCACACATTGAGCATGCTGACAAAAGGTAGGTGTACAGTCTACCGGGTGAGATACTCCTCCATCTCTACACCCAAACTTACCAGTTGTGCACTTCGGAAACACACAGTCCAGATGACTGAAACTTGCTAGCTCGGACTGGCATCCTATCCGGGAAGGACTCACCCCTCAAAGGTGGCCACCTACTGAGAGACTTACCCTAACCCTTCAAAGACTAGTCCTAGTAGTCTTCCCTTATTGAGTACTCAACGTTGATTGTCCCACTTGGGAGAAAATTGATCATACATTGATTTACTTGGAAATAGCAGTTAAGGGTCTTTAAAATTCTTGTTAAAGTTGGGTTTTAGAAAGAGTTTAGTAGATTGTGTAAAACTGCTTGTTTAATTTTTCAAATGATTTTCTTGACTGAAATAAAAAGGAAAAACAGTCCTTAATTGCCTTTACAAAATAAATGTTCATACACATCGCATTTGGCTTACCACAGTAATTTTTTATCTTCAAATAACTCCATGCAGGAGCTTACCTGATCCTTTACTTGCTTGAACTCAAAAATCTTCCAAGGCTGACCTAACCCCACCTGGAGTAAACACAAGGCATAAGGTTATACTCGAGCTATACTGGTCTTACATAAATATTTTCTAGTTCAACTAATTACAATCATGACCTTAATGTCCTAATCTTTAAGACTAGATGATAAAGAATTTTATAAAATAAATCTACCTTGATAAGCTAAAGTAACTAGGGGTTCTAAAATAATTACAAATAAGTTAAAAGTTCAAATAATAAATCTTGAGTATTATTATTAATAAATAAACAAGTGTTTGAATATTGAATAATGGTAATTTAAATAGTATTGTTATATATAAATTAATTAATTAATATTTAATAGATAATAAATAAAATTAATAATAAATGAATTATATAAAATTTTTTATTAATAGATAATAAATAAATTTTAATATAAATAATATTTATAAATATAGGTAAAAGTTTGAACTATGGTCTACAAGGTCATTAATATTTTATTTATTATTATTATTTATAAGAAAGATCGTATTTATTATTACACATCTATGTATATATTATTTTTAATAAAAGATATTATTTATTTGACTAATAAAATATCAATATTTCATTTAATATTCCAATTCCAAAACTTCCTAGGAATTTCGAAATCTTTAGAGAAAAAATGTAGTAATAATTTTAATTAAGGTAATAAAATTTGTTACTAAAAATAACCTAGGATTAACAAGAAAATAATCATGATTTCCCTATTGCTAAACAAGAATTATGAACACATTCTCCAACATCAAACAATAACTAATCCATTCATGAACATAGGCTTAAATCAATACATTCTATCACATGGCCAAATCCCTACTAGGCATAATCATCAATCATGACTTCAATGGAGATAAGAACATAAAAATCCTATTCACCAAAGGTGTCATAACATCTAACATGCTTTAAACATCCATAATTTTCTTAAGATATGATGAACATACGTTGATTCTCAAGAAAATCCATATAGCTTAATCATGAACAACCATTCTCATGTCCTAGTCCCAACCCCTTCATTCACATGAATATACTCAATCCTCCATTCATATTCTATTCTTCCTGTCAACATCTAAGAGGCATGAATGCAGAATTAAAAAGAAGGATTAAGGAGAAATACTTGATTGACGATTACTTCGATGAAGACTTAAGAAGGTCCACGCGATTGAGAGTCTTGAATTGTCTAAGTGGAAGAAAAACAGCCATGGTTGTTGATCAACCATTTCGGCCGAGAGAGAGAGATCATTAGTATGGTGCCTTGAAGGTTGAATGGAAGAAGATGAACAAAGGAGTTGTTCTTGATTACCTTGATGATGTTCTTGAGTCCTTTAAGAAAAAAACTAATTTTTGATCCGAATGCAATTTCATTTTTTCGAGATTTTGTGTTATAAATACCAGAATGAACACTATGGTGTATGTAGGAGTAATCTGGAGCACTTGAGAGGGATTGGAGGTGTTTAGGGTGGGTTTTAGCTTGAAGAAATGTATTTTGTGTTATTGGTGAAAGTTTAGAGAGTTTGAGAAAAGTGTTGCACGAAATCTGGGAGAGTGCTGGTCGAATGGTTTAGGGTGTTTTGGAGTTTTAGTTTTCAGTTAGAGAGGGAGAGAATAATCTGATTTTGTTTGAAATTCAAATGGAGAGAATTGAGGAGTGGTTTGAGGTATAGGATATGTTAATGGTGTTTGATTGATGGAGGTTTCTTTGAGCTTCAATGGAGCCGGCTGGACTAGTTTGTTTTGCTGAAATGAATGAAGCTTGATAAGGCTTTAAGGCTGGCCAAAATTTAGAGCTTAATGGCAAAGGAATTTCTGTTTATGTAGCTTAATACAAGGTGTTTTTATGGAGCAAAATTCTGGAAATTTTTTAAGTTCAAATATAGTTTGAATGGAGTGATCTTAGGAGATATTTGAGGTGTGGTTATGGAGTTCAAGTGTTCAAGGTAAGTGGAGAGGTTAATGGTGTTCAATTCATGACTGAACAAGGTTAATTTTACTGAGGTTTTATGGGTGGTTTCTCCAGTCTAGGCCTAAGAAGACAAGTTGCGAATTTTCTGGTTTCATGGTGCTCAATGCTTCGAATGGCTTGCTGAATTTCTGTGCAGTATTTCTGCAATTCTTCAGCTCGGTTTGCAGGGAATTTTGAGAGGTGTTTGAGGGACTTTTAAGGCTGGTTTCCAGCCTTCTTTTTGGAGAAAAAGCAGAGGAGTTTTGCTAGATTGAAGGTAGGAAAAACAGCTCCATTTTCTGGTTGCTGTGCAGCGAAACTTCCCAGAATTTTTTTCTGGTTTTGAGCAGTTTTGTGCAGTCCGAATTTGCACTGAAATTTCAGTCTTCAAGCTATTTGAATTGATAATTTTTCTGGCAGCAAATGAGCAAGGAACTTGGCTGAGTTTTTTCGGAAGATAGACTGCTCAAAAATCTGGAAAATTTCAAGGTTTCCTTCATCAAGAATATGAACACTATGAAGATGAGTTTAAAGGTTCAACCATGGTGATTGATTTCCATTGGGAACCCTTCCTTACTCCTCTCCCATTTTCGGTCAACCCTCCATCTTCCAAGATCAATTTTCGAAATTCAAAGCCTAGAAATCCTCACAGAATTTTCTGAAATTAAAGGATGCATTTTGATGAATTTTGAACAAATTTAATTTGTGAAGATGTTAGGATAAGCTAGAGGTAATAAAAGGACAAGAATACCTCTAGAATTCTTTTTAGGACATGATGATAGGGTTAAGACATTCTCTTCATGTCTCCCCTAGGACAAAATTGCTATCTTTATGAAATGTAAGAAAATAAAAAAAATTTAAACTTAACTAAGACAATCATGAATAAAACTTAAGTGATGGGATTTGAACTCAAGACCTTAGAGATTAATTCAAAAATCTCTAACCACTTAACCACAATAACTCTTGTTCTTATTTTCTCACCCAAATATTCTTCTTATTTAATCCTCAAGCTATCTTCCTATTTTGACCTCAAGTAAAATTAACATTTTACCCTTCCTACTCAATAAGGATAACTAAGGTTTTTAACCTATAAATCATAATTCTAAAGCACATAAAATCATTCAAAAATATATATATATTCATGTAAAATAATATGATATGCATTCCAACCCTCTTAATCTAGGGTTGGCTTTAGGTGGGGCTTCACATCCTCTTCTCATTAGGAGAATTTCGTCTCGAAATTTAGGCATACCTCTATCTCAAATCGGGATACTTCCGCTTTACCCACTCTTCTGTTTCCCATATGGTATCTCGCGTGCCATGATTCTCCCACTGCACCTTTAGCATCGAAATTTGCTTGTTCCGGAGAGTCTTGATACTTCGGTCCAATATTTTCACGGGTTTCTCCATATAGCTCAGGTCGGGTTGCAACACTAACGGGTCATCATTCAAAACATGTTCGGGATCAGCATTGTACTATTTCAGCTGAGACACATGAAATATGTCGTGTATCCCCGTCATCCCATCTGGCAGATCCAATCCATACGCCACTGGCCCAATTCTCTTCTTTATTGGAAACGGTCCCAAATACCAAAGAGTCAGCTTCCTATCTTTCAGATGCTTCAAAATTCCTCTATTCGGTGTCAGCCTTAGGAATACACTATCACCCACCTGAAATTCTAACTCTCTCCGCCTATTGTCCACATAGCTCTTTTGTCGGCTCTGGGCTGCTTTCAACCTTTTCCTAATTAGCTTAACCTTGTCTAACATTTCTTGAACACAGACTTCTCTCGACTTGCTTACATGGCCGACTTCTGACCAACTCCTGTATAGCGGTACTTGACACTTGCGTCAATACAATGCTTCATACGGAGCCATTCCAATCGAAGATTGATAACTGTTATTGTATGACAACTCTGCATACGACACACATTCGATCCACTTATCCCCGAAGTCCAATACACTGGCTCTTAGCATGTCCTCTAATATCTTAATAACCCTTTCTGACTGTCTATCAGTTTGTGAATGCGCCATCGTACTAAACTTCAGACTAGAACCCATTGATTCTTGAAACTTGCTCCAAAATCGTGATGTAAATCTTGGGTCTCGATCAGACACAATACTTGAAGGTACACCATGCAGTCTGACTATCTCTCGCACATAGGTCTGAGCTTAATTCTCCATTGAATCCCTTACATTCACCGGAATGAAATGCGCAGATTTGGTCAATCGATCCACCACTACCCGTACGGCATCCTTTTAGGTTCTTGCCATAGGGAGTCTAGAGACGAATTCCATGGTCACCTCTTCCCATTTCCATTCAGGTACTAGTAACGGTTGCAACAATCCTGCTAACTTCTTGTGCTCCGCTTTGACATTCTGACAGGTTAGACACGTCGAGACATACTTAACCACGTTCCTCTTTATTCCGGGCCACCAATAAGCATTTTTCAGATCTTGATACATTTTGACCTCCCCTGGATGAATGGCGTACTTGCTCTTATACGCCTCTTTCAAAATTCTGTCCTTCCACTGGTGCTCATCGGGTATACAGAAACGATCTCGGAAATACAGAACTCCTGCTTCGTCCTATCGGAATTCACTGCCTTGCCGTTTAATCTCTTTGTTCTTGAAAAGTTGAAATTTTGCATTACTTTGCTGAGCCTCAACGACTTCTCGCCTTAGGTCTAGCATCATCTTCAAGTTGCTAATAATAATTCTCTGCTCTTGCACTTCCACTCTTCTATCCAACACATCCTAAACCACTTGAACCTCCTGCACTCTTAGCATGGCCATTCTGACTTTTCGGCTCAGAGCTTCAGCAACAATGTTGGCTTTTCCAGGGTGTTAGTTGATAGGACAAAGGTACTCTTCCAAAAATTCCATCCATCTTTACTACCTCAAATTCAAGTCCTTTTGGGTAAAGCTGTACTCTAAGCTCTTGTGATCAGTGAACACTTCATATTCCGCTCCATACAAGTAGTGCCGCCATTTTTTTAAAGCGAATACAATTGCAGCCAGTTCTAGATCATGTGTGGGATAATTGACTTCATGCGGCTTCAACTTTCAAGAAGCATAGGCGATCACCTTCCTATCTTGCATCAAAACTGCTCCCAAGCCTTCTTTCGAAGCATCAGTAACAGTGTGCAAGGCTTATCTTCCTCTGGTAGACTTAACACAGGTGCTGTCATTATCCCCCACTTCAGCTCTTGGAAACTCTTTTCATATTTTTCATTCCAAACAAAGGGTATGCCCTTTCTCAGCAGCCGGGTCATAGGTGACGCGAGCGTTGAAAATCCCTTAATAAACCTCCTATAGTAGCCATCCAATCCCAAGAAGCTTCGAACCTCTATGATGTTGTCTGGTTGCTTCCAGTCCAAAACTGCTTCGACCTTCATTGGGTCTACCTTGATCCCATTCTTGGTCACCACATCGCCACGAAATGCCACACTTTCCAGCCAAACTCACACTTGCTAAATTTGGCAAAAAGCTTGTGCTCTCTTAACTTCTCCAGTACTAGCATCAAATATTCTGTATGATCCTCCGGGCTCTTGGAGTAAATGAGTATGTCGTCGATGAAGACCACTACGAACTTGTCCAAGTAGGGTTGGAAAACTCGGTGCATTAAATCCATAAATACCGCTAGTACATTGGTTACCCCAAATGGCATCACCACGAACTTGTAGTGACCATATCTTATGTTGAAGGCCGTTTTGGGAATATTCTCTTCTTTTATCCTCACTTGATAATATCCTTGCCTTAAATCCAGTTTGGACTAACAACTGGATCTTTGTAACTGGTCGAACAACTCGTCAATTAGCTGTAGAGGATATTTGTTCTTGATAGTTAAGTAGTTCAGGCCCCAGTAGTCGAAACATAACCTTAAAGTCCCATCCTTCTTCTTCACAAATAGCACAGTTGCTCCCCAACATGACATACTAGGTCTGATGTAGCTTTGCCTCACCAACTCTTCTAGCTACTCTTTCAATTCTTTCAGCTTTGCTAGTTCCATCTGGTACGGAGTTCGGGACACTGGGTCCGCTCCTAGAACTAGATCTACAGTGAACTCAATTTCTCGGTTAGGAGGTAGAGAAGTGAGTCCCGTAGGGAACACGTTGGAAAAATCCTTTACCACCTTGGTATCTTCAAGAGTGTACTGGTCCTTCGGCTTATTTATCACATGAGCCAAATATCCTTGACATCCTTGCTTCAATAATTCCAGGCTTTTGTCCCAGCTATCAAAAACTTCTATTCTTTTACCCTCTTGTCGTTGAACTCCAACACGTCACATCCCGGTCTAATAAACTGAATTGATTGATTCTTATAGACTACTCTAGCCCCATGCTTAGCTAGTCAATCCATTCCCAATATCAAATCATAATCGTCAATAGCCAAGTCTATCAAATCTCCTTCCAAGCTTTCTCTCCCCACCTCAATTTTACAATTCTATACATAACGATCGACTTGCACAATTTTCCCCAAAGGCGTACTCACCAACTAAGTAAAAAGTAGTTCTACTCCATCCCAACCCAAATGACATGCACAATTCTTGTTTAAATAGGAATGGATAGATCCGAAGTCTATCAATGCATTAACGGAATGACCTTAGATAGTAAACGTACCTTCCACCACTGCTGCATCAGCTCCAACCTCCTCTCAGTTGAGGGCGAAAACTTTTACTTTCACCTGCGGCTTCTGCGCTCCACTCTCAGAAGCTCCCGTGGCATTGGCTCGATTGACTCCCTAGATCTGAGCCTGGTTTCCTTGTCCGACTCGAAGAAGTTTAGTGCAGGCATTTTGCAGATGGTTCGGGTCTCCGCAATGGTAGCATTTCCGCGCATCTCTTTTGGACCAACACATTTTCTTTGTGTGATCCCTTTTTTTGCAGTGCTGGCATAATGGAAGATTCTGCATAGGACCAACCGATGCTGTCCGAGCTTGCTTTTCTGGGTTCTGCCACTACTGATTAGCAGGGCGCTTGTTGGGCTGCTGCCTCTAGAAAGGTCTCGGCGGTTGTCTTGGCGGCAGGAAAGGTCTTGGTGCCATTCTATTGCGATCTTCATTCTCAGTTCGAGTGGCTGCGTCCATGGCCCCCGAGTAGGTCGTTGGTGGAGAAGGTGCCAACGCCTTTCTTAACTCCTGCCTTAAACCCTTGAGAAATTGTCTTGTTCTGTTCTGCTCAGTGTCCACTAGCCCTTGCAGTACCTTAACAATTGAGTGAAATGTACCGCGTACTGTGCCACCATCATACCTCCTTGTTTTAGATTATAGAACTCATCTTCCCGCTTCTCATCTATCCATTGAGGGATATACTCAGCTCTGAATGCTTCCATAAAATTGGCTCATGTCCAGTCTTGGTCAATTATCTCCCAGTTGTCCTGAACTAGTTGCCATCATGCCCAAGCTGGGCCCCTCAATCGGATTGCGGCAAACTTCACCATTCGCTTCTTAGTGTAATGTAGTGTAGCAAAGACGTCTTCCATCTGTTCTATCCACTGTTCAGCTTTTTGATCCTGCTCAGCTTCTCCCAAGAAGATGGGCAGTTGAAATTTCAGAAACCGCTCCAAGGGCTCCTTCCCGGGCTATCCCAACCCCATTTGCAAACCCATCCATGGGCTCCTTCCCAGGTCTCCTAGAACTCTCCCCGGTTTCAACCTAGTTGGGTGGGGGTATGAAGGAAGGACTAGGTGAAAATTCATAATCTATCTGCCCCGAGTCATCATGATCAGCTGTCAAGTCAATTATGGGACTAGGAGCGAGGGGAACATATTCCATATCAATCTCATCGCCTTCACTGTCAGTAACCAAGTCTATCACAGGTATTAGGGGTGGCTCAATAATCTGGACCTCATCATCACTGCTATCATCCAAGGGTATAATTGGTTGAGGTGCAGGCTGCGGTGCAGGCTGAGGCACTGGTAGGTCTTCCAGGTGGATAGGGATAGGAGGATGCTATTGCTGCCCATTCCTTGCAGCTCTAAGCATTCTTACCATCCCACAGCAATCTCTAATACTACTTGTAACACCCCACTACCTAGGCCTGATATGTTCGGATTTGGGTATAAAAATCATATAAAAATAAGCACATTCCCAATCAAGTTAAATTAAAACGTTAACCCCAACACATATGAGCAAGCGTACTCATCATTAACATAGCATAGGGTTCAAACGAGTTTCGATCCTCCAGGAACAAGTAGACATTAATCACCTTTCTTTCTTTGTTTAACCAACTCAATTAAATAATAAAACAAAACAAAAGAAAATAAAAATAAAAGTATATATATGTCAAGGATGGAGATGTATGTAACCTAAACCATTATTTTGACAATCATGATCTTAAAGCACCTAACCATTTTATATAACTAATTATTCTCTTGTCATCATGAAGGATTTAAAGTAGATTCACTTCGATGGTCAATCCATGAAATCACTATTTTCTAGATAAATTAGAATCACTTGGTCTGTCTCAACTAATTCATCCAAAAGACGCATTAAACACAATCCTTGATTAAATTTCCTTAGTCTGGAAAATTTAAAGCATGAAACTAATTAATGAATCCTTGGTCTAGTAGACATCAATTAACCTTTAATTACTCAATCCTCAGTGATTAACCTATTTGGTCTAGCAAGTTAATTGCCAATAAATATGAAATTAATCAATTGCAACTACCATCAACCTCTTTGGTCTAGCAAGTTAATGAAAGGAAACAACCAACTAATCTTGTAATACGCCCAAGTAATTAAATACCAAGAAGAACAATCAATTAATCAAAAGATCAAATAACTCTAAAAACATGAATATCTAAAATAATGTCAAATTACAATAAAACAATTAAAACATCATTGTTCAAGAAAAAGAAAACAAAGTAAAAGAAAACACTCATAGACAAGCCTCATTCTTCTTCCTTTGAAGACCTTCTTGCACAACCCTCCTTGAATTGATGAATTCATCCTTTGATTTGAGTGATTTTCTATGATGATCAATGAATTCTCCCTTTTTCTCTTGTGTTTTCCATCTATTTATAGGTTTGGGAAGTGCCTAAACTCGTAGGTGTAATGTTCTTGGCCGAGTAGAAGTAAGAATTTACTAAAACTCCACAGATTACCAAAAATTGCGTAGAAAAATCAAGATCCGGTCTTTTCCTCAGGGCACAGCCGGCGTCGCCTTGGCTATTGGAGTCGGTGCCGGTTGTGTTCTGTTTCTCCACTCGTTCGTTGATTTTTTCTTGATTTCAGTACCATGCAGTCCAGATTCTAGCTGGCGCCACCTTGGCTACTAGAGCCGGCTCCGGTTCCATTCTGTTCTAGTCTTAGTTTAACAATTTTTTGTCACCTAGAAGTTCGTGGAACTAATGCATGGCTGGCGCCGGTTCCTCTGTCCTGGCCGGTGCCGCCTCCATTCTGTTTTGCGATATTTTTGCTTCGTTTTATCCTTAAAATCTGAAATAATGAACAAAGTACCTTTCCACGGGTAAAATCTCAAATATGATAGAATATGACTAGTTATTGAACAAAATGTATCACAAAAGAACCTCAAATAACTAGGAAAAGTATGACTAATTTAGGCCCTATCATATTCCCCCATACTTGGCTCTTTGTTTGTTCTCAAGCAAAGTATCAAAGACAAGTAGGAAAACACAAGGTTTAACAAATCACTCAATCAATTTCAACACATTATCTTCAACGCTTTCTTCATTCAATAACATAAAACACATGCTACTACATCTTTCACAACAAATGCAAGACTTATGTAAGTGAATAATGACTTAGTAGAACCATCACAATACTTGACAATATTCTTAAACCATTGGAAAGAATTTAGTTCAAAAAGAATATGCATTCCATAAGCTTACTTTTCATACACTCTCTCCACAAATCTGAGACATATCATGATTCTACTTAATCAAGTATGACTTTTAAGCTTGTAATATAAGGCTAAAGGCTTGTAATGTAGCTTATCAAATGAAGGATATAGGACATTCAAATATCAAAGAAGATGAGAGTTCGCAAAAAAAGGATAAACAAAATTTATGAATAATTTCCAAACTCTTCTTGCTCTCCTATTCCCAAAAATCAATCACAACCATAACATTATTTAGTAATTACAGTGCAACTCAAGCAAATCCTGCATTTTTCTCTTTTTTTTCTTTTCTCTTTTCATCAACTCTTCTCTATTTCTTTCACAAGATCACTCAAATTTCTAGCAATGGTGTCAAGTACTTTATATGAACTTAAATTTTACAGCTTAATCACCATTCCTTTTGTGATCGTTTCTTTTCTTCCTTTTCTCTCTTCTTTTCATTCTTACTGCTGCTTTTCTTTTCTTTCTCAGTTTCTTTCTTTCCATCTTTTCTAGCAGCTTTTTCTTTTCTTTTCTTTTCTTGTTTTCAGTTTCTCTTTTTTTTTTCTTCTCTTTCTTTGCTTTCTTTTCTCTTTCCAGCTCAGCTCACTATTGATACATGACTAAAAGTAACGAGCCATGATCTTTCTCCAAGTACTCTCCCTCAACATTCTCATTCATGTACTTTTATCCATCAAGAGCATAAAGATTTGAAAAATTATTTAAACTCTCAAAAACAAGAGATGGACAAAGTATTGTGACAGGTTTTAAAGAAAGAAATCAATAATTTAGGCTCAAAATAGGCACTAGGGATAATATACAAATAGGTAGGCTTGAAAAGCTCAAACTATCCAAAGAGCCTATTACTGTCATCTCTAATTTAAATCATGATTGTCTTTCTTATTTCGTCTCGAGAGATATTCAAGTAAGTTCTAGAATGCTCCATGAATTTTAGTAGAAAACTAGGTTTAAAAACAATGTAACGCATTTGATCAAGAACTATTTCGTCCAAGTGAGTACAAAAAGTCGTGCATAAGCCATAAATGATCTAGAACATATGCTCTATAATGCATCATAAAGACATGCATTAAAAATATAGCTTGAAATCTCAAAGAAAATCAGAAAAAATTTTATGAATTTCAAAGGTTTCTTAAATTTCAAAGGTTGCTTAAAGGTTCAAAGAAGAATTTCAAGAAGAAAAAAGCATAGAAGAATTCTCATTCTAACCACTCCCCTACACTTAAACTGGACGTTGTCCTCAATGGCCTAACAAATAGAGCAAAGAAATACTGCCACGAGACTAAAAATAAAGGGGAAAAGAGAAGAAAGAAAAGACTATCATACTTTGTACTCACAATAAAATTGATAAAAACTTGGATAAAGTATATCACCAAACCACTCCCCTATACTTAAATTGGACAATGTCCTCATTGACAAAAAAAAAAAAAAAAAAAAAAAAAAGAAACACAAGAAAGCATCTCCAAAGGGACTAAAAATAATAAGGGGTTAGAAAGTTTAAGTAATACTGCCTGAGTGTAAGAATGCTCCAATAGATATCCAAACGTGAGGGAAAGAGAAGGGCTTGTCCAAGAGGACTTCATGCCTATAAAACAAAATACAAATAAAAGCACAAGAAAAATAATAATAAAATAAAAACATACCTAAATAAAAGAAAACAAACTAAAGAAAAAGACTAAAATAATAAAAATAAAACAAAGACTCTCTACACCTATCATGCTTCCTCATCAAACCATTGGAAAAGAGTTTAAAGCTCCAAGTAAACGATAGGCATAATGAATGTAGAAAGAATGGAAGGTTTTGAAAAATAGAGGGTTCATGAAAACGATTTGTCTCAGCGAAGCAAAACACATAAACCTCATTCTCTAACATTCCTTTAGACACATAAATATCTTTTTTCAACATATGAGTGCACATGGTATCTAACAGATGCATCAACTTTGAAATCACCAGTTAACCCTTCAAAAGAATTTTTACAATTAAAATTTCCCTTAAAACTTAGCAATTGAGTTCTTAAAGATGGGATTAAGAAATCCTTACTTTTCGACACATCTACAAAAACTAAGTTACCTCCCGTTGAATGGGGTGAAGGGTAGAAATTACTACCATCCTCCAAGGCCTTCTTACAATATAGTGTTGAAAGATCCAACTCTTTGAAACATGATAAATTCAACACATCATTATTTGGATCCATATTCTCCGAGAAAAGAGAGAAACCTAGGAAATCATGTGACAAAGAGAGGTTAGGATTATTAGCACATAGAGAAGAATTGAATACCTCCCTTCCCACATTGGATAGTTGTCGCTCATAGCATCTCTTCTCTCCTGGGAGATTCTCTTGTTCGAGTGTATGGGCCAGCATGAACTTATGATTCCTTTGATCACACAATCGTTGGGAAGCTCTTTCATGCCATTGAACAGATGAATTTGTATTGGCAACAAAAGAATTCACTAATACTTCTAATGACATCTCACTAAAAACATCAATGTGAGCATGCAATTTTGTCAATCAATACACTAATATTTTTTTTATATGCAAGAAAAATGATGAACGTACAGTAATGATGAATAATGCAATTGAATTCATGAAGACAAAATAAAACGATGAAAATAAAAAACTGTTTCAAACAGCAAGAATGACTTCACTGCTTTCCATGGCCTACACCTATAAACGACAAGAAGAAAGCTAGATAACCAAAATTCATATTTAAAATAAAATTAAAAGAAGAAAAAGTCAGTTAATTAAACATTGTTAAAGTTAGTGATTTAGATTACAAGGGTATACACAAATACACAAATACAAAAGATAGCACATTTTTGCAAAAAGAACAATTGCACATATTTACATATTTACATGGTTAAATCAACAAAATCCAAGCTTTCATGCTGTTGTCTGTTAGTGTTATACCCTAGAGGTAATCACTTGTACGTTGTATATGACGCATTTTATTTCATAAAAAAATTATTTATCTTACAATTTCTTTTGATTACTTTTGAGTAATATAACTGTTGGATAAAGTCTCTAGTATGACACTGTGTTAAGGAAATCATGATAGAGATCATGATATGAGATTCCTACTACACTGTATAGTGTTAGTACTTAAATAGTCCCTAGTCATAGTATTAATGAGACAGGACATCATTAATGCGTTAAGACAAGCATGTGTTAAGACTTCCTGATCTTGATCAAGCGGTGGTTCTCATATCCGTGAGTATTGAGATATTCAAAGTCAACACACGGATGCTTGTTAGTGGAACAAGTTCATAGGATGACCTAGCTATGAGATAATCACATGGATAACTATTTAGTGCCAGTGATATAATCTCAACAAAGCAAACGTGCAAGTATCCTTAGACTTGAGATCTCCAAGGTACTTTATTTGCTGAGCCTTGTACTTTGATTCCAATCTCCGGAGCTCGATCGAGGGCCGCCTATGAGATGGATATTGGGTACATTGTGTGTAACACCCCTACTAAAGGTAACAGCGGAAGCATACCAATATTGGGTGTTGCCCGTCCAGATACCCAGACAATGGGTCTTTATAACGAATAATCAACAGAGTATATAAGGTCCAAAGGGGAGACATCTGGACCTATTCTGCTGTCATTGTGGTATCGTCCTCTATCTGTAGGTTCTTCCAATTCCAGATCCTACAAAAAAAAGTAAGATGAAAGACACGTGTGAGTGAAAAATCACCCAATGAGTCCCATGTGTGCACAAGTGTTTCCCTTAAAAGAGAGTCAATTTTCAAAATCTTTGCTGAAGTAAATTATATAACAGGGAAAATACTAATGATTGATAAATTCAGGTCATTTTATCATATACGTTCGAAAAATAGTAATTTTCAAACACACGGCCCCCAATTCAATAAATGCGGGTTCTTCCCCATTTAGAAGTGCGACCCGTGTGCAAAGTTCGAAGAACTTCGCCTTCAGCTACACGGTCTCTTGTGCCAGGGACTGCGCCTTATAGCACGTCACCCGTGTTATGCCGGAAGGGTGAGCAACGTACCAATGCACTTCACCGTGCACTTAGGGATCTTTTACTTGCCACCATAAGCCAGGGGTCACAATCTTGACGTCAATTACCATTGAGATGGCAAGGGGTTGACCACACCGAGTGTCCCCGCTCAGTCTCATGTGAACAACCCACCAATCATAATCAACAGGCAATTGCCGGGCTCATAACGGCTAGCTAGGGACGACTCATCACAATGTCCTATCGCCCTGTTTGGAGTAAGACAATCCCCAGAACTGATCAGGTTACTTGGGGTCGTCTATCTTTAACATGGGTTAGTACAAAGATCAAAGTCCCTATTGAGTACTCAATGCAACAATACCAACCCCATCTGACTGATCAAGCAAGAGGGTCATCTAATCCCGCAGGATTTCCAAATCAAAACATTTCTTATTTTCTGGGGCCGTACTTGATCACAAAAGTCATTGTCCAAGGGTATTCAGGTTATTTCACCCATGCCAGTTTCCAAAAGACTTTTTGAGGGTATCCGGGTCGTTTTACCCTTACCCGATTTGAAAAATATTCAGAAAAGTTCCAATAAGGATATTTCGGTCATTTACCGAATACCCGAGTTCCAAGAGTTTTCATAAAATAGTCCAATAAGGATACATGGATTATTCTCCAATCCCGATTCTAAAATTTACCATTTTTTAGAAGTCTCAAATATTTAATCTTAAAAGGACTAAATTCACAAATTTGTGTTTTAAACATTCAGGAAGGTTTCCAAGCTGAATATGAAATTTATTCGAGTCCGAAATAGTATAAAAGCAAATGTTGCTCATGTAAACCTTAAACATATTTGAGGATTTCCAAATTGGCATAAAACATAGCATTTCATAGAAAATCAAAGCACACTATCCTTTAAAAGGGTTTAGAAATTAATGGGACTCACCTCGTGTCCTAAGCCTCTCATTCCGTTCACGACCGTCTAACCTCCGTTCCTACCGTTTTTTACATTTCGTTACCTGTTTGTCGCTAAACCTACACCAAATATTGTTTTCGGGTCAATTGGTGTTTGGCCAAAAGATAGCCGTCGGGTAGCCGACGTCCGGCCGACGTGCCCGACGGTTAGCCAACGTTTAACCGTCGTTTAGCCGTTGGGGCTGACGATTAGCCGATGCTTAAGAAAAACGTACAACTTTCGTTCGCATCGTTTTTCCATCGTTTGATCAATTCTTTTATTTTCCTTTTTCCACATCCTTCCTCACTTCATAAACAAGGGATTCACTTCATGTTTCCCTAATTTTTTTGGTCCAAAATCACGTAATTAATCACCCTTAAGTCCATTCATTTTCGGACTACTTTTCTGGAATTTCATTGGTTTGACACACCATTTTGTTTTGCACATAACTTTTAATTTACAGCTCCGATTTGGCTACATGATATACCAAAATGACCGTGAGACTCTTAAATTTAATTAAGTATAGGCTGTTTTTAGGTTTGTAGTTCCAGCATCACGGTACTGGGAAAAAACAGCCTCAGTAGTTTGACTTAGTTTCACTATTCACTCTTTCCTTAACATTCTGCAATTTTCCAGTTTGACACCCTAACTTGATTTGCCCATAACTTTTAATCCACAAATCCAAATGATGTCAAACCAATTGTAAAATATCCTTAATACATTCATTTACTAGTTCCAATTCATGGAGTACCAATTCTATTGTCCATTCTGTTCAGTTTTGCACACAAAGTTCTAGTAGTAAAAATCCCGTCACTGATTTGGCACCTTTTACTATTTTCACCATAACTTTTGATCCGTAAATCCGATTAACGTCAAACTTGTTCCAAAATGTCTCTATGATCCTTAGATACAAAGATATATGCCTGCTTCGTTCAAATCCAGAAATTTTACATATTTACTGAACATAAAACCTCCCAGAATTTTCTGCACACAAGGACAGCTTTCATACAACTTCACCTAACTATCACACATAAACTTCTCACAATATATATACCAAAATGATCTCCATGCTTTATAAAATAACTTTACTTCGAGTAAGGTAGATCTTTACCTTTTCTTTGCTGCATTTGGAGGCTGGACAGTCCAAGCATCTTCTTGCTTTTCTCTCTCTCTTTCTCTCCTCTCTATTTCCGGTTTCTCCCTCTCTTTCTTCTCTATTTCCTTTTCTTTTCTCTTCTCCCTTTTCTCTCTTTTTTGCTTCGAAATTCTGGCTATCTAAAGCCATTTTAGTTGGCCTTCATGGCCTATTTATAGATGTTAGAAGGCTTGTATAGGAAGCTTTGCTTATGTAATGCCTTACATCACATGCTTTTGTCATGGCTTATGTAGGACTCTTGAGTAGAAAGCTTTGAAATGTAATTGGTACACATGGAATGATGAACCACAATTTCTAGAAAGCTTTAGGTGATGACTCATCACTTGTAGAAACTTATGGAAAACTTCAGAGTACTCTAGAACCTTAAAGAAATTTATAGAAAAAGGTAGAAACTCTTAGAACATTATAGATATTTTCTAATCTTGCATGGCCGTGCATAATCAACCTTGATTAACTTACTCAAAACATGATTAGCTTAATTAAGCTTGGTCAAATGAAGTCAAAAGGTGGTCCAACTTGGTCAAAATTTTCATGCTTGTGGGCCATCCTTATGTATTTCTTGTGAACCATTCTTATTTATTTCTTGTGGGTCATTCTTCTTTATATCTTCGTCCCTTTTTTTTTTTTTTTTTTAATCACAACCATTCAAATAGAAACACTTGGACTCATTAACCAATCACTAAATGACACTTATTTTCATCCACCAATTATAAGATAGCACACGTCCCATTTCCAACCGTAATTTTTCATTTTCTTCATAAATGACCAAAATCGGGTCTGTAATGAAAAATATTTTATTTCACTACCCAACTCCAAAAATTCCACTGAATTCATTGGTAACACTTAAATTCTTCAATTCCCTCTCTACTTGGTCAAATTTGCGGTCAAAGTCGTGAGCGCGGTCAAAATGACGAAAATTCCCCCGATACCCCGGGTAGCATAATTCGCACCAAAACGTGCGCCTCATTGCACTGATCAATTTCTCTTTATAGAGTACTCTAAAATTCTTATTCTATTAATCTTAATTGCCTTCCAAAAATTTAGGGTTCGAGTAAAACAAATCCAATAATTACATCCAGGTCCCGACAAATTTTTATTTCTCTAAAGTGTTTGTCTCAATACACCGATCAACTTTTGTTCTGGCCGTTGATATAAATTCTCATCCTATTACAGGTAGTAACCAACCGAAAGTAAAAAGGTAGGGTGTTACATTCTCCCCTCCTTTCAAAAATTTCGTCCTCGAAATTTGGCTTATACTTGGAATAAATCTAGGTACTTTTTCAATATCCTCGCTTTCGTTTTTCCCCAAGCTGCATCTTACAAAGCATGATGATTCCACGATATTTGCACAAGTGGAATTTTCTCATTCCGCAATTTCTTTTCATCATACTTCACGATCTTAACGGCTCTTCCTTATTCTTCAAGCTTAGAGCCAACTCAATGGGTTCTTCTTTCAAAATGTTGGCAAAATTAGCCACATACTTTCGAAGTTGAGGAACATAAAATACGCTGTGAATAACTTGAAGTTCTTTTGGTAATTCCAACTTGATGGGCTACTTTCCCAATCCTCTCGACAATAGGGTTTGGTCCAGTATCTTTTCTTGTTCTTTGATTCCCTATTGTCATTATGGAGTCAACCTCAAGAATACATGATCTCATTCCTCAGATTCCAAATCTCTCTTTCGTCGATTCGTAAGACCTTTTGTCTACTCTAAACTGTCTCCAACTTGATGTTAATTATCTTCACAGCATGTTGGACTTTTCCAAGCCCCAAAGCATTTTGTTCACCCATTCTTCTTTTGGACTTCATTTCCTTCCATAAAGAGCTTCAAATGGGACCATTCCATTGTTAATTATTAACTATTATTGTGTATGAATTCTGCATGCGCTAAATTATCCATTTATTATACCTCAAAATTCAAAACGCATGCTTAGAACATGTCTTCCAAAATTCCATTCACTCGTTCTGTCTGTCCATACGCGTATAGCTGCACTGCTATACTGAACTTTATTGTGGTCCCATACCTCTACTGCAGCTTAGTCCAAAACTTTGAGGTAAATCTCTGATCTTGATCTGACACAGTACTAGAGGATACTCATGCAGTCTGATTACTCCCTCCATTTAGATTTCACTCAACTACTCTGAGGAATTTCGTTAATTAATAGGAATGAAATGAGCAGACTTAGTTAGTCAATCCATTATCACCCAATAGTATCTTGCCGCTTCTCTATCATAGGTAATCATGTAGTGAGGTCTATAGTAATTTCATTTCATTTCCACGATAGAGTAGATAATAGTTGTAACCTACCAGGCCATTATTGATGCCCCCCCCCTTTTTTGACAGATTAAACATTGTTTACAAAGTCTGAATTGTCCTTTTCCTTACCAATCCACCAATAATGCTGTTTTAGGTTCTAATACATCTTTGCAGCTCCTTGATGGGTGGTATACTTACTCCAAGGTGTCTCCGCTAAATATCTTATCTCCTCGCATATTGTTTCAAAATACAATACTGACCCCAATAGCAAGTAATCCCATCATTCTCCTTTCAGAACTCATCTCCTCCTGTATTCGCCTTCTTCTGCACTAACTTTTGTGCTTTACATCTTCATATTGCTCTCTCCCCGGCTGTTGTAGGAAGGCAGGTTGAATGGAAGTATTACTTATCCTTATTTCTCCATCTGCTGCAAACACTTCTAATTCCGAAATTTGTAACATCCGAAGAGCTGATAAATTTGCCTTCCTACTAAGGGCATTTACTATTGTGTTTGCTTTTCCAGGATGATACTTAGTTGGTCATTAAAATCCTTCCAGAATTTCCATTCATCAACTTTGCCTTATGTTCAAATCCTTTTCGAGTAAAAGCATGTCCAAACTTTTGTGGTCAGTGAAGACTTCTAAACTAGCTTCACATAATGTCTCCATTTCAAAAGGGCAAACACAATAGCAACCAACTCCAAATCATGTATAATGTAATTCTCCTCATGGGGTTTCCATTTCCTAAACATATAAGCTATCACCTTTTTCTCCTGCATCAATACTGCTCTCAATCCTTCCTTTAACATATTTATGTACTCTTTATAAGGCTTTTCCATTATTGGCAATATTAAAACAAGAGTAGAGCTTAATCCTTTTCTCAACTCCTGGAATTTTCCCTTATATTTTCCAGTCCAATCATAAGGAACTTTCTTTTGGGTGAGTCGACTCTAAGTAATGTTATCTTAGAAAATTTCTCAGCAAATCTCTGATAATATCCTACAAATCATAGAATACATCATATTCAATCAGGATCTCAGGACGTTTCCAGTTCATCACTGCTTTAACTTTTGCAGGATCTATTATACTCGCAACTTTGGATATCATATGTCCCAAGAATGCTACTTCTTGCAACCAAGACTCATACTTACTGAATTTTGTATATAGTTTGGACTATCTTAACTTTCCTAATATTTTCTAAAGATTATCGTTCATGATCTTAGGGATCTTTGTGGCACACTAGAATATCATCTATGAATATAGCCACAAAATTGGGCCGAAATGGCCGGTGCATTAGATCTTTAAACAACAGGCATTAGTGACACCAAAGGGGTATCACTACAAGCTCGAAAAAGCCATATCGTGTTAAGTGCAGTTTTCAATATATTTTCTTTCCGAATCCGAACTTAATAATATCTTTGCTTCAAGTTTAACTCTGAGAATCATCCTGCTCTTCGTAAACAATTCATCAATCATGGACAATGGATATTTATTCTTTATTGTTACTGCATTTAACCTCATAAATGTATATGCATCTAGCAAACAAGATAGGTACTCTCCAAAATGAAGTACTAGGCCAAATGAATTCTGGCTCCATTAATTCCTGTACTTATTTCTTAAACTCCTGTAATTCTGTAGGGGCCATTCAATAAGGAGTTCGTGAAATTAGCTTTGCCAATGTCACTAATTCAATAGAAAATTCTACTTCTCTCTTCAGTGGTAATTCATTTAATTCCACTGGAAAAACATCCAAATACTCATTTATAATAGAAACTTCTTCAGGTTTCTCAACCCCTCCTGACTTATTAATTACATAGTCCCAGTACACTATTTTCAATTATCTTCCAGGCCTTGAGTCTTGATATACAAGTATTACCTTTCTTTCCAGTCTTGTCTACAAATTCCAATATAGGTTTCTAGGCTGATAGAATTGTACTACTTTATATCTTCAGTCAACCTGATTACTATGCTGGGGTAGCCAGTCCATGCTCAAGATAGTATCTTAGTCCTCCATGGGCAGGCATATCAAATCTCTTCTAAAATTTCATTTCCTACCAAGATCTTACATTCCTTATGTACTTTCTCACTATTCATTTACTTTTCCAATAGGGCATTGACAAGCATTCCTTATGAAATTTCTTCCTCCTTTTTATCGACATAACATCAAGAAATACATTAGTTGTAGAGGAATGTCTAAGATCTACCAATACTTTAGCATAATGATTTAAAGCTAAAAAGTATACATTTCACTACTACGACATGATCATCCATCTTTTTTGATACAATCACTCGGGCATTTACTTGGTTTAGCAGGTTCGGCTATAGGAGTAGAAGCATGTCTAGGTTCTCTCTTTCTAGTCCTGCTCTCTGCTTTTGATTGTTTCTTCCTGGTCAATTTTATCCTCCTGTCCTTTGGGGGTGAGGACAATTGAAACTCTTATGTCTTTCCTTCCTATAATTAATTCCTTCCTATAATTAAAGCATCTAAATGAGGGTTATCCTCCAATCGGGCCTCCACTTCTCTGCATCATTTCTTTCTTCTGTCATGGAGGTCTTCTAAATCTTTTCTGACCTGTACTCCAAAATTCACTTCGATTTCTCTTACTCATATCCTCATTTATGCCAACATTCTCTTTAGTTCTGAACTAGTAGGAATTGTATAGGATTCAGCCGTATTGAATCATTCACATTTCTCTGCATCAGGGTGTAACCAAACCAGTATGTCTGGAGTCACTTTCCAATTCTTCTTCGAACTCTTCGACCACAAGTATCTTCACCTCGGGTACCACCTAATCTCTTCCTATCTCAACATCCTCGAAACATAATATCTCATCTTCTAATATCCCCAGAGTATCCCCGCCAAATTCCTTCTCATTATCCTCAGACAATACTACACCATCAGGGACACTATTCTCCTCATCACTATCCTGATGGCGTGATTTAATATCGCCACCAGTTTCATCAAAATCGCCACCCATCTCCTTATGTGGTGATGACAACCTCTCGGGATTAGGAGTCCTTTCTAGACTTAGGTCTCGCACAATTAAGGTAATACCAGGCACTACAGGGTCAAATGCACTCCTAGTGAGATGAGGTGTATAATGGCAGGCAGGGCCGGATCCTATCCAAATAAAGCGTACTGGCACACCTGCTCGGTGGATAATCCTAATCCTTCCAATTCTTTTCACACCTGAGTGTTATTCTATCTCTTCCTTCCCATAATCTCTATACTCATCTATGGGGCGCTTGCACTTATCACACCTATCCGCCATACCTAAACAATGGAAGAATTTTATCATTCCCTATGATGATACCACAGTTTTGTAAAACTGTGCTCTGATACCAATTGTAACACCCCTACTAAACGTAACAGCGGAAGCATACCGATATTGAGTGTTGCCCCGTCCAGATACCCAAACAAGGGGTCTTTATAACGAATAATCAACAGAGTATATAAGGTCCAAAGGGGAGACATCCGGACCTATTCTGCTGTCATTGTGGTATCGTCCTCTATCCGTAGGTTCTTCCAATTCCAGATCCTACAAAAAAAAAGTCAGATGAAAGACACGTGTGAGTAAAAAATCACCCAATGAGTCCCGTGTGTGCGCCAGTGTTTCCCTTAAAAGAGAGTTAATTTTCAAAATCTTTGCTGAAGTAAATTATATAACAGGGAAAATAGCAATGATTGATAAATTCAAGTCATTTTATCATATACGTTCGAAAAATAGTAATTTTCAAACACACGGCCCCCAATTCAATAAATGCGGGTTCTTCCCTATCTAGAAGTGCAACCCACGTGCAAAGTTCAAAGAACTTCGCCTTCAGCTACACGGTCTCTTGTGCCAGGGACTGCGCCTTACAACACGTCACCCGTGTCATGCCGGAAGGGTGAGCAGCGTACCAATGTACCACACCGTGTACTTAGGGATCTTTTACTTGCCACCATAAGCCAGGGGTCCCAATCCTGACGTCAATCACCATCGAGGTGGCAAGGGGTTGAACACACCGAGTGTCCCCGCTCGGTCTCATGTGAACAACCCACCAATAATAATCAACAGGTAATTGCCGGGCTCACAACAGCTAGCCAGGGATGACTCATCACAATGTCCTGTCGCCCTGTTTGGAGTAAGACAATCCCCAGAACTGATCAGGTTACTTGGGGTCGTCTATCTCTAACATGGGCTAGTACAAAGATCAAAGTCCCTATTGAGTACTCAACGCAACAATACCAACTCCATCTGACTGATCAAGCCAGAGGGTCATCTAATCCCGCAGGATTTCCAAATAAAAACATTTCTTATTTTCTGGGGCCGTACTTGATCACAAAAGTCATTTTCCAAGGGTATTCGGGTTATTTCACCCATGCCAGTTTCCAAAAGATTTTTTGAGGGTATTTGGGTCATTTTACCCTTACCCGATTTGAAAAATATTTACAAAAGTTCCAATAAGGATATTTCGGTCATTTACTGAATACCCGAGTTCCAAGAGTTTTCATAAAATATTCCAATAAGGATACATGGATTATTCTCCAATCCCAATTCTAAAATTTACCATTTTTCAGAAATCTCAAATATTTAATCTTAAAAGGACTAAATTCACAAATTCGTATTTTAAACATTCAGGAAGGTTTCCAAGCTGAATATGAAATTTATTCGAGTCCGAAATAGTATAAAAGCAAATGTTGCTCATGTAAACCTTAAACATATTCGAGGATTTCCAAAATGGCAAAAAACATAGCATTTCATAGAAAATCAAAGCACACTATCCTTTAAAAAGGTTTAGAAATCAATGGGACTCACCTCGTGCCCTAAGCCTCTCATTCCGTTCACGACCGTCTAACCTCCGTTCCTACCGTTTTTGACATTTTGTTAGCTATTTGTCGCTAAACCTACACCAAACATTGTTTTCGGGTCAATTGGTGTTTGGCCAAAAAATAGCCGTCGGGTAGCCGACATCCGGCCGACGTGCCCGACGGTTAGCCGACGTTCAACCGTCGTTTAGCCGTTGGGGCTGACGGTTAGCCGATGCTTAAGAAAAACGTCCAACTTTTGTTCGCATCATTTTTCCATCGTTTGATCAATTCTTTCATTTTCCTTTTTCCACATCCTTCCTCACTTCATAAACAAGGGATTCACTTCATGTTTCCCTAATTTTTTTGTCCAAAATCACATAATTAATCACCCTTAAGTCCATTCATTTTCGGATTACTTTTCTGGAATTTCACTGGTTTGACACACCATTTTGTTTTGCACATAACTTTTAATTTACAGCTCTGATTTGGCTCCATGATATACCAAAATGACCGTGAGACTCTTAAATTTAATTCAGTATAAGCTGTTTTTAGGTTTCTGGTTCCAACATCACGGTACTGGGAAAAAACAGCCTCAGTAGTTTGACTTAGTTTCACTATTCACTCTTTCCTTAACATTCTGCAATTTTCCAGTTTGACACCCTAACTTGTTTTGCCCATAACTTTTAATCCACAAATCCAAATGATGTCAAAAAAATTGTAAAATATCCTTAAGACATTCCTTTACTAGTTCCAATTCATGGAGTACCAATTCTATTGTCCATTCTGTTCAGTTTTGCACACAAAGTTCTAGTAGTAAAAATCCCGTCACTGATTTGGCACCTTTTACTATTTTCACCATAACTTTTGATCCGTAAATCCGATTAACGTCAAACTTGTTCCAAAATGTCTCTATGATCCTTAGCTACAAAGATATATGCCTGGTTCGTTCAAATCCAGAAACATTACATATTTACTGAACATAAAACCTCCCAGAATTTTCTGAACACAAGGACAGCTTTCATACAACTTCACCTAACTATCACACATAAACTTCTCACAATATATATACCAAATGATCTCCATGCATTATATAATAACTTTACTTCAAGTAAGGTATATCTTTACCTTTTCTTTGCTGCGTTTGGAGGCTGGACAGTCCAAGCATCTTCTTGCTTTTCTCTCTCTCTTTCGCTCCTCTCTATTTCCGGTTTCTCCCTCTCTTTCTTCTCTATTTCCTTTTCTTTTCTCTTCTCCCTTTTCTCTCTTTTTTGCTCCGAAATTCTGGCTATCTAAAGCCATTTTAGTTGGCCTTCATGGCCTATTTATAGATGCTAGAAGGCTTGCATAGGAAGCTTTGCTTATGTAATGCCTTACATCACATGCTTTTGTCATGACTTATATAGGACTCTTGAGTAGGAAGCTTTGAAATGTAATTGGTACACATGGAATGATGAACCACAATTTCTAGAAAGCTTTAGGTGATGACTCATCACTTGTAGAAACTTATGGAAAACTTTAGAGTACTCTAGAACCTTAAAGAGATTTATAGAAAAAGGTAGAAACTCTTAGAACATTATAGATATTTTCTAATCTTGCATGGCCGTGCATAATCAACCTTGATTAACTTACTCAAATCAAGATTAGCTTAATTAAGCTTGGTCAAATGAAGTCAAAAGGTGGTCCAACTTGGTCAAAATTTTCATGCTTGTGGGCCATCCTTATGTATTTCTTGTGAACCAGTCTTATTTATTTCTTGTGGGCCATTCTTCTTTATTTCTTCTTCCTTTTTTTTTTTTATCACAACCAATCAAATAGAAACACTTGGCTTCATTAACCAATCACTAAAAGTCACTTATTTTCATCCACCAATTATAAGAAGCCACACGTCCCATTTCCAACCGTAATTTTTCATTTTCTTCAGAAATGACCAAAATCGGGTCCATAATGAAAAATATTTTATTTCACTACCCAACTCCAAAAATTCCACTGAATCTATTGGTAACACTTAAATTCTTCAATTCCCTCTCTACTTGGTCAAATTTTTGGTCAAAGTCGCGAGTGTGGTCAAAATGACGAAAATGCCCCCGATACCCCGGGTAGCATAATTCGCACCAAAACGTGCGCCTCACTGCATTGATCAATTTCTCTTTCTAGAATACCCTAAAATTATTATTCTATTAATCTTAATAGCCTTCCAAAAATTTAGGGTTCGAGTAAAACAAATCTAATAATTACATCCAGGTCCCGACAAAATTTTATTTCTCCGGAGTGTTCGTCTCAATACACCGATCAACTTTTGTTCTGGCTGTTGATATAAATTCTCATCCTATTACAGGTAGTAACCAACTGAAAGTAAAAAGGTAGGGTGTTACGTTGTGAGATAAACGAATGTAATTGAGATGGTCAATAAAGGATTCACCACTCCTAATAGTAGGGGCGAATATCTCACGGCCACTTGAAGGAATTACTACTCATAAGTCCTTGGCCAAGGCGTGTGTGTATTGGAAAGGGTTCCAATCGAGACACATTGAGAGTAGTAGGTTCATGGTACAAGTATAATTATATTCGGGCCAAAATTAATATATATTCTGGAGGGAGTTGGCACTAATTCCATACTCCAAACCAAATGAGATATTATATGGTGAAAGGAGTTAATTGCACTGTAGTTTGTTATTGAAGGGTTCATGTCAAGTCACTTGACTTCCTGGATTCTTGGGTGGTCATGATGTGTTGCTAGATACCGCTCATGATCTGGGAATATAGGTTTATTAATTGATGAATTAATAAACCAATCTTGAATAGAATTAATAGGATTTATTCTAATTAATTAAGGATTATTAATCTCAAAGACGTTTGGATTAATTCATGTTCGCTACCAATTGACTAGGAAACCTAATAGGTCACACACAAAAGAGGAATATATACTCAAGATGTTATTTGATAACATAGTGGGGTTTATTACGAGAAAGAGAAGTTGATGTGGCCAAAATTATAATTAATTATAATTGATGGGCCAATTTGTAATTCTGAGAACTTGATAGGTTCCAATTGCAATTGGAGAATTGTTTGGAATTCTCATATGGTTTTATTGTTGAGGTTTTCGGGTGGCCTAAGTGGCACACATGAAGCAAAACAACTTAAAACCAAAGGGCACACAAGAGGATAAAGATATGATCTTTTGTTCTCTTCACCCTTTCTTTTTCGTGAGCTTTTTCAAGGAGAACACAACCATTCTTCTTCTTCTTCTTAATTCTCTGGTTTTGGTTGAGAAAGAAGGACAAGGAAGAAAAACCCCAGCCACCATTTTTGTTTTCTACTAGTACAGCAAAATCTTGGTGCTTGAGTGTATCCTCTGTGTAGATTACTGTTAGAGATAATCACACATTGTGATTATAGTGGTTGGATATACAACTCTCATGGTGATTCTTCAAGAGGATTGTTAGATCGCGCCACAATCATTATACTTGAGGAAGGAAAGTTTTGTTTTTCACACAAACAAAAAAAGGTAAAAGCTGTTATCTTTGTTTTCAATATATATGTCTTGTTTTCCACACATGCGGATCTTGGGATGATATCTCGTTCTTATTCTTCCGTTGCGCTGTATATGATACGCGTGAGATACCTAACAGTGGTATCAGAGCCATGCTATGTGTGGTTTACAGCATATTGTTCCCTTGCACGAAAGCTGTTTCCTGTATTTGTTCAATGTATGAAACTGTTTCATGTATTTGAGCAAAGTGAACTTGAGTCGAAATCGTTTCGAATATTGTGTGTTGGGTCCGTAGCACAATATGATTGCGTAGTAGTTACATCATATCTATTGCAAAAGATAACAGCTCTAGAAATTGTTTCTGGACATTTTTCTAGAAATTTTTCATACAGCAGATTACAGTCGGTGCCGGCACCCTAAACGACGCCGGTTGTGTGTTGTAAATGCCTAGAAATCGTTTCTGGGATTTTTTTTGTAAAATTTTCATATAGCCGGTGCTGGCTCTGGCACCCTAACCGGCACCGATTGTGTGTTGTTTCATGAAGTTAAGAAATTTTTCTGGGAAAAATGTTTTCATTAAAACAGACCACAGTTGGCGCCAGCTCTGGCTTCCAAACCGGCACTGGTTCTGTTCTGTTATGTTCGCAATATCCACAAATCGTTTCTGGAGAAAACTTTTGTCAAAACTAGAATGCTGTCGGTGCCAGCTTTGGCTTCCAAACTAGCACCGGTTCCGCTTTGTCTTCTAAAAAAATAAAATAAAAACATGGGGGCGCTGCCCCTTTGAATCCCGCCCGCTTACCGGCCAGTAGGACCACCGTTAACGTTGCGTGACGGGACCCAAAAGTATTTTCTCAAAATTAATTTTGAAACAAATAATTGATGTACTTTTCTAAAATATTAATTTTAGAATCTGTTTTATTTTTCCAAAATAGTGATTTTAGAATAATAAAAGTTATATGTTTATTTTGTTTAAACATAATTAATGGCATGGTGGATGGTTATGGACTAAAACTAATTATATCTGTTCATGCATTTTACAGTTTTGGTTTGTATGAAATAGGGCCTGCATGTCCTGCCTTCTCTCAAATTCGTATGTAATTCTCTTCTCATCTAACTCCCCTCGAATGTAACTCGAGGTTTTCTCTCTTTAAAAAATTATGTAATTAGATTACATATGTTAGATAGGAGTAGAATTATCTTATTTTGGAGATGGCAACCAAGACAAGACGAGAAGGTAAGACCTTTTACTTAAATCATGCATGAACACATAGGGTTAACTATATTAATTTCTTTTATGGCTCAAAGAAATTAATTTAGGGTAAAGTCCATAACCATACCACGTAATCGCTTTATTACCATGATTATCAATTTTATGATTTATTGACTATTATGCATGTCATTTGTTGAAATCACTAAAAGGAAGAAATCCCTAAATTAATATTAAACCTAATTCATTTCGTTAATATAGTAAGAACGAGAGTCTTTTGTCGAGACCAGGTTGTTGGGCAAACCCAAGCCTACTTGACAACGACGCCGGTTCCATTCTATTTCTGTCTTGGTTCAATAATTTATCGTTGCCTCGAAGTTTGTGTAACCAATGCATGTCCAACGCCTGTTCCTCTGTCCCGGCCGGCGCCGCCTCCATTCTGTTTTGTGACATTTTTGCTTCGTTTACCCTTAAAATCTAAAATAATGAAAAAAATACCTTTCCAATGCTAAAATCTCAAATATGAAGGAATACGACTAGTTATTGAATAAAATATATCACAAACGAACCTCAAATAACTAGGAAAAGTATGACTAATTTAGGCCCTATCAGTGCCCAATAGGGCCGGGGATGTCGCCCCATCCATAGGACAAGGGGTCTTTATAACCAGGTCACATAAAATAAAATAAAAGAAATACTTTAAAATTAAACTTATTAAAACCAAAAAATACACGAACAAATCCAAAATAAATTGTTTGCAACAATCTCTCAAAACATCACATAAGGGAAATAACAAAGAGTGTTTAGAATCATAGGCTACAAGCTAGCTAATGACCTCCATAGCAGGACCATCCTAAAAACATGGTATAAAAAGTGGTGAGATAAAAATCTCAGTAAGCCTGTGTGTGCTTTGAGTGTTTTAGGAAAAAAAGCAGTTTATGTATGCAAGTTGTAAAAATTTTCATAAGAGAAAATGTTGGCAAGCATTAAATGCATGTTAAAAATAAAGAGTGGTGTTTTGCTTTTCAAACCATACATGTGTACAATAAATACAACCACCCAAAGAGCTAGCCATAGGTTACCGCACATTAGGCCCCATGACCATATAACGGTCAGAATGCCACACATTGAGCATGCTGACAAAAGGTAGGTGTACAGCCTACCGGGTGAGATACTCCTCCATCTCTATATCCAAACTTACTGGTTGTCCACTCCAGAAACATACAGTCCATATGACTGAAACTTGCTAGCTCAGACCGGCATGACCTACCGGACTGGCATCCTATCCGGGAAGGACTCACCTCTCAGAGGTGGCCACCTACTGAGAGACTTACCCTACCCTTCAAAGACTAGTCCTAGTAGTCTACCCTTATTGAGTACTCAACGTTGATTGTCCCACTTGGAAGAAAATTGATCATACATTGATTTACTTAGAAATAGCAGTTAAGGGTCTCTAAAATTCTTGTTAAAGTTGGGTTTTAGAAAGAGTTTAGCAGATTGTGTAAAACTGCTTGTTTAATTTTTCAAATGATTTTCTTGACTGAAATAAAAAGGAAAAACAGTCCTTAATTGCCTTTACAAAATAAATGTTCATACACGTCGCATTTGGCTTACCACAGTAATTTTTTGTCTTCAAATAGCTCCATGCAGGAGCTTACCTGATCCTTTACTTGCTTGAACTCAAAAATCTTCTAAGGTTGACCTAACCCTACCTGGGGTAAACACAAGGCATAAGGTTATACTCGAGCTATACTGGCCTTACATAAATAATTTCTAGTTCAACTAATTACAATCATGACCTTAATGTCCTAATCTTTAAGACTAGATGATAAAGAATTTTATAAAATAAATCTACCTTGATAAGCTAAAGTAACTAGGGGTTCTAAAATAATTACAAATAAGTTATAAGTTCAAATAATAAATCTTGAGTATTATTATTAATAAATAAACAAGTGTTTGAATATGGAATAATGCTAAGTCCTAAATAATACTAATAAATGGTAATTTAAATAGTATTGTTATATATAAATAAATAAATAAATATTTAATAGATAATAAATAAAATTAATAATAAATGAATTATATAAAATTTTTTATTAATAGATAACAAATAAATTTTAATATAAATAATATTTATAAATATAGGTAAAAGTTTGAACTATGGTCTACAAGGTCATTAATATCTTATTTATTATTATTATTTATAAAAAAGATCGTATTTATTATTACACATATATGTATATATTATTTTTAATAAAAGATATTATTTATTTGACAAATAAAATATCAATATTTAATTTAATATTCCAATTCCAAAACTTCCTAGGAATTTCGAAATCTTTAGAGAAAAATATAGTAATAATTTTAATTAAGGTAATAAAATTTGTTACTAAAAATAACCTAGGATTAATAAGAAAATAATCATGATTTCACTATTTCTAAACAAGAATCGTGAACACATTCTCCAACATCAAACAATAACTAATCCATTCATGAACATAGGCTTAAATCAACACATGCTATCACATGGCCAAATCCCTACTAGGCATAATCATCAATCATGGCTTCAATGGAGATAAGAACATAAAAATCCTATCCATCAAAGGTGTCATAACATCTAACATGCTTTAAATATCTATAATTTTCTTAAGGCATGATGAACATACATTGATTCTCAAGAAAATCCATATAGCTTAATCATGAACAACCATTCTCAAGTCCTAGTCCCAACCCCTTCATTCACATGCATATACTCAATCTCCCAGTCATATTCTATTATTCCAGCCAACATCTAAGAGGCATGAATGTAGAATTAAGAAGGAGGATTAAGGAGAAATACTTGATTGACGATTACTTCGATGAAGACTTAAGAAGGTCCACACGATTGAGAGTCTTGAATTGTCCAAGAGGAAGAAAAACAGCCATGGTTGTTGATCAACCATTTCGCCCGAGAGAGAGAGAGAGAGAGAGATCATTAGTACGGTGCATTAAAGGTTGAATGGAAGAAGATGAACAAAGGAGTTGTTCTTGATTACCTTGATGATGTTCTTGAGACCTGTAAGAAAAAAAATTGGTTTTTGCTCTGAATGCAATTTCTTGTTTTTGAGATTTTGTGTTATAAATACCAGAAATGAACACTAGGGAGTATGTAGGAGTAATTTGGAGTATTTGAGAGGATTGAAGGTGTTTAGGGTGGGTTTTATCTTGAAAAATGTAGTGTGTGTTCTTGGTGAAAATTGAGAGAGTTTGAGAAACGTGTTGCACGAAATCTGGGAGAGTGATGGCCGAATGGTTTAGGGTGTTTACGAGTTTTAGTTTTTATCTAGAGAGGGAGAGAATAATTTGATTTTGTTTGAAATTCAAATGGAGAGAATTGAAGAGTGGTTTGAGGTATATGATATATATGTTAATGGTGTTTGATTGATGAAGGTTTCTTTGAGCTTCAATGGAGCCGGCTGGACTGGTTTGTGTTTGGTAAAATGAATGAAGACTTATAAGGCTTTAAGGTTGGCCGAAATTTAGAGCTTAATGGCAGAGGAATTTCTGGTTGCGTAGCTTAATACAAGGGTGTTTTCATGGAGCAAAATTCTGGAAATTTTTGAAGGTCAAATGTTGTTTGAATGGAGTGATCTTAGGAGATATTTGAGGTGTGGTTATGTAGTCCAAGTGTTCAAGGTAAGTGGAGAGGTTAATGGTGTTCAGTTCATGACTGAACAAAGTTCATTTTACAAAGGTTTGAGTGTGGTTTCTTCAGTCTAGGCCTAAGGAGGCAAGCTGTGAATTTTCTGGTTTCATGGTGCTCAATGCTTCGAATGGCTTGTTGAATTTTTGTGCAATATTTATGCAATTCTTTAGCTCGGTTTGCAGGAAATTTTGAGAGGTGTTTGAGGGTCTTTTAAGGCTGGTTTCTAGCCTTCTTTCTGGAGAAAAAGCAGAGGAGTTTTGTTGGATTGAAGGCAGGAAAAACAGCTCCATTTTCTGGTTGCTGTGCAGTGAAACTGTCCAGAATTTTTTTCTGCTTTTGAGAAGTTTTGTGTAGTCCGAATTTGCACTGAAATTTCAGTCTTCAAGCTATATGAATTGGTCATTTTTCTGGCAGAAAATGAGCAAGGAACTTGGCTGAGTTTTTCGGAAGCTTGACTTCACAAAAATCTGGAAAGTTTCAAGGTTTCCTTTACCAAGAACATGAACACTATGAAGATGGGTTTGAAGGTTCAATTTCCCTTGGGAACCCTTCCTAACTCCTCTCATATTTTTGGTCAACCCTCCATCTTCCAAGATCAATTTTCGAAATTCAAAGCCAACAAATCCTCACAGAATTTTCTGGAATTAAAAGATGAATTTTGGACAAATTTAATTTGTGAAGATGTTAGGACAAGCTAGAGGTAATAATAGGACAAGAATACTTATAGAATTCTTTTTAGGACATGATGATAGGATTAATACATTCTCTTCATGTTTCCCCTAGGACAACATTCCTATCTTTAAGGAATGTAAGAAAATAAAAAAAAAAATCAAACTTAACTAAGATAATCATGAATAAAACTTAAATGATGGGATTTGAACTCAAGACCTTAGAGATTAATTCACAAAGCTCTAACCACAGCAACTCTTGTTCTTATTTTCTCACCAAAATATTCTTCTTATTTAATCCTCAAGCTATCTTCATATTTTGACCTCAAACAAAATTACCATTTTACCCTTTCTACTCAATAAGGATAACTAAGCCTTTTGACCTATAAATCATAATTCTAAAGCACATAAAATCATTTAAAAATATATATATTTATGCAAAATAATATGATATGCATCCCGACCCTCTTACTCTAGGGTTGGCTTTAGTGGTATTTCACATCCTCCCCTCCTTAGGAGAATTTCATCCTGAAATTCAGGCATACCTCTATCTCAAATTGTGATACTTCCGCTTTACCCACTCTTCTGTTTCCTATGTGGCATCTCGCGTGCCATGATTCTCCCACTGCACCTTTACCATCGGAATCTGCTTGTTCCGGGGAGTCTTGATACTTCGGTCCAATATTTTCAGGGGTTTCTCCACATAGCTTAGGTCGGGTTGCAACACTAACGGCTCATCATTCAAAACATGTCCGGGATCGGCATTGTACTTCTTCAGCTGAGACACATGAAATATGTCATGTATCCTCGTCAACCTATCTAGCAGATCCAATCAATACGCCACTGGCCCAATTCTCTCCTTTATTGGAAACGGTCCAAAATACCAAGGATTCAACTTCCCACCTTTTAGATGCTTCAGAATTCCACTATTCGGTGTCAGTCTTAGGAATACACTGTCTCCCACCTAGAATTCTAACTCTCTCCGCCTATTGTCTGCATAGCTCTTTTATCGGCTTTGGGCTGCTTTCAACATTTCCCTAATTAGCTTAACCTTGTCCAACATTTCTTGAACACAGACTTCTCCCGACTTGCTTACATGGCCATCTTCGGACCAACTCCAGTATAGCGGTACTTGACACTTACGTCTATACAGTGCTTCATACGGAACTATTCCAATCGAAGATTGATAACTGTTATTGTACGACAACTCTGCATACGGCACACATTCGATCCACTTATCCCCGAAATCCAATACACAGGCTCTCAACATGTCCTCTAATATCTGAATAACCCTTTCTGACTGTCCATCGGTTTGCGGATATGCCGTCGTACTGAACTTCAAACTAGAACCCATTGATTCTTGAAGCTTACCCCAAAATCGTGATGTAAATCTCGGGTCTCGGTCGGACACAATACTTGAAGGTACTCCATGCTGCCTAACTATCTCTTACATATAGGTCTGAGCTAACTTCTCCATTGAATCCCTTACATTCACCAGAATGAAATGCGCGGATTTGGTCAATCGATCCACTACTACCCATATGGCGTCCTTTTGGGTCCTTGCCATAGGGAGTCTAGTGACGAAGTCCATGGTCACCTCTTTTCATTTCTATTCAGGTACTGGTAACGATTGCAACAATCCTAGTGACTTCTTGTGCTCCGCTTTGACTTTCTAACAGGTTCGACACGTCGAGACATACTTAACCACGTTCCTCTTCATTCCGGGCCACCAATAAGCCCTTTTTAGATCTTGATATATTTTGACCTCTCCCGGATGAATGGCATACTTGCTCTTATGCACCTCTTCCAAAATTCTGTTCTTCCACTGGTGCTCATCTGGTATACACAAACGATCTTGGAAATACAAAACTCCCGCTTCATCCTACCGGAATTCACTGCCTTACCGTTTAATCTCCTTGTCCTTGAAAAGCTGAAATTCAGCATTACTTTGCTGAGCCTCAATGACTTCCTGCCTTAGGTCTGGCATCAACTTCAAGTTGTTAACAATAATCCTCTGATTTTGCACTTCTACTCTTCTATTCAGCACATCCTGAACCACTTGATCCTCCTACACTATTAGCCTGACCATTCTGACTTTCCGACACATGGCATCAGCAACAACGTTGGCTTTCCTAGGGTGGTAGTTGATAGGACGACTGTTAGTGTTGTGCCCTAGAGGCAATCACTTGTACGTTGTATATGACATATTTTATTTTATAAAAGGCGTTGTTTATCTTTCAGTTTCTTTTGATTACTTTTGAGTAATATAACTGTTTGATAAAGTCCCTAGTACAACACTGTGTTAAGGAAATCATGATAAAGATCATGATATGAGATTCCTACTACACTGTATAGTGTTAGTATTTAAATAGTCCCTAGTCATAGTATTAATGAGATAGGACATCATTAATGCGCAAAGACTAGCATGTGTTAGACTTCCTGATTTGATCAGGTGGTGGTTCTTATATCCGTGAGTATTGAGATACTTAAAGTTAACACGTGGATGCTTGTTAGTGGAACAAGTTCATTGGATGACCTAGCTATGAGATAATCACATGGATAACTATTTAGTGCCAGTGATATAATCCAAATATAGCAAATGTGCAAGTATCCTTAGACTTGAGATCTCCAAGCTACTTTGTTTGTTGAGCCTTGTGCTTTGATTCCAATCTCTGGAGCTCGATCGAGGGCCATCTATAAGATGGATATTGGGTATCTTGTGAGGTAAACGAAAGTAGTTGAGATGGTTAATAAAGGATTCACCACTCCTAATAGTAGGGGCGAATATCTCACGGCCACTTGTAAGAATTACTACTCGAGAAGTCCTTGGCTAAGGCGTATGCGTATTGGAAACAATTTTAATTGATACACATCTAAAGTAGTGGGTTCCTGGTACAAGTATTGTTATATTCGGGCCAGAATTAATATATATTATGGAGGGAGTTGGCACTAATTTCATACTCTAGACCGAATAAGATATTGTATGGTGAAAGGAGTTAATTGCACTGTAGTTTGTTATTGAAGGGTTCATATCAAGCCACTTGAATTCCTGGACTCTTGGGTGGTCATGATGTGTTGCTAGATACCGCTCATGATATGGAAATATGGGTTTATTAATTGATAAGTTAATAAACCAATCTTGATTAGAATTAATAGGATTAATTCTAATTAAGTAAGGATTATTATTCTCAAAGACATTTGGATTAATTCATGTTCGCTACCAATTGACCGGGAAACTTAATAGGTCACACACAAAAGAGGAATATATACTCAAGATGTTATTTGATAACATAGTAGGGTTTATTGCGAGAAAGAGAAGTTGATGTGGTCAAATTATAATTAGTTATAATTTATGGGTCAATTTATAATTCTATGAACTTGAGGGGTTCTAATTACAAATTAAAGAATTCTAATTGTTTGGAATTCTCATATGTGTTTTGTAGAGGCTTTTCGGTTTTATGGGATATAACCCTAGTGGAAGACAAAGAGTCACATAAAAACAACTCTACAAAACCAAGAGGCACACAAGAGGGAAAGATATGATCTTTTGTTCTCTACTCTCACTTTCTCTCGTGTGTCTCTCCAAATGAACACCAAGTGTCTTCTTCTTGTTCTTCTTTCTCTAGTTTTTGTTTAGCAAGAAGTACAAGAAAAACCCCAGCCACCATTGTTGTTTTCTGCTAGCACAGAAAATCTTGGTGCTTGAGTGTGATCCTTTGTGTGGATTACTGTTAGAGATGATCACACACTGTGATTATAGTGGATGGACATACAACTCTCATGCTGATTCTTTAAGAGGATTTCTGGATCGCGCCACAATTATCATACTTGAAGAAGGAAAGTTTTATTTTCCACACAAACAAAGAAAAGCAAAAGCTGTTATCTTTGTTTCTCTGTTTTCAATATATATGTCTCATTTTCCATACATATGCAGATCCTGGGATGGTATCTTGTTCTTATTTTTCCACTGCATTGTATATGATACGCGTGAGATACCCAACAACAACGGTACTCTTCCAAAAATTCCATCCATCTTCGCTGCCTCAAATTCAAGTCCTTCTGGGTGAAGATGTACTCTAGGCTCTTATGATCAGTGAACACTTCATATTCCGCTCCATACAAGTAGTGCCGCCATTTCTTTAAAGCGAACACAATGGCAGCTAGTTCTAGATCATGTGTGGGATAATTGACTTCATGCGGCTTCAACTTTCGAGAAGCATTGGCGATCACCTTCCTGTCTTGCAACAAAACTGCTCCCAAACCTTCTTTTGAAGCATTAGTATACAGTGCGTAAGGCTTATCTTCCTCTGGCCGACTCAACACAGGTGCTGTCATTAACCTCCACTTCAGCTCTTGGAAACTCTTTTCACATTTTTCATTCCAAATAAAGGGTGCATCCTTTCTCAGCAACCGGGTCATAGGCGACACGAGCGTTGAAAATCCCTTAATAATCCTCCAATAGTAGCTAGCCAATCCCAAGAAGCTTCGAATCTCTATGATATTCTCCGGTTGCTTCTAGTCCAAAACTGCTTCGACCTTCACTGGGTCCACCTTGATCCCATCATTGGTCACCACGTGGCTAAGAAATGCCACACTATCCAGCTAAAACTCACACTTGTGAAATTTCGTGAAAAGCTAGTGCTCTCTTAGCTTCTCCAGTACCAGCTTCAAATATTCTGCATGATCATTTGGGCTCTTGGAGTAAATGAGTATGTCGTCGATGAAGACTACCACGAATTTGTCCAAGTAGGGTTGGAACACTCGGTGCATCAAATCCATAAATACCGCGAGTACATTAGTTACCCCGAATGAGATCACCACAAACTCGTAGTGACAATATTTTGTGTTGAAGGCCATCTTGGGAATATTATCTTCTTTTATCCTCACTTGATAGTATCCTTACCTCAAATCCAGTTTGGACTAACAACTGGATCCTTGCAACTGGTCGAACAACTCATTAATCAGCGGTAGAGGATATTTGTTCTTGATAGTTAGGTTGTTCAGGCCCCGGTAGTCGATACATTACCTTAGAGTTCCGTCCTTCTTCTTAACAAATAGCACAGGTGCTCCTTAGGATGACGTGCTAGGTATGATGTATCCTTGCCTCACCAACTCTTCTAACTGCTCCTTCAATTCTTTCAGCTCCACCGGTGCCATCCGGTACGGAGTTCGGGACACCGATTCCGCTCTTGGAACTAGATCTACGGTGAACTCAACTTCTTGGTTGGGAGGTAGAGAAGAGAGTCCCGCAGGGAACACGTTGGAAAAATCCTTTACCACCTCGGTATCTTCACGAGTGCACTGATCCTTCGGCTTATTTATCATATAAGCCAAATATCCTTGACATTCTTGCTTCAACAATTTCCAGGCTTTTGCCCCAGCTATCAAAAACTTCAATTCTTTTACCCTCTTGCCTTTGAAGTCCAACACATCACTTCCTGATCTAATGAACTGAACCGATTGATTCTTACAATCTACTCTAGCCCCATTCTTCACTAGCCAATCCATTCCTAATATCAAATCATAATCGTCAATAGCCAAGACTATCAAATCTCCCTCCAAGCTTTCTCTCCCCACCTTAATTTTACAATTATGCATATAACGACTAGCTTGCACAATTTTTCCCAAAGATGTACTCACTAACAAAGTAAAAGGTAGTTCTACTCCATCCCAACCCAAATGACATGCACAATTCTTGTTTAAATAGGAATGGGTAGATCCAGGGTCTATCAATGCATTAATGGAATGACCTTAGATAGTAAACGTACCTTCCACCACTGCTGCATCAGCTCCAACCTCCTTTTGGTTGAGAGCAAAAACTTTTCCTTTCACCTGCGACTTCTGCGCTCCACTAACGGAAGCTCCCGTGGCATTGGCTTGATTAACTCTCCGGATCCAAGCCGGGTTTCCTTGTTTGACTCAGAGAAGTTTAGTGCAGGCATTTTTACAGATGGTTCGGGTCTCCGCAATGGTAGCATTTCCGCTCACCTTCTCTGGACCAACAATTTTTCTCCGTGGGGTCCCTTTTTCCGTAGTGCAGGCATAATGGAAGATTCTGCATAGGACCAACCGATGATGTCCAATCTTGCTTTCCCCAGTTCTGCCACAGCTGATTGGCAAGGCGCTTGTTGGTCTTACATAAATAATTTCTAGTTAAACTAATTACAATCATGACCTTAATGTCTTAAGCTTTAAGACTAGATGATAAAGAATTTTATAAAATAAATCTACATTGATAAGCTAAAGTAAGTAGGGGTTCTAAAATAATTGCTAATAAGTTATAGGTTCAAATAAGAAATCTTAAGTATTATTATTAATAAATAAACTAGTGTTTGAATATTGAATAATATTAAGTCCTAAATAATATTAATAAATAGTAATTTAAATAGTATTATTATAAATAAATAAATTAATTAATATTTAATAGATAATAAATAATTAGTAATAAATAAAATTAATAATAAATTAAATTTTTTATTAATAGATAATAAATAAATTTTAATATAAATAATATTTATGAATATAGGTAAAAGTTTGAACTATGGTCTACAAGGTCATTAATATTTTTATTTATTATTATTATTGATAAAAAAGATCGCATTTATTATTACACATATATGTATATATTATTTTTAATAAAAGATATTATTTATTTGACTAATAAAATATCAATATTTAATTTAATATTCTAATTCCAAAACTTCCTATGAATTTTGAAATCTTTAGAGAAAAAATAAAGTAACAATTTTAATTAAGGTAATAAAATTTGTTACTAAAAATAACCTAGGACTAATAAGAAAATAATCATGATTTCCCTATTTCTAAACAAGAATCATGAACACATTCTCCAACATCAAACAATAACTAATCCATTCATGAACATAGGCTTAAATCAACACATGCTATCACATGGCCAAATCCCTACTAGGCATAATCATCAATCATGGCTTCAATGGAGATAAGAACATAAAAATCCTATTCATCAAAGGTGTCATAACATCTAACATACTTTAAATATCTATAATTTTCTTAAGACATGATGAACATACATTGATTCTCAAGAAAATCCATATAGCTTAATCATGAACAACTATTCTCAAGTCCTAGTCCCAACCCCTTCATTCACATGCATATACTCAATCTCTCATTCATATTCTATTCTTCCGGCCAACATCTAAGAGGCATGAATGCAGAATTAAGAAGGAGGATTAAGGAGAAATACTTGATTGACGATTACTTCGATGAAGACTTAAGAAGGTCCACACGATTAAGAGTCTTGAATTGTCCAAGAGGAAGAAAAACAGCCATGGTTGTTGATCAACCATTTCACCCGAGAGAGAGAGAGAGAGAGAGAGAGAGAGAGAGAGAGAGAGAGAGATCATTATTACGGTGCATTAAAGGTTGAATGGAAGAAGATGAACAAAGGAGTTGTTCTTGACTACCTGGATGATGTTCTTGAGACCTTTAAGAAAAAAAATTGGTTTTTGCTCTGAATGCAATTTCTTGTTTTTGAGATTTTGTGTTATAAATACCATAAATGAACACTAGGGAGTATGTAGGAGTAATCTGGAGTATTTGAGAGGGATTGATGGTGTTTAGGGTGGGTTTTAGCTTTAAGAAATGTAGTGTGTGTTCTTGGTGAAAATTGAGAGAGTTTGAGAAACGTGCTGCACGAAATCTGGGAGAGTGATGGCCGAATGGTTTAGGGTGTTTAGGAGTTTTAGTTTTTAGCTAGAGAGGGAGAGAATAATCTGATTTTTTTTTTCAATTCAAATGGAGAGAATTGAGGAGTGGTTTGAGGTATATGATATATATGTTAATGGTGTTTGATTGATGAAGGTTTCTTTGAGCTTCAATGGAGCCGGCTGGACTGGTTTGTTTTGCTAAAATGAATGAAGACTGATAAGGCTGGCCGAAATTTAGAGCTTAATGGCAGAGGAATTTCTGGTTGTGTAGCTTAATACAAGGGTGTTTTCATGGAGCAAAATTCTGGAAATTTTTGAAGTTCAATTGTAGTTTGAATGGAGTGATCTTAGGAGATATTTGAGGTGTGGTTATAGAGTCCAAGTATTTAAGGTAAGTGGAGTGGTTAATGGTGTTCAGTTCATGGCTGAAAAAGGTTCATTTTACAGAGGTTTGAGGGTGGTTTCTTCAGTCTATGCCTAAGGAGACAAGCTGCGAATTTTCTGGTTTCATGGTGCTCAATGCTTCGAATGGCTTGTTGAATTTCTGTGCAGTATTTCTGCAATTCTTTAGCTCGGTTTGCAAGGAATTTTGAGAGGTGTTTGAGGGTCTTTTAAGGCTAGTTTCCAGCCTTCTTTCTGGAGAAAATGCAGAGGAGTTTTGCTGGATTGAAGGCAGGAAAAACAGCTCCATTTTTTGGTTGCTGTTCAGCGAAACTGCCCAGAATTTTTTTCTGGTTTTGAGCAGTTTTGTGCAGTCCGAATTTGCACTGAAATTTCAGTCTTCAAGCTATATGAATTGGTCATTTTTCTGGCAGCAAATGAGCAAGGAAATTGGCTGAGTTTTTTGGAAGCTAGACTGCTTAAAAATCTGGAATGTTTCAAGGTTTCCTTTATCAAGAATATGAACACTATGAAGATGAGTTTGAAGGTTCAACCATGGTGATTGATTTCCCTTGGGAACCCTTCCTAACTCCTCTCCTATTTTTGGTCAACCCTCCATCTTCCAAGATCAAATTTTGAAATTCAAAGCCAAGAAATCCTCACAGAATTTTCTGGAATTAAAAGATGAATTTTGAAAAAAATTTAATTTGTGAAGATGTTAGGATAAGCTAGAGGTAATAAAAGGATAAGAATTCATATAGACTTCTTTTTAGAACACGATGATAGGATTAAGACATTCTCTTCATGTCTCCCTAGGACAACATTTGTATCTTTAAGGAATGTAAGAAAACAAAAAATTCAAACTTAACTAAGATAATTATGAATAAAACTTAAGTGTTGGGATTTGAACTCAAGACCTTAGAGATTAATTCACAAAGTTCTAACCACTTCACCACGACAACTCTTGTTCTTCTTTTCTCACCCAAATATTCTTCTAATTTAATCCTTAAGCTATCTTCGTATTTTGACCTCAAGCAAAATTACCATTTTACCCTTCCTACTCAATAAGCATAACTAAGCATTTTAACTTATAAATCATAATTCTAAAGCACATAAAATAATTCAAAAATATATATATATTCATGCAAAATAATATAGTTTGCATCCCGACCCTCTTACTCTTGGGTTGGCTTTAGGTGGGGTTTCACAAAAACGATGTAACCATAAGTCGGGGACACTAAGAAGTGTCATAATATATGTATCTATTGCAACATTTTCAATTGTTACACCAAACCGCCTATTGTAACATTTTGTCATATTGTAAAAGGGTTTTCTAATATCAAAAGTCAAGACATATATTAACAATTGGAAACGTCATAAAAGAGCTCGCTGGCACTCAAAATTCAAAGCTAATGTTAACATGTGAAAATGTTATAATAAGTATTTTTAATAACATTTAACACTGCTAAGTTAAACATATTCAAATCAGTCGTGTTACAAAAGAGTTTGTTAATAGTCACAAATTCAAATGTATTATAAACATTAATAAACGTCATAATAGACTGCTTGTTACACTTTTTTATGTTATTTAAAATTCTCTTTAGCAACATTTTTATCGAAATTAAAACCATCTATTGTTACATTTTTTTGTGCAAATATAATAATTTCTTTGTATATCTTGTAACTTAAATATGTTGCAAGAGATACATATGATAGCATTTTTTTTTAGGTCACTACATAAAATTTTAATTCTTAAATATATATGATTTGACATAATAAAAAAAATTAACATCTAACATAATATAGAATCACAATACGACCCAAAAAATATGTCTGCATATATTAGGAAGTACAAATTTCTATCTACATGTATATATATGTCAAGGAAGTTATACTAATAGCAAAACTATAAAAGTCCTTTCAAAACAAGATCTTAACATATCCATTAAGGCTAATAAATCAACTAATATATTAAAATGTACTTCCACTTAGCAGAATAATCCAATGCACTTTTCCTTCATATGTAGCATCAAAATAGCACCTGCAACAAAGTATCCTCTCTTGATCATTCATCTCGAATCCTACAAACCTGTCATATATAAATTAATAACATAAGTTAGAAAAAAAAATTGAAGAATTTAGCCGCCACCACCACCACACAAGCACTATTATCACTAACTGGTTACATTATGTACAGTGGACAAAATGTAAGAAACTAATGGCTTCCGTAGCAAAGAATCGAATGAACATGATTCATTTATACCAATCGACTACCAAAAAACAGGGACCATCTCCAATTGCACTAAAGAACTAAAACACTAAACACTGCAATAGAAATTCAGACACTAGAATAATGGGCATACCAAGGCCATCGGCCATGCAATGGGTGCACCGTGAGCTTCTCCAATTGTTTTGAGAATTGAGTATGGGCGAATAAGCTTTTCATCACGACAATGTGGCTATATGATATCAATCTCATGCCAATCTTCTCCTAAGGGATGCGGATCAAAAAGTTTTTCAGGATCCAAACTTTTAATACGTGTTGTGGCAACTATTTTGTTTGGATCCCTTATGCTTAATACTGAAACAGTTGCATTTACCTAAAGAGAATGTTACAATAAGAAAATTATGAACAAAACAACTCCCCGATCTCAAAATGAACTTGACATTAAAAGCTATAGCACAAATTAGTCCTTACCCTTGAACACCTCCCAAATCTAGAAAAGAGTTCATATAAATCAATCACAGCACTTCCAAGATCATCCAAAAAAAAAAAAATAAAATTCAAGTCCACATTATACACTAAGTGCACATCATGCGTCTATTATGATTTGTTCACCAAATAATATCAAAGACCAACAAGCATGAATTTTACATAGACTCAGCACCTAAGACCTTCCATCAACCCTTAGCAAGTATAAAATCCACTGTCAATCATTTCTCAAGAAAACAAATTAAACTTAGTAATTTAGCACAAAACCCCTAACCCGTCTTCAATTTCTAGCAAGCATTTTCTATGTTTCTAAGGGTAAAACACCTATAAAACACCTCCGAATGACCTCAAACTTTGCAGACAAACATTTTAACATGTAAGGAGCAAAATGCAATTGGCTAATATAGAAACTCATGTACACAAAGTTCGCAAAAATTTTGAACAGAAACTGCATGAATCTGTCAACAAGGAGAGAAAAAAAAACAAGAATTCTCAACCTTGATCCCTTTTTAACCCCAACTTTTCCAAATTATTAAAAGCACACAAAAACCTACATTTTCAACCTTTTCACTAGTAAAAATCATGCTCAAAACATGTTGCAAAATAGATTCCAAAATAGTACACAGTAGGTACAGAAAATCCACTGTTCTTAGTTTTTTTGTTTTTGAAAAATCTTTGCAATTAAATGCAGTAGTTTTTGACACAACAACACACACTAAAGTCATCACTCATGTCCTTTGAATCAAGATTCAAGGTGGCATTTCAAAGGAAAAATCATTTTTACAAAATTTTTAAATATAATCGTCAACATGGTCAAAACAGAAAATTTTTACAGTAAAGTTCACATACTCATAAGCATTAAAAAAAAAAAAAATTGCTTGGATTCAATTCTTGAAGAAGGATAAACTTGAACATGCCAAGAGAAAAGGCGAAACAAAGGATTCTCAACATCTAACACCAAGTTCATATAAACAATTAGGAACATCACAGAAAACAGCAAGGGGAAAATCACAGAAAACATCAAGTTCTATGCATAAAAAAGATATTTTTCTTGTTATTTAAAAGTTTGGAAAATCACAGAAAACATGGCCATTTTGCAAAACAGAAAATAGTAATTCCAATGTGCAAGACTACTAGAGGTAACAACTTCTAATACAACTTCCAGTGCAAATTGTAGAATGAGATGAATAAATCAAGGCACATTTAACAAAGAGTAAACTACCATACACAGAGCAACTTCCTACTTAATTTAATCAACCAAATCAACTCCTTCAATTCAGGTAATGAAATCTCCACACACCACAAGCCAAAAAATTAGCACAAATTCAACTCTAACATCCTAATCACCACAACAAAAACCGCAACTCCAAAATGCCAATAGGTCAACAATTCAATACCCACTGGGTAGAATCTCCACTAGGTCCCAAAAATGATCAAATATCCAAAGAAAGAAGATTAGGCAATTTAAAATGATAGCATCAACTATCTAAGAAATGAAATATGGAACTATAGATAAATTACCATAAACAAGAAACTTTTAAGCTAGATAACCCAACTCATGAAATACTTACTAGGTAACATTTGAACAAAACATGGACGGAAAGAGAACACCAAAGTATTAGGTAACAATACCCTTACAGTACTAGTACTGTTGGTTACGTAGCTTGCTGGTTTGACAAATGGTGCAACTCTTGACTCATTTGTCTCGTTGACATTATTTTGTGGCATATTTGCACGAATCTTAGCTAGCAGACTTCCTTGTTCCCTAATAAGTTCTGCTTGATCTTTAGCTTGTTCTTGAAGCATCACTATCTGATCTTTTTGTTCAGCCATGATGCAGTACTGAGTATTACGGGATGGAAATTTTCCCCAAAGATCTGACGGAGCAATACCACTACCACACATTCGAACTCGACCTTTTCTATTTGGTCCCATCACTTGTGAGAAAAATATCATTAGGCCCAATTTCATCACACGAATCAGAAGGGAGTTCACTTCTCTTCTCATTCATCAAATTCTATGATAAAGAAAAAATTTGTTTATTATCTTAAGATTAGAAAACTAATTTTTTGAAAGAATAACAATATAGAATATTCATATTGCAAGAAAAAATATTTTGTTCGGTACCAAATTTTATGCAATAGCACTGTTTCTTGGATTCCCATTGGAGTCCGTAAAGCATGCATTGAACAACTCAGCTCGGGATGGCTGATGGCCTAATTCTTTTGTCTGTATGGGAAAGAAAAAAAGTTGACCAAATTATGGACAATGTTAATAAATTTTTCATTTATGGGAAGCAAAAAAATAAAATGTCAAGTATAATACGTTTTACCAAATATTCAGCAACTTGAGCAAATGACTTGTGCCCTTTTCTGTGATGCAAATTATTAATTTTCCTACTTTTAGTATTCCTTGTGCTTATACGCTAGAATAATAAAAACAAATGGAAAATTAACACTTATTAATTTATTTTTGTTAAAACTTCACATAAAATTTTACATAGGCAGAAAAAACAACTAATATTATCTTTCCATTCTCTAAATTCCAAGAGGCAACCAACCATAACCATTGGTCTTCAAGCACATGATCTTCTCCACAAGAAGGCACCACATTGTTGGCTTTAGTGGCATCAAAATATGATGATCATGGCCTCTTAAGCCCTAAAATCTTTGGTGGTTTTAGTTGTACACACCTAGACTAGTTAGCAGCATACCCATCAGGAACTTTTACCCTGTTCAACAATTTGCAAAAATTTAATTTCTCACTTTTATTCAAAGCGAATGAAGCTCGAGGAAAAGAAGATGCACCATTCTCCATCTCAAGTGGATGTAGTTCTGGTCTTGTGCCCATGTCTTTCAAGTCCAGACGTGACTTATGATCTCTTTTCTTATCCATCTCAAGTAATATGGACAAAAGTATTTCACTCACATTTTTCTCAATGTGCATCATATCGAGATTATGATGCAACAAATTATCTTTCCAATACGGCAATTCAAAGTGCACATTTTTTTTCTTCCAATCAAATGACAATTTTTCATTATCACTCACTAACTTTCCAAACTTAAAATTGATACCATCTAATTCATTTAAAATTATATCTCCAGACAACAAAGTAGGTCTCTCTCTGTGCTCTTGTTTACCATTAAATGATCGAACATCATTTCTAAAAGGGTGATCTGGTTCTAAGAACCTTCGATGTCCCATGTAGCAATGCTTTTTACTGTTCTTCTACCATTGTGACTATGTCTCCTTGTGACATGTGGGACAAGCAAACTCCCTTTTAGTGCTCCACCCCGACCAATTAGCATATCCAGGAAAATTACTAATAGTCCATAATAATGCTGCCGCATTTGAAAATTCTTCTTAGAATATACATCATAAGTAAACACGTCCACATCCCATATTTCTTTCAACTCTACAATTAGAGGTTCTAAATAGATATAAGATTATTCCCTGGAGTACTAGGACCAGGTATTAGCAATGACAAGAAAAAGTAAGGCTGCTTCTTACACATCTATGGGGGTAAATTATAGGGCATCAATATGATAGGCCAAGTACTATGAGCAACATTCATATTTTTAAAAGGATTAAACCCATCGAAAGCTAAACCCAATCTCACATTGTGCACATCTTTAGAAAAATCAAGGTAAAAATAATCAAAATTTTTCCATGTAGGTGTGTCATCTGGGTGTCTCATAAGACCATCATCTATTCGATCCTCCCCATGCCATCTCATTGACTTAGCTATCTTTGATGACATAAACAAACACTGCAATAGAGGTTTTAGTGGAAAATGCCAAATAACTTTTTTTGCAATCTTTCTTTTCTCCCCCGTAGGATCACTATCATTAGTTTCCCATCTAAACTCTTTACACATTTCACAATATTTCCATCCAAATTTCTCCCCCCAATATAGTGTGCAATCATTAGGATAAGCATCTATCTTCTCGTACCCAAGACCTAACTGTTTCATTATCTTTTCAGCTTCATAATATGATTGAGGAATTTTTGCACCATCAGGATATGATTCTCTCAGCAAATCAAGAAGCATTTCAAAATGTTTATTTGACCACTTCCTTGTACACTTAAGGTGCAACAATTGAATAAGAAATGAAAGTTTAGAAAAATTTTTACACCCATGATACAACTCTTGTTGAGAATCATTAATGAGCTTATAGAAATTTTCAACATCTAAGTTTGGCTATTCAACTCCAAGAGATGTGTCAAGAAGCTCAATTTCATCATGCATTGGAATGCTAAATGTATCACGTAACAATCCATCCATGTCATCCTTTTGATTACAAGTAGCTTGCAAAATATGACCAACATTTGATCTAAATGAACTAGAGGATGAAAGTTCTCCATGTACTATCTAATGAGAGTATCCCTTAATAAACCGATGCACTATAAGGTGCTCTCATACCTCTATTTCTGTCCTCATTATCCCATTTCCACATTTTACACAAGGACATAATATTTTTCCATTCAAACTTGCATTATTCATTGCAAATCTTAAAAAAATTATCTACACTATTTTGATATGCAATGCAATTTCTAGGAAGATTCATCCAAGATTTATCCATGTTCGTGATGTCACAATCAACAATAGACAGGCTAAAGTCGCAGCCTAAGGAGTAAAAATACAATATGTACGATTTATGTAATTTAATTTAGGGTATTAAAAATTTTGAGAAATACAAATCAAGGAAACAAATTCAAATTCAAATCCAACTAAGAAGTAAATGTATATATATATAGATATATATATATATGTATGTATGTATATATATATATATATATATATTTATTTATTTATAGAAACCTAAACTGTCCATAATCTAACCAAAAAAAAAAAAAAAGAAAATTCAATCTCTATGTTTTTACCTTAAATTGTCCACGTTCGATAGGTAACTAGCATTGAGGATTTCCTTTTACATTATTCTTTGCTATGCCACCATCAAACACCTACATTCCAAGAGTGGTATTATAATAATTAGAAAATAATATTATTTACTTGTCATTAATTTTTGCCAACATATAATGATGCCAAATTGATTGGATCAAATTTGGTATTTTCATTTGATCAAATTTATTTTAGTTAAGAGGAAAAAGTTTTAAAATAGGTTTCAAACCCTTAGTAAATAAATAATGAAAGTGTTTCTCAAAATATTAGGTTTCCATACCTATACCTATATTCCCTTTAAGGGAACAAACAATGCCAAATAACCAAGAATACACCATCATGATCCATAAGGTTAACAACTAGCTGTTAGGCTAAGCATTTTGGGTTTCCACACCTTTTTTTTTTCAGTAATAAAAATAGACAATTGGTCACTTAACTTTTTGTCACATATGAAAATGATTGTTACGGCAAAAGGCTTTTAGAATCACTACTAGAAAAAAGTGATTTACCAACCAACAAAATCGGTTGGTAATTATCTAAATTCGGTTGGTAATCATGATTTACCAACCGAATGGCGTCGCATGCAAAAAGCTTAGCTTGTAAATTTTCCAATTGAAATTTTTGGAGTCGGTTGGTAATTACAAATCGCAATTTGGTTGGTAATGTAAAATCTTCGGTTGGAAATTTGACATTAAGTTTGCCATTTGAGTTGACTATTTCGGTTGGTAATTACCCACTGAAATTTGGTTGGTAATGTAAAATCTTCGATTAGAAATTTGGCATTAAGTTTGGCATTTGAGTTGACTATTTCGGTTGGTAATTACCAACAAAAATTTATGTTACCAACCGATTGTTGCGGTTGGTAATTATCAACTGAAAATGTTGTTTATAAATTTATAATTAGTTGGTAAATTTGTATTTAATATAAGATTGCAATTTACTAATTTACCAACTGAGACATATTGTTACCAATTGATATATAAGTGTAGGTAATTACCAACTCACTTTGGGTTGGTAATTATTTTTTTTGGTTGGTAGTTTTATTTATTTACCAACTAAACATTCAATTGGTAATTTTCTAACTATTTTAGTTATTTAAAATCTGCTAGTAATTTTTTTAGGTAAATTACTAACCGAGTTGTTCAGTTGCAAATTCTTTTTTCCCGTTGATAGTTTTCTTTATTTACCAACCAAATATTCAGTTGGTAATTTTTCAACTGTTTTAGTAATTTAAAATTTGTTGGTAATTTTTTATTGGTAAATTACCAACTAAGTTGTTTGTTGGTAGCTAGTTGGTTTGAAAATTACTAACTATTATTTAATATATTACCAACCAAATTATTTTCAATTACCAACTGATTTTTCATTTGGTAATTTTTCTTTGATTTGGTAGAATTCTGGTGCATCTGAACATAAAACCAATCACCTGCATTTGACAAATTCATAAAATAATAAAGCCAAAGCACATATACAAATCCAACATAAATATCATCCTTCCACAAATTCTCCACCTGGAGAATCTCTAAGACTATTGATCCCCTGTCTTCTTCAAGATAAGCCATTAGAAGAGGAGACCATACCAACTCCTCTTCTAGCCTTGCTACTTCAATCCATCATGGTTGGGATTTTTCCTCGCAATCCTTCACCAAAATTAACAAAACCTAAATGTCAAAAAACAACAATTCATCATAATTGGGTAGAATTAGTCAAAAAATGAAGATTTACTGTAAGCAATGAAATTACCTAAAGCTAAAAGAAGATTAAAAGAGAATGAAACCTTACCTTGAATTAATTTGAATTCAGTTCTTGTAACCTCACCACAAGTTTTAACCTACAGGGTTCATGCAAGTCCAGAGATTAACCAAACGTCCCAAGCACATAAAATGAGCATATGAAGTCTAAATCATCAAGTTATAGAATCTCTTCAATGTCTTATTCTAAACTCATCAACAAAAAAACTATAGGAAAACACTTGCACTTTCTATAGGTTCAGCAAACAGAAACAAAACCATAGCCTTATCCAAGACACTTTGTGGAGTTAGCTACAAGCTCGCTTTTTCAATAGTAGACATATCTACTTCTAAAAACTTCTGTTTTGGGATCTATTTGTCATGTAATACAATCTAAATGCTCCATGTAATGATTGAACATAGTATATCAAAACCGTCTTAAACTTCATTTGTTCGTTTTATCTTTTCTATGCACCCTCCATCCAGCTTCATATCCACATTTAAATTAAGATTAAATTTTTCTAAGGCCTTCTTCCTTTGGAAATTGTAACCGCTTCTGAATCAACATAAACAACATGATAATCAAGTAAAATATTTTACTTGTAAGCAAGAAACTTCTACCTCCTGCATTCCAAGTATACCATTATCCCATCCTACAATAATCCCTGCTACAGCTTGTGAAGGAAAACATTTGGACTCAGTGAAAATTTAAAAATTTTTCAAATGATGTTTCTTTGAATTTTCTCATTCAATCTTATGCATGATCATTGTTGTATATCAGTGAGGGAGCTTAAATTTAGAAGCCTAAACTAACTACACCTATACTTATGGTAACCTTACCTTCATCTCAGTTTGCTTTAGATAAGGTTGACCACCATGAACACGTGAGATGTGGACTTTTGACCCTTGTGTTTCTTGAGCATTAATCCCCTTAGCTCTTACATCAGGGTCTGTCCACAATGAGTCCAAATCTTCAGGATCTGCACAATCGTCCCAGCATATTTGTTTTGGTTAGTATCTCTGTAGCATTATAACTTCTAAAATAACGGTGATAAGAATACAAAGGACAGATCTCCAGCAATCTGCATGTAGAAAAGCTCTAAGAATTTAAATGAAATACATTGACATATGCACGCAGCAAAAACAAGGCAAACAAACAGGACATGTACTCAGATAATAGCTTTAAAATAATTCAATCTATGCATGACCAAGTCATATTCTAAATAAGTAATGGGAACCTCTGCTATTCTAGTAAAGGAACACCCCTTAAAGAATTTTAATTAACGTAGAATGTGATCAAATCACTGGAATGGCCTAATGATCAAACACCTTGACAGTTTAGCATGTTTGTGTTATACTATATGGAAAAACAGATGGGAGAAGAAATGTGCGCAAATAATAAGATCAGAACGACAACCACGAACTGCATAATGTTTCACAAGAGAAACAACAGAATATGTCACAAGAGTAGACCCTCGAGCAGAAAGGATCAAAGAATGAGTAGAAACTAATTTGTACTACAACAGAAAAAAAAAAGAACATCAATCAAAGACTTTATTCATAGATATGAATGGTGGGTGCTACAATAGAATCACGCATGTTACGATTATGAATCAGACTACCACAAACATTTTAATTTACTTTGGTTGATTATGAAATCCAGTTCCACTACAATTTTATTTCAAAATCCATGTGCAAGTAACAACAAATCGCATAAAAATGGGAAGTGCAAAAGGTTATCTAACATTCTTAGCAATAATCTATTTCTTTCACGAGTGATGAAATATAAAAAATCAATCGCCAGCATAAACAAATAGACATACACAGGAAGATAGATTTAAAAAATAATAATAAGGGAGAATTTTACCAAATAGACAAATACAGGGGGGAGAAGGGAGAGAAAGCGTCGTGGTCCATCTATCTTCCGTCCACCAAGAAAAAAAAGAGGAATTATTGTGATGGTGCTTGAAATGGAGCCTATTCTTTCATTGCATTGTTAAGAATGGGTAGAATAAAAAAAGAATTGATGAATGGGTGGATATAGGCATCGTGCAGTTTACATTTTTGCAGTGCAGTTTGATTCGCAGAAAATGGGAGTAGCTCTACTCAGATCGGTAAAAACAATATGAAGAACACCAACAAGAAGAGCACCAAGAAGGAAGAATAGATCGAGGAAAAGCCAGGCGACGTCGAGCTGGTAGAAAAACCGAGAAAATTTTTAGAGAAATGAAAAGGGGCCACGGAAATGAGCACTGGAAGCAAAAGCCGTGGCTCACCTTGCACAGCTGGCCACCACAATTCCTTTTGTTTCAAAGACACAAATGCCCGTTACTATGAAAATTAAACAGTGCAAAACACAACTCTTTTTTCTAGATTATATATATATATATATATATATATATATATATATATATATAAACTTAAAACACTATGTTTAATAATCAATTTATAACTTTTTTATTATTAATATTATTATTGTTAAAAACTTAAAAATATTAAATGAAATAAAATTAATTTATTCGTTGACAAAACAATTTTTAATTATATTTTTAAAAATTTATTAAGAATAATAGATTTTTTATTTTTAGGCCAAATTGATAAAAATTAAACTTTTTATAAAAAATTCTAAAAAAACTTTCGCTTAAAAAATAAAAAAATAAGAATATTAATGATCTCATCTTGTAAATAGTACAACTGAAAATGACACATGTAATTTTTGAAATAAATCTATAATGAAAAAAAGAGATTGGTTTTCATCGACTAAATTTTAATCAATCATATTGAACGAAATATTATCAATCCAAAAATAGCAATATTAAATTTCAATATACCTTATTATTTAATCATAAATCTTATTTTTTATTATTAAGAAAAAATTAAAATTTATTCTATTATTTCTAATATTTTACTTATTAGGAATATATATATATATATGTATATGTATATATATGGGTTATGACTATATGTATAAGGTTCTAGTTTTGATTTTTCAATAAGGTATGATTAGGATGGTTTTCGTTATGGATATTACCAAAAAAAATTCAAAATGTTTCGGCTTCAGAAAAAAGTCAAAAGTAAATAATTTTTTTGGTTCTGGTTATTTAGATTGGATGGGTTGTTCTCCAATCCATGAGTAGCCCAACTTATAGTGTATAGCTATTAAATTTATTGCAATGTCTCTTTGGTGTTCGTTGCAAAAGGAGTTCTACTTTTTCCAAGGTTTGATGCCGATGTGAGTGGAGTGTGGCAAGACTAGGCTAGCTATTTTCAATTTGAATAAGTTGAAAAGGATATAAAATTAAAATATTTTCTAAAAATAGGATTAGATAGTTGAAATAAATATAATGATAAATTTTTTTTCTTTTGGATTTTTAATTTTATCTTCTTTTTTAATATAATATGTTAAAAATATCTTCTATTAATTTTAATTTTTAGTCTGAAGGAAAACAAACAATAAATTTAATAGTTATAAAAAAATTATATGATTTTCGTTATGCTATGAATACTTTCTTTGTCATTCTAACAATACATCATTTTGTAGTTCATCACTTTTTGTGGTTGTTGAAATAAATGTTGTTTAAGAAATAAGAAATTTTGGTTTTTTAAAAAATAAAATTGTATTGTGTACTTTATTTTAAAATATTTATATTTATATCTTGAGATGTTTATTTTTCTCTTTGTTTCTAAATATTCTACATTCTTTGGTCCTTTTTTAAATTCATCCTATTTTCTTATATAAAAAACACCAAATTTATTTTTCTATAGCAAATTTGTATTTTTTTAGTCTTTTGGTTTCATAAAAAAATTTTATACTTTTATTAAATATAATTAGATATAACTATCTAAATGAACTAAGTTACAAAATATAATGAATCAAATAATATTTTTTAAAACTTGTGGTCCTAAGGGTTAGGGACTTAGATATAATTATCTAAATGAACTAAGTTAAAAAAAATATAAAGATTGAAATAATTATTTTAAAAGTTTGTTTATTCATTTTTACACTTGGCTCGTTATTTTTCAAAAGATATTTAAAATAAGTTGTGCTTAAAAAATTTATGGTTGTAAGGGTTTCTTTTAGAAACTTTAGGGACTTAAATATAATTATCCAAATGAATTAATTTAAAAAATATAGGGATTGAAATAGTGACTAAATGTGTTAATAATTAACTAATATATGACCTTATTAAGTGTCAATACACATTCACATATAACTTGAAAATATATAAATTTTATCTATAATAATTACAATTTATATATGTGCGTATATACAGAAAGACAAAATGTGATATAGTAATTAAAAGTATGGGATAAAAATAGTAACTTTACTAAGTATTTCTACTTTTTATATTGAAAACTTGTTATTTTTATATATTTGTTGTATATGATATAAATTTAAAACTTTATCAATTTGAATATAAAATAAAAAAAGTCAAATTTACGAATATATTGACAATTTATATGCATTAATAAAGATAATATTTTTTTAATTTTGTATAATTTATAGTAATTACTATTTATATATGTGCATGTATATAGAAAAATATAAATACGATTGAAATACATCCTACATATATACATGACTCCTATATATTTGCATTGTCATACAAATAAAATTAATACCTTTTACAATATGATAAAGAGAATAACACTTATATCTATTAATAAAATTATGTGTACAGATATAATATAAATTTTTGACTGTTAAATTTAATACACCTAATTGATAAATTGTTTAATGTCTATTTAGTTATGAATATTTACATAATTAAAAAATTATAAATTGAGTCTTCTAAATTCAAAATTATTTATTATATTAAAAAATTTATAAATAAGAAATTTGTTGTATAACTAAAGGTATGAAAAAATTGGTTACTTTTATTATTAATTTAAAAATAAAATTTATATCATTAGGAATATATGTACAGAATAATTATATACTCTGATAAATGATGCAAAATAAAAATAAAAAAATTTAAAAAATTAACAGTGATAAAAAAAATTTACTTTATTTATTTAAATCAAAATTTACAAGTTTTAGAAGTATATTTCATATAATTGTAATATTTTTTAAGAAGTAAATAAATTTAATATGTGCTTCCAATTTGCACAAACAACGACGTAGCACAGCGATTGGAATACTGCACATCCACAATAGAGATGCAGGTTGGACTCTTGTTCGTGCATGAGAGGGGAAGGATTTTCGCATGCTAGGCTGGCGAGGCCAGCACGGCACCACGTGTGCAGCGATGTGGCATCATGTGGCCGCCATGTGTAGCCACGTGGCAAACACTTTTGCCACGTGGCATATTTCAATTTTTTTAAAAAAAATTAAATTTTTTTTTTGTTTGAATTTTTTTAGTGATGACTTATTTTTTGTTGTCACTAAATGGTATCCATTTAGTGACAACCTTTTTTTTGTCATTAGATTTTTTGTTATTTTCTTTTCTTCTAAAAATTACAAGAGTTGTCACTAAATGATGGGACATTAGTGACAACTTATTTTTGTCACAAATAATTACTGATTAGTGACAATAAAATAGCAATTGTGACAAATTTTTTAGTGAATTAGTGACAAGAAACATTATCACTAATACATGCCGACATTTAGTGATTACAAGCTGTTGTCACTAATGCTAAGGCTTTAGTGACAACCCATTAATGTTGTCACTAGGAGCCTTTAGTGACACACTTTTAGTGACAACCTAGTGGCAACTTTTTTTTTTGTCACTAAACACTCTTTATTGACAATATTTTGGATTTAGTGACAACTTTTTACTGTCACTAATTGTGATTTTTTCCCGTAGTTAATCGATTACCAACTGAATATATTATCAATCGATACATTTTGGTTAGTAATCGGTCGGTAAAATTTATAAATTAAAATACTAACTGAATATATTACCAACTGGTACATTTCGATTAGTAATCGGCCAGTAAAATTTTTAAATTGAAATACCAACCAATTACCAACTAAATATATTACCAACTGATACATTTTAGTTAGTAATCAGGCGGTAAAATTTTTAAATTAAATACCCACCAATTACCAACTGACTAGTTTTACCAACCAAATATTTCGGTTAGTAGTCGGTTGGTAAAATTTTTAAATTAAAATATCAATCGATTACCAACTAAATATATTATCAACTGATACATTTCGGTTAGTAATCGGTCGATAAAATTTTTAAATTAAAATACCAACTGATTACCAACTGATACATTTCGGTTAATAATCGATTAGTAAAATTTTTAAATTAAAATACCAATCAATTACCAACTGAATATATTACCAGTCGATATATTTTGGTTAGTAATCTTTTGGTAAAATTTTTAAATTAAAATACCAACCGATTACCCACCGATACATTTCGATTAGTAATCGATTGGCAAAATTTTTAAATTAAAATACCAACCGATTACCAACTGAATATATTACCAACCGATTGTTATCGGTTGTAATCAGTTGGTAAATATTTTCCCACTAAATTACCAACTGAATATATTACGAACAGATAACTGATATATTTCGGTTGGTAACTAGTTGGTAAAATTTTTTCCATTAAATTACCAACTAATAATATTACCAACCGATTGTTATCAGTTGGTAATCGGTTGGTAAATATATTCCCGCCAAATTGCCAACTGATTACCAACCAACTATTTACCGACCGATTATGTTTGTTGGTAAGTGGTCGGAAAAGTTTTAAATTTTCCCAATTTTCATTTTGATTGGTAATCGATTGGTAATTACTGACCGAATGTGATCAGTTGGTAATAGTTAGTTGGTATATTACATTTTTCTAGTAGTGAATGCTCTTAGGTTTCTACAACAATTTGGGAGAGTCAAATAAAGCTACCATCAAGAAAAAACTTTGAACCTTTGGTTAATTTGTTGCTTTAAAGCCAGCCTATCCATTTGTTTCGTGGCTGCTTTGAGCAGTTGAAGAATATTCATACAAAAAAGCTGTTTCTATGAGGTCAACCAAAGCATAATGGTACAAGAATAACAATGATGATGCAGTTCAAGCCTTTATTTCTTTTCTCTGCTTTGACATTGTTTACACTCATGCCTTATGCTTAAAAGTTGTTCCAATCCCACTGTATCTCAAACAGCCTTTCTACAGCATCTATAGGATAGGATTCACCATGGTTTATTGGACACCTTGGCACACAAAGTCTAGTCCCATTGTAAATTCAATGGAAGCTTATATATTTAGCATTATGGTAGCAAACTTTAAAGACTTACTAGGTTTTATAATGGAGAATAAAGATGAGCAAAAGTCGACTTCATCTTCAACTATTTGTTGGAACATTTGAAAAGCTAGGAGCCATTTCTTAAAATTCAGAGATTCCTATAGTTGAGTATCTAGTCTATTCAATTCCACTACAGAAATGCAAACCCAGAATCCCTCACAATTTTTTTTGTTAAGTTTGAGGAACAACAAGATGTCAAACCATACTACCAAAAAAAAAAAAAACAAAAAAGGAATAAAAAGTTGAAACAAAAATGCACGTGATGGTCATCCACCAACAAAAGAAGCATAAGCTTTGACATTACAGGAAAAAAAAAAGAACAATAAACCGTCTATGTCCTAGTGACAAAATAATAGCATATGTTTCAAGATACAACCATACAAAATTTATTTCCATATCAAATGAGAAAGGCAATGCATGTCCAAATAAATCAAGAATGATCTTCTATAAAGTAGCATACCTTGCAACCCCCACATCAAAACTGCCATCGTAATAAAGAACAAAGGGATATCAGTGCAAGTGCAAGCGAATCAAAACAAGTGACTAAAAAAAAAAAATTGTGGTGGTATCAGTTAGAAGAGGGTTGTTTCTTGGGGTAGGAGAGGGTTCTTCCTTGATTTTGAGTTTGTGGAGACTGAGAAGTTTGGAATGGTGCTCTCTGTTTTTCTTTCTTGGAAGTAAAGGTATAACATGGGAACAGTAGTTCATGGCAATACATCAATGATTGAAATAGAAAAGCTACTAACAGTGACTTTTATCAGATTTTCGGAGGAGTTGGAGGAAATTCTGGCAGTGAATGTGACAAAAGTAGCTAAACCTTTTTTTATTCCTGTGCTTCATCACATTTTCTATTCTTAAATCTCATTTATGACTGCTCCTCCTCACAATTCTCCTTTATTTAATTTTTGAATTGATCTTCGACCCAATTAAACGTTCATGACATTTTACAATTAAGAGGCAGTGGAGACTCTTGAAGAGGAGTGCTGCAAAAATTCATTCTAAAAACTAAACAACAATTAGCTGAACATGTAAATATATGGATTAACATTCAACCAGAATGAGGTAACAGTCAACCTAGGATTGAGCCTTCCAAACAAAGATAAAATCCAAAAAATTATAATTACCAAAAAAATATATCTGACAAATAATAATTAAAAATAGCAAAATAAGTTTGAGTATTTTTCCAAGATTAGGAATTCCATATTGAGAGAAATTCACTGCTATATTAATAATGCTTTATAGTTGTGTTGGTTGTCCATTACTATTGAGACCAATCTCAAAGAGATTTGAACATAATACCCAAATAATAGCATATCACAAATCGGACAGTAGCTAATAAAGGGATAAAATTGAACCTTTGTACTGCTCCAAGACTGGCACTTGAAGAAGAGAAGAAAGAGGAAATGCCAGCACTTAAGGCTGTTGCAGTGGAGAAAACTGAATGGGCTCACTGGTACTGGTAACACAGAGAGAACAGAAGGGGCTTTCGGTGAGGAAAGAGTTCGTCGGTACCAGAGATAGAGAGAGCCGAAGTGCTTTTGCGGGGAAATAGGTAGCTTTTGCGGGGAAATAGGTAAAGTGAAAATGAGTGCTTTTGTGGTAAGAGGGCTTTTTTTTCACTTACTAGGATGTTTTTTTTTTTTTTTTCCCAGAGGGAGAGTTTCATTTAGCGCTATTTTTTTTTCACTCATGGTGCCATTTTTTTTACAACTCAAAATTTTAAAATTAGAATAGCTATATGATAGTTTAACATGTCAAAATAGATAATACAATAGATATAAAGAAAGAAAGTATTGTAAGACATTTTAGAAAATGTCATAATATGGTTCTAAGAACACATTAAATTTTACATTTCTAGTAAAAAGGTATGATTTTACTTGTGTCTATTATGACATTTTCGGTAAACTGTCACAAATTCATATTTTTAATGACATCGTTAAAAAAATGTCACAATAAATATGTCACAATATGATTAATTTCTAGTAGTGTTTCATACAGTTCCAAAACTGTTACAAATTTTTTCCAATATGTGTAATACCGTGCAACCAAAACAGTGATATATCTGTGACAAATATGTATTTACCATAATTCAAAATCTATTCAGAACACTTTTGGGGGTGTTAGAATATATATATATATATATGTATATATATATATATATATATATATTGTAGTGCTTGCAAAGGTTATTGAATAATGAATGGGATAATTGAGCGATTTCATATATTTTTAGAATTTCAAACAAAAGGTCTTATTTACAATCTTTTAATTATTTGCTTAAAATTTATAGTGATTGGCTATAAAGTATATTTAATTTATCTTTCGAGACTCAAGTTATGATATTCTTGTCATATGAAATATTACCTAATTTTGCATTATTCATTTTTGCTATATATGAGCTTATTATCCATTTGTTAATAGCTTATTATGTATTTGCTAATGCATTGAAATAAAAGTCAATCAAAGGATATTATGAAAGTTTTATAGACATTTTGATTTTATTTGACTTATAAGTTTGTCCATTTTACTTTTGGACAAATCAATATTATGTAATTCAACTATATTTGTTATTCTATTAGAGCAACTGATTTGGAAGTTGAAAAAGTAAATTAACATAAGGTTTCTTTATCAATTAAAAAATCATGATTATTGAATATATTGTTATTTAGTTGGAATTTTAGTTTGCTAACTAATTTATTTTACAATGATTCAACTATATAGAACTCATTAACACACACACACACACACACAGATATATATATATATATATATATATTTATATAATGCAATTATGATATTTATTTAAGTTTGGACACTTTAGATATTTTACTTACATGATTATGTACATATAGTTCATGTAAAAAATTGTGATGTATAATGAATTCATATATTTGGACCTTGGTAAAGTTTTGGATGCTTGATTAGAAAGTTTTATATATTGTGATACTTGAAAGAAAGTGTTTTATTTAAGGATATATATACATTCTAATCAAATTATTATTGTTGAATTGTTATTTAACTCACAAAAAACTTATGGTCATAGTAGTCGTACATATTACCTAAAAATAATGTGTAGCTAAGCAAGAGAATGTAATATGTGATCCCATTTAGGAGATCTTATATGCTCCACATTATCAATGTAAATAGTTATATAATATGATGTATCCTAAATCTTTTCACATTGCTCTATACCATTAGACTAATCTGTTAGCATAAATGTTGTTAAAGTATCATAAACATATTTCTTTCATAGACTGAAGATGGCTCTGAAATTGTATTAGGAAACTATAATAATTGGCACAATTTGTTGCAAGATAAATTTGAAAGTGATTTGGAAACCAATGTTCAAAAGAACTCTAGAAAATCTTGAGAATATCTTTAAAGGGAATCTAATGAAGATCTTATATGGTGAAAGTAGAATTCAAGTTACAATGGAATTTATCTTGAAGATTGTTATGACTGTTCAGATTTGAACAGGGTAACCGTAGACAACTTTTCTCCTCCTTGATGGTGGCTCAGCCGCCAGATCCTCCAAATCTGTCGGTGAATTCCGACAGGGAAAGAAGATCTTTCACATCCCTATTCTCATCTAGAACAACTTCATTGATGATCAAACCATTATCTTCTTATGAAGGTGTTCTTGCTATATTTTTTACCCAAACAGAGGCTAATTCATTAGCAGAACCTTTTTGTTTTACTTTCATTAGAAGATTTCTATTGGGTCGTCCTACTTTGGCTGTGATTAGCAAGGAGATTTTGACATATGGCTTGAAAGGAGATGTCTCGGTTGGTCTATTGGATTCTAAGCACATCTTGTTGAGGCCGGTTTTAGAGGAAGATTTCTTAAGGTTGTGGTTGAAGAAACAATGGAATTTGTTTGCTTTCCAGATGCGTGTGCTGAAGTGGACAACGAATTTTCGTGCTTCTGAGGAACCATCTGTAGTCCTATTGTGGGTATCATTACATAATTTGCCTATCCAGTTTTTCTCTAAATCTATTTTGTTCTCCATTGCGACTACGATCGGCCAAACATTCAAACTTGATGCGGCCACAACAACACTTTCTAGACTAAGTGTAGCACGGGTCTGTGTAGAGGTGGATTTGAAAAGCCTATGACTAAAACATTGTGGGTTGGTGTTGGAGAGGATGGCTTTTATCAGTCAATTTTTGTTGAAGATATGCCTGAGTTTTGTGTTGATTTTCATAGTCAGGGTCATTCAACTTGAGCATGCAAGCAATCTAGTGACCAAATAGATCCTAGGACTCAATCTAAACAACCTACTATAGCTTCTAAGCAACCCATTACCACTAGATGGACGCCAAAGAAGTATCCTAGAAATCAAAATGATCAGCAATCACTGAAGAATTCATCTGCTCAGCTAGGATCACCCATGTCATAATTGCATATTGATGCAATAGATGAAGTTCTAATACATAAAGATCAGAATGTTGATCTATGAGCATTGCTTCATTCACAGCCAAAAGATCTTCTTATGCCGACAGTCCTGCAGCCGATAGTTCCACTAGCAGAAGAGTCCTTGCTAGGTGAGGACCTCACCTCTAAGAGTCATACCAGACTTCTCAATGATGCCCATGACAGAGTTCATATCTCAAGTGAAGGCCTTCTTCCTAAAAATTCTCAATCTATGCCTATCAGACTGAGCCACACTCAATCTCTGATACTGTGGTTACTAATGCATCTCATGCTCAAACGTCCGCCCTTGATGATGCAAGTCAAGTTTTCTCTAAGTCACCTTCTATTCCAACTTACACATCAATGCCTACTCTTGGGGTTCAAGCTGATGTCCCTGTGGTTGATGATGTACAAAAGACATTGGACTCGCTTGATAGGGGGCCAATTTTACCACAAAGCCAGAGTGATGGCAGCCATTTGGAATAGGCTAATGGAGATGCTTAAGTTGATGGGCAGCAGGAACAACAACTTGTAGATCTTTCAATCAATGACATGCAATTTAATACATATCTTCAGGTGGTTGAGAGTGCAAGGCACGTGCTAAGATGACAAACTCTCGAAGAACAACAAGCTCAGCATTAAGATCAACAAAGTCTCGAAGGTCAAAGTTTTCATTCTCTGCATAGCTTAACAAGCCCTATAGATGACATAGTGCTTAGACCGCAAACATTACAAGATAATGTTCAGCTAACAGGTTACATATCAGACTCAAAAGAGAAATTGCTTTGTTCACATATACATTCATAATCATAAATATACATAAATGAATATACATATATATATAGTACTAGAAAAAGGGTTATAATGACGCTAAAAAGGGTCATTAAAGTGAGCTATAGTGACGCTTTTGTGCTGCTGACGCTTTCAAAGGGTGTCATGCATATGGCCGTCACAATAGGTGCAGTGACACTATTTAGCGTCATCCCAGATTTGCTATTGTGACGGAAAAAAGCGTCAGCATAGGTCTTTTAAGTGACGAACAATTGTGTCAGTAAAATCATGTTATTATGACAAAACTTTTAGTTACAATAGGTAAGTTTCGATGACACATTTATATGTCAGTAAACGGTTTGTTAATATGACACATTTATTGGTCACAATAGATTGTTTGATGACAGAATTAGGTGTCATGAAATGATGGCAAATATGTCACACTATACCGTCATAATAGGGCTTTGCAATTATGTTTGTTTGTGTCAGGAAATATTGAAAAAATGACAAAATAAAGCGTCACCATAGACTTCTGGAATGATGGATTTTTAGTGTTATGAAACGTTTAAACGAATGACCAAAAAAAGTGTCATAATAGATTCACCATCTGAATACTTAAATCAAATATTTCACAAAAAATTATAATAATAATTTAGAGCTCCTACAAAAATTATGTTTTTTATCCCTGTCATATATATATATATATATATATATATATATATATATTATATAGCACACAATTGTTAAATAGACATAATTAAAACTCAAAACAATCAAAAGTAACCCATGTTAAAGAGTAAGCCTATAAATAATAACATTCAAAAGTTGTTCAAACATGAGTATTAAGTATTTAGATACATGCATAAAACCAAGCATTAGGCCTTCAAAAAAACATAGTCTTGGCTAAATCTTGTCCTAATCCCAAATGGCTTCGATACTGGAATACGTATTTAATCTGCTTCGTGAATCTTCACCTACAATAATATAGAATGAATTTAGTAATAATATTATAAAATCTTATTAGAAGGAAAAAAATATTAAATTAATTAAGAATGAAAGTGATTAGAGAATTACCAAGTGTTGTGGCCAAGCAATACCTATTCCAATGGAATCTCCAATTATCTGAATAAACTCTATTGGTTTCAACAATTTCTCGTCACGATGAAATGGAACTAGAACCATTACTTCACACCATTCCTCACCCAACAGTACACCCCCTATTCGTGGGATGGGTCCACGCTTTGAATGAAGCCTCTTGCAACTATTTTAGATGTATCCAACATGCTTAAAAAAGAAACATAGGTATGGACCTACAAAATAGACCCCCCCAGTGAAATAGACAAGCTGCTGTGCAAAATAGACATGTTCACAACAATGACAAGTTGTGGTATTTGCAGGTTTTTATGAAAATAAACCAAAAAGCTGCATTAAGCAAAATAGATTCCAAAGCTCAACCTCAAAAATCAAGAAATGCTCGCTCAAAAATCTGCTAAACTGCCAGACCAAACCACACATACACACAAGACAACTGTGCACATCTCAAAACTGAAACGTCAAAACTGAAACAACACAGGCAAACATCAAGACTGAAACATCAAAACTGAAACATCTTGAACATCAGAACTGAAATATCACAGGCAAACATCAAAACTGAAACGTCTTGAATCGGGACAAACGAGACAACTAAGTTAATTCAAGCATTTTAACTAAAACATCTTGAATAGACTGGCAGCTAGAATGCTACCAGAGAAAATAACTAATGAAACACCTTAACTAAAACATCAAAATGTCAGCATCTTTTACAAACTGGCAGCTAGACTGCTACCACTGAAGCATTTTAACTAAGTTAACCACTGAAGAATTTTCCCCTGGCTTTGATAAAATACATCAGAACCTATTGCAAGAACACAAGCTGTAATAGCAAGAACACAACCTATTGCAAGAACCTATTGATATTTATTTGCTGATGATCATCAGAACCTAATGTATTCAACTAAAGACATGAACATTGAAAACTGAAACATCACAGACAGGTATAATGTATTCAACTCCAAACTCCTGCTGTAACAATACAAACACATTCAACAGCTGCAGTTATCTCAAAGTTCAATCCAAACTCCATAATTCAACATCTTCTATGCAGTCCCATCCAAACTCCACACATTCAACACATTCAAAGTTGTCCACAATGTTATCCATCGATAAAAAAACATATTAGTTCTAAAGTTGTCCCATGTAAGTATAAAGAAAGGCATATTCCAAGAAAACAAAAACTATTGAAAAACAGCTATGTCATTTTCATTTCACTATAATGATGCAAAAAATCATCAACTTCATTCATGTAAAAGCTGTTTGACAACTTCATTCATTCAAAAGCTGTGAGGATATTTCAAATGCTGTGCCATCAACTTCATTCATGCAAAAGCTACCTGACAACTTTATTCTCAGAAATACAAAAATACAGCAATGACAACTTTAATTTCCTTCTTGATCAAAAGCTGCAGGCACATTTAGAAATGAAAAATAAAAACAGAATAAAACTCCAAACCAGAATTTCATCTTTAACAAACCAAATGAACTAATACTATACCAAAATGCTGTGAAACCATCAACTTCATTCATAAGAAACCATCAACTATACCAAGATGGCTTTAACATGTCTATTTCTGCATTTTTTTTAACCAAGCCAAAAGAAATTCTAAACTGTTATCTCACAAGAAATGAGGCAGAAAATTTACAAAACTGCATTTTTTTTTACCAATCTCAAAAGAAATTTTAATTTGAAATTATGTCCCTCTTGAACATTCAAAACTGAAACTCACTTAAATGCCCCATCTTGAACATTCAAAACTAAAACATCAAGCAAACAGCCACACACACACACACACACACGAGACATAAGATAGGCATGAAGGATTGACATTCACAGAGCATGCATTTCAATCGTGGACAGTAAATGAAAAATGGAAGAACATGACATATATCAGAGTATGGAAGCATCATGGTGGGATGAAACATACCTGTTGGAGCCTTTAAAATTTTGAAGAACATGGTGAACCTGAAGAACAGCTTCATCTTCAACGTGGATGAACTCCTCCAGTGCACTGAAGCTTCCTTCCGATTTCGGTTCTTCATCTTCTCCGGTTGAAAATTAATGCTAGCTTTTTGGTTCACAGAATATGACCCAGCCTAATTTTCCGGTCGGTGAGCACACATTCGGGTGAGAAGAAATGAACTATCTCAGTTTTCTTTTCCTTCACCAACCATCCATTTCCCAGGCATGGTTTCTTTAGTTATAGCAAAAAATAGTGAAGAAAACCAAAAGCCAGGAAAACAAACAGGCACGAGAGAGAGAGAAAGCCAAGAGACATTTTTCACGGTGAACTCTTCTGCCTTACCTTCATATGTAAAAACAAAAGCCAGAGAAGGAAACCAAAAGCCAAAAGACTCGGGAAATATTTTTTAATTATTTTTCCCTTTTCTTTTATTTTATTTTTCCACACAGAAAGCCAAGAGTCATGAAACCAAAAATAATTATTTTGATAAAAATAATATTCCCGGGATTTTATACTCGAATATTATTTACAAAATAAATTTTGGCTTCACCCTAAACTCTTCTAAACTGTGTCCGGAAAAATCCTATGGTCCAGGCTATTGGGCCAAAATAATATTTATTATTTTTCTTAGACCTGAAAAATCTAAAATAATAAACATTAATTATTTTTCTTGAAATTAAATAAATAACCCAATAAAATGGACCCAAATGAACCAAAAACTAATTAAACTTTAATTATTTATTTCTTGGGATTTAATTAAATAAATAACCCAATAAATAATTAAGTAATAATTATTTTTCTCTAGTTTAAGTCTCGATTAATTTTCTAATTATTCAAACCGGACCCAGGCCCTGAATAATTAATTAACCCATTAAACCAGATAACAAATTTCTCTCCATTTATTTTATTCCAGTCCAATAATAAATTAGACTTCCCGAATAAAATAAACTCTCTCAACTGAGATCATTTTCTCAACTCAAAAATTAATTAGGACTTACGGGCTATTCCAAGGACCAAAAAGACACATCGCCTTGGCTACTAAAATGACTAAAATACCCCCACTATATAAATAGAAGTATTTTGCATTTTAAATATTTCCCAATATCACCATAAGAAAATATTGACCCCAAGGACAATACTGCATTAGCAGAGTTTTCGACCTACAAGTGAAAATGACTAAAATACCCCTCTACACATCGCCGTACATTTAGAGAGGAAGAAGTGTACTAACACCTCTCTAAAGACATCTACCATCCTTAGGCCTCTAGTCCAATGATCCACGACTTCCTGGAGTGTTTCCGCTTTCCAAGGGAGTGACCCTAAAGCAAACATCCAAGTCATGTTTCCCAGGGCCCTGGATATTTAGATCATCTGGACAACCATAAGGGGCGATATAGTGTAGAAACTATCTTGTACAAGTCTGTCTTAACTAACTAGTCACACATACCCAACATACAAGTATATTGGCCCTCCGATAGAACCTCAACTATAGTATATCAAAGCATATGCTTCCAGTTTCACCAGACCACCAACTCATACTCAAGTTATAGAGTACTAGTCCACGCTGTAGCGGTAATAGTCTAGATTTCTACCATATAGTACTTTTTAGAAACCACTACTACAGGTCCTGTTCTACGTATTCGAAATACGCTTATGTCATGAAGTGAGTGGACTACTCACTGGCTAAAGGTAAGCCATTCCCCACTTGGAATTCATAACATAATAACCTAAACATGAAGAGATTCTCATTCTCATCAATCGGTTAAGAATGACTGTTTATGTGTTTAAATAACCTATGATCCATACCTTACTATGAAAAACCTCCATTCACATGGATCACTTATTTACACACAATGGGTCTGTTCTAAATGAAAATGTACACAAATAAAGAAAAATTATTTCACAAACAATTTTCGACAAATAAATTCTTTTATTAACATATTCAATATTTTCGTCAGAAAACTAGTCTAAGAGGGCATATTCCTAACAAGCCAGAATTTCAACTTCAACTCCACCTGTGTAAACCTTGAATACGTCTGAGATACACACCAAATTTGCAATCTAACCTTTTATTAACCCTCCAGCTTGCACAACAGAAAACAAATGACATAATCTACTTTCAGGAATCTCTAGGAGAACTGAATTGTTTAAGGGAAACATCCCAAGACAAGCTTCAAAAACAAGATTCCATGTCTAAAATTTATTTATCTTTCTTTCGTAAAACATATTTGACCAAAATGTGTACAGAGGCACTCTTTTGATAGGCTTCCAGCATAAACCTGGTCACAAACCACAAAATAAAAGTCCATATAAGATAGCTAGTAATTTCTATCCCTTTTTTTCGGGGCTTAAACATTATAAAACCATGAAATCTAGGCTTGATTGATGTCTCAATCAGTGAAAAGAATTTGTGGACACACAGAACTAATGTTATTATTGAAAGCAACTATTTGTTACAAGTAACAAACCCATATCATTTAAGAGAAACTATCCTCTAACAGCACAAACAACAATACAGAGAAAGTAAGTTTTATGCTAAATAAGGAGCCAAGGACTGTAGTAATCAAAACAACAATCAAAAGATAGCTAAAAACCTCTGAATAAATAGCTTTCAACACAGAGAATATGATGTGAGCTCATATAAGTCATTATTGAATTGATATAGTATACTGAATACTAATGCAAATAACAAAATCACTCCATCTAGTTAGCATAAAGGACTCATATTCCCAACAAAAAAAAAAAAAAAAAATACGACACTGGTAGCAACAATAAAAATGACTCGTATACTTAATTAACCAATGTAAACTTTTTTAATAATCTATTAACATCCAATGGTTCTACAACTAAAAGAACACTGTTAAGCTAAATAAGCAGACTGAAGACCATAAGAAGAATAAGCAGATTCAACAATTAAGTGGGAAACCCACATTCTAAATTCACAAAACAAGAACAAACCATTTTTCATCTTCAGTTCTATTTTTTTTTTTTAAATCCCAATTCTAAATTCTTAAAAACGCAGATACAAGATTACACATAAAGCGAAATGGTAGTGAACAAATTAACAAAGTAATTACTTACAATAGAATTCTTGGGATCAAAATTGTTAGCAGTAAAAAGCAATCTTTTTGCAGCTTGGAGAGACAATGAGAGATCAAAAGACAAGAATTGGAGGTAGAAGAAGCTCCAATATCTCCTTTAAACTCTCTGATCTCTCTGAGTCTTTGATCTTCACCTTCTTAGAAGATTTCCAGAAATCCCCATCAAACCCCTCAAAGCCCCCATTTACCCTACCATTCCTCGGAGGCAAAATCGCCAATTGGTCATTGTCCTGAGATGACGAATTAATCAATCTGTAATGGTCCGTCGCCGAGTGGAGTCTTGGGACAAAATTGTAATGTTGTAGACATCTTGAGGGCTTTCTTGAGAATTTGAAATGCCTTCATCAAATCTTGAATTTGAATTGCTCCCCATCATGCTTCTGTTTCGGCGCTCGTAAGTTCTAACCTTCATTTCTCATGGCTCCTACCATTCAATGAAGAGGTGAATCTACCCGTAAGTTCTAATCATCTAAGGGCAGATATTTTGTAGATCAATCTCTCATGACTCTTCAAACTAGATCGGATGCTTATTATTATGGAAATTTGAGGCTAAAGAAATTATGAAATCAATTGCAGTAGTGAGGATTTGTGTAGCTTAATATATGAGAACGGGAAACAAAATGGTGAAATTTGATTTGTGCATTAACTAATGGACCTAGGATTCTGACATATATACATAATAAGTGTTTTTGAATGATGAAATAAAACTACATCATTTCATATTAAAAATGTGTAATAATAATATATCAATTTGAATTATCTTAATAAAATTAAATCATTTTGTTTTTACTATAATGACGTGAATAAAACTAGCGTCATTATAGGTATTCTATTATGACACTTTATAAAAAATGTCATTAAAAACATGTCAGGAAAGCCATTTTTTCTTATATTGAACCAAAACTATGTCGTTTTCATTTCACTATAATGATGCAAAAAATCAAGCATCACCATAGGATGTCTATTATAACGCTTTCTAGAAAGTGTCATGAAAAAGGTGTCAACTATAGCCCATTTTTCTAGTAGTGATATATATATATATATATATATATATATATATATATATACAAACACACACACACATATACTCATATATACACACACACACACACACACACACACACACACACATATATATATATGCTCATATACATATATAAATATATATATATTCATATATTCATATACATATATATATATTCATATACTCATATATATATATATATATATACATATTCATATATATATATATATCCACTTATTTAAAAATTCACTTATTTTAATTTTTTAATAAAATATAATTAAAAATTAGAATTTTTAATCAAAGTATTCTATTTTTTGAATAAAATAATAAAAATATTAAAATATTACATTCTTTTTACCACAATTTTTCCTAACATATAATTTGTATATTCTAAATGGTAATAAAGTTAATTGCATTGATATTTCCAATGCTTTTCTTGTAAAAAAAAAAAAATCAGAGGAATTTTTAGATTGAAATTAATTTTAATATGTTTTGAGTATATACTAATTTTGGAGGAACAAATTTTTTTAGATCAAAATTAATTTTAATTATGCTACAAGTTTTAAATTTTTTTTAAATAAAAAGTTAGGAATTTAAAATAGTAGAAGCAATGAAATTTTTAAAACAACCTATATTTATCGGTAAGATTATTCAAAGCCAATATGTATAGTCATTAATTTGCTTGAAAAAAATAAAACAAATTAACAAATTGGAACAAAAAAAAAAAAGGAAAAAATGCTGTGGCAATTCCATGGCATTGTGGCAAATCCAATGCAATCTGCCATGGAATTGCCACGGATTAGCGGCAATCCGTGGCAATTTTGTGATTCAGTGGCAAATAGCCATAGATTTTTCACGGAACACACAACAAAAAGTTAGCCATTTCTTTTTATCACTACTTTGCGTAACATACTTTTTGTATACTCTCAAGGATAATATAGTTCTTCACAATAATTTTCAAAGGCTTTTACAGTCGAAATAAAATAAAATTAAATAATTTTTTAAATTTTTAATTTTAATACAAATGTATATTTCGAAACCCAAAAATAATGCATCTTATTTTCAATTCCAATTCAAGAATGAACGCATTAGAAAATAAATAAATCAAGACACTTACAAAATATTTCATCATTATTATTTAAAAGGTATGGAACACAAATTAATACAAACCAATATAATTAATAAATTAAAACAAAAAAAGGAGGGAAAATTCTGTGGCAAATTCGTGGATATTTGCCATGGAAAACACAACAAAAATTTGGCCCTTCCTTTTATTCACTACTTTGCATAACATACTTTTTTATATACTCTCAATGATAATATAGTTCTTCACAACAAATTTCAATGGCTTTTACAGTCGAAAAAAAATAAAATTATATCATTTTTAAAACTTTTTAATTTTAATACAAACGTATATTTCAATACTCAAAAATAATACATCTTATTTTCAATTCCATTTCAAGAATGAAGGTATTAGAACATAAATAAATCAAGATACTTACAAAATATTTCGTCGTTGTTATTTAAAATTTATGGAACAAAAATTAATACAAACAAATATAATTAATAAATTAGAACAAAAAAAAAGGAAAAAATACTGTGGCAAATCCATGGCAATCTCCCACGGATTAGGTGTAATTTTGTCATTCTATTGCAAATAGCCATGGATTTGCCATGGAACGCACAACAAAAATTTAGCCCTTTGTTTATATCACTACTTTACGTAATATACTTTTTGTATACACTAAATGATAATATAGTTCTGCACAACAATTTTCTTTGGCTTTTATAGTCGAAATAAAATAAAATTATACCGATTCTTTGAAATTTTTAATCTTAATACAAACATATATTTCGATACTAAAAAATAATACATCATATTTTAAATTCCATTTCAAGATTGAAAGCATTAGAACATAAATAAATCCAGATACTTACAAAATATTTCATCATTATTTTTTAAAATTTATGGAAAAAAATTAACACCAATAAATATACTTAAAAATTAGAAGAAAAAAAAAGAAAAAAATGCCGTGGCAATCAGCCATGAAATTGCAACGGATTTGTGACAATTTTGTCATTCCGTGGCAAATCCGGGCCAACGAAACACACAACAAAATTTTAACCCTTTTTTTATCTCTACTTTGCGTAACATACTTTTTGGTATACTATAAATGATAATATAGTTATTCACAACAATTTTCAATGGCTTTTACAGTCGAAATAAAATAAAATTATATCGTTTCTTTAAAATTTTTAATTTTAATACAAACATATATTTCGATACTAAAAAATAAAACATCATATTTTCAATTCCATTTCAAGAATGAACGCATTAGAAAATAAATAAATCAAGATACTTACAAAATATTTCGTTGTTGTTATTTAAAATTATTGGAACAAAATTTAATATAAACAAATATAATTATTAAATAAGAACAAAAAAAGGAAAAAATACCGTGGCAATTTGCCAGGGAAATGCCACGGATTAGTGGCAATTTTGTCAATCCGTGGCAAATCTATGGCAAATAGCCAAGGATTTGGCACGGAACACACAAAAAAAATTTAGCCCATTATTTTTATCACTACTTTGCGTAATATACTTTCTGGTATACTCTCAATGATAATATAGTTCTTCACAACAATTTTCAATGGTTTTTACAGTCAAAATAAAATAAAATTATATCGTTCCTATAAAATTTTAAATTTTAATGCAAGCGTATATTTCAATATTAAAAAATAATACTTCTTATTTTCAATTCCATTTCAAGAATGAACGCATTAAAACATAAATAAATTAAGATATTAAAAAATATTTCGCCGTTGTTATTTAAAATTTATGGAACAAAAATTAATACAAACAAATATAATTAATAAATTAGAACAAAAAAAGGAAAAAAAAGCCATGGCAAATCCGTGGCAATTTGCCACAAAATTGCAGTGGATATGTAGCAATTTTGTCATTCCGTGGCAAATCTGTGGCAACGGAACACATAACAAAAATTTAACCCTTTTTTTTCTCTACTTTGCGTAACATACATTTTTGTATACTTTCAATGATAATATAGTGATTCACAACAATTTTCAATGGCTTTTACAGTAGAAATAAAGTAAAATTATATCGTTTCTTCAAAATTTTTAATTTTAATACAAATGTATATTTTGATACTTAGAAATAAAACATATTATTTTCTATTCTATTTCAAGAATGAAGGCATTAGAATATAAATAAATCAATATACTTACAAAATATTTCGTCATTGTTATTTAAAATTTATGGAACAAAAATTAATACAAACAAGTATAATTAATAAATTAGAACAAAAAAAAAAGAAAAATGCCGTGGCAAATCTGTGGTAATCTCCCACGGATTAGGTGTAATTTTGTCATTGCATGGCAAATCTGTGGCAAATAGCCATGGATTTGCCATGGAACGTACAACAAAAATTTAGCCCTTTGTTTATATCACTACTTTGCGTAATATACTTTTTGTATACACTCAATGATAATATAGTTCTTCGCAACAATTTTCTTTCACTTTTACAGTTGAAATAAAATAAAATAATATCATTTCTTTAAAATTTTTAATCTAAATACAAACGTATATTTTGATACTAAAAAATAATACATCTTATTTTCAATTCCATTTCAAGATTGAAGTCATTAGAACATAAATAAATCCAGATACTTACAAAATATTTCGTCATTGTTTTTTAAAATTTATGGAACAAAAATTAACACAAATAAATATAATTAAAAATTAGAATAAAAAAAGGAAAAAATTCCGTGGTAATTTGCCACGAAATTGCAACGGATTTGTGACAATTTTGTCATTCCGTGGCAAATCCGGGCCAACGGAACACACAACAAAATTTTAACCCTTTTTTTTATCTCTACTTTGCGTAACATACTTTTTTGTATATTCTAAATGATGATATAGTTATTCACAACAATTTTCAATGGCTTTTACAGTCGAAATAAAATAAAATTATATCTCTTCTTTAAACTTTTTAATTTTAATACAAACGTATATTTCGATACTCAAAAATAAAATATCATATTTTCAATTCCATTTCAAGAATGAACGCATTAGAAAATAAATAAATCAAGATACTTACAAAATATTTAGTTGTTGTTATTTAAAATTTAAGGAACAAAAATAATATAAACAAATATAATTATTAAATAGGAACAAAAAAAAAGGAAAAAATGCCGTGGCAATCTGCCAGGGAATTGCCACAGATTAGTGGCAATTTTGTCCACCCGTGGCAAATCTGTGGCAAATAACCAAGGATTTGCCACGAAACACACAAAAAAAATTTAGCCCATTATTTTTATCACTACTTTGCATAATATATTTTTTGGTATACTCTCAATGATAATATAGTTCTTCACAACAATTTTCAATGGCTTTTACAGTTGAAATAAAATAAAATTATATCGTTCGTATAAAATTTTTAATTTTAATGCAAACGTATATTTCGATATTGAAAAATAATACCTCTTATTTTCAATTCCACTTCAAGAATGAATTCATTAGAAAAATATCTAGATACTTACAAAATATTTCATCGTTGTTATTTGAAATTTATACAACAAAAATTAATACAAACAAATATAATTAATAAATTAGAAAAAAAAGAAAAAATGTCGTGGCAATCTGCCACGGAATTGTCACGGATTAGTGGCAATTTTGTTATTCCGTGGAAAATCTGTGGCAATTATCCATGGATTTGCCACGGAACAGACGACAAAAATTTAGCCCTCTGTTTTTATTATTACTTTGCGTAATATACTTTTTTGTATACTCTCAATGATAATATAGTTCTTCACTACAATTTTCAATGGCCTTTACAGTCGAAATAAAATAAAATTATATCATTTCTTTAAAATTTTTAATTTTAATACAAATGCATATTTCGATACTAAAAAATAATACATCTTATTTTCAATTCCATTTCAAGAATGAAGGCATTAGAACATAAATAAATGCAGATGCTTACAAAATATTTCGTCGTCGTTATTTAAAATTTATGCAACAAAAATTAATACAAAAAATATAATTAATAAATTAGAAAAAAAAAGGAAAAATACCATGGCAAATCCGTGGCAACGCAGATTGCCACGGAATATGGCAAATTTGTGGCAAATAGCCACAGATTTGTCACGAAACGCACAAAAAAAAATTTAGCCCATTGTTTTTATAACTATTTTGTGTAATATACTTTTTTTATACTCTCATTGAGAATATAGTTCTTCACAACAATTTTGAATAGCTTTTACAGTCAAAAATAAAATAAAATTATATCATTTCTTTAAAATTTTTAATTTTAATACAAACGTATATTTTCTATACTAAAAAATAATACATCTTATTGTCAATTCCATTTCTAGAATTAAGGCATTAGAACATAAATAAATCATGTCACTTACAAAATATTTCATCGTTGTTATTTAAAATTTATGAAACAAAAGTTAATACAAACAAATATAATTAAAAAATTAGCACAAAAAAAAAGAAAAAAATTGTCGTGGCAGATCCGTCGCAATCTACCACGGAATTACTACGGATTAGTGGAAATTTTGTCATTTCGTGGCAAATAGCCACGAATTTGCCACCGAACACACAACAAAAATTTAACCCTTTGTTTTTATCACTACTTTGCATAATATACTTTTTTTATACTCTCAATGATAATATAGTTCTTCACAAAAATTTTCAATGGCTTTTATAGTTGAAATAAAAAAGAATTATATCGTTTCATTAAAATTTTAAATTTTAATGCAAACTTATATTTCGATACTAAAAAATAGTACATTTTATTTTCAATTCCATTTCACGAATGAAGGCATTAGAACATAAATAAATCCAGATACTAACAAAATATTTCGCTGTTGTTATTTAAAATTTATGCAACAAAAATTAATAAAAACAAATATAATTAATAAAATTGAAAAAAAAAGGAAAAAATACCGTGACAAATCCGTAGCAATTTGCCATGGAATTGTTACCGATTAGTGGCAATTTTATCATTCTGTGGCAAATCTGTGGCAAATTGCCATGGATTTGCCACGAAACACACAACAAAGATTTAGCTCATTGTTTTTATTGCTACTTTGCATAATATAATTTTTTGTATACTCTCAATTATAGTATAGTTCTTCACAACAATTTTCAATGGCTTTTATAGTCGAAATAAAATAAAATTATATCATTCCTTTAAAATTTTTAATTTTAATACAAACGTAAATTTCGATACTAAAAAATAATACATTTTATTTTCAATTCCATTTCAAGAATGAAGGCATTAGAACATAAATAAATCAAGATACTTACAAAATATTTCGTCGTTATTATTTAAAATTTATGGAACAAAAATTAATACAAATAAATATAATTAATAAATTAGAACAAAAAAATGGAAAAAATGCCGTGGCAAATCCGTCGCAATCTACCATTGAATTTTCATGAATTAGTGGCAATTTTGTCAGTTCGTGGCAAATAGCCACGGGTTTGCCACCGAACACACACAAAAAATTTAGCCCTTTGTTTTTATCACTACTTTGCGTAACATACTTTTTTGTATACTCTCAATGATAATATAGTTCTTCACAATAATTTTCAATGGCTTTTACAGTCGAAATAAAAAAAAATTATATCCTTTCTTTAAAATTTTTAATTTTATTACAAATGTATATTTCAAAACTAAAAAATAATACATCTTATTTTCAATTCCATTTCAATAATGAAGGCTTTAGAAATAAATAAATCAAGGTACTACAAAATATTTCGTCGATATTATTTAAAATTTATGGAACAAAAATTAAAACAAACAAATATAATTAATAAATTAGTACAAAAAAGAAAAAAAATACCGTGGCAAATCTGTGGCAATCTGCCACGAAATTGCCATGGATTAGTGGCAATTTTTCATTCCGTGGCCATGAAACAAACAACAAAAATATAACCCTCTCTTTTTATTACTACTTTGCGTAACATACTTTTTTGTATACTCTCAGTGATAATACTGTTCTTCACAACAACTTTCAATAGCTTTTCCAGTCGAAATAAAATAGAATTATATTTTTTCTTTAAAATTTTTAATTTTAATACAATCGTATATTTCGATACTAAAAAATAATACATCTTATTTTCAATTCTATTTCAATAGTGAAGGCATTAGAAATAAATAAATCATACAAAATATTTCGTCGTTGTTATTAAAAATTTATGGAACAAAAATTAATATAAACAAATATAATTAATAAATTAGAGCAAAAAAAGAAAAAAATGTTGTGGCAAATCCGTAACAATCTGCCACAGAATTGCCACGTATTAGTGGCAATTTTGTCATTCCATGGCAAATCCGTGACAAATAGCCGCGGTTTTGCCACCGAATAGACAACAAAAGTTTAGCCATTTCTTTTTATCACTCCTTTGCATAACATACTTTTTTGTATACTCTCAAAGATAATATAGTTCTTCACAACAATTTTCAATGGCTTTTATAGTCGAAATAAAATAAAATTATATCGTTTCCTTAAAATTTTTAATTTTAATACAAACGTATATTTCGATACTAAAAAATAATAGGTCTTATTTTCAATTCCATTTTAAGAATGAATGCATTAGAACATGAATAAATCAAGATACTTACAAAAAATATTTCGTCATTGTTATTTAAAATTTGTGGAACTAAAATTAATACAAATAATTTTAATTAATAAATTATAACAAAAAAAGAAAAAAAATGCCGTGGCAAATTCGTGACAATCTGCCACGAAATTGCCACGATTAGTGGCAATTTTGTCATCCTGTAGCAAATCCATGGCCATAGAACACACAACAAAATTTAAGCCTTTTTTTATCACTACTTTGCGTAACAAACTTTTTTATATACTCTCAATGATAATATAGATCTTCACAACAATTTTCTATGGCTTTTACTGTTGAAATAAAATAAAATTATACCATTCATTTAAAATTTTTAATTTTAATACAAACGAATATTTCGATACTAAAAAATAATACATCTTATTTTCAATTCCATTTCAAGAATGAACGCATTAGAACATAAATAAATCAAGATACTTACAAAATATTTCATCGTTGTTGTTTAAAATTTATGGAACAAAAATTAATATAAACAAATATAATTAATAAATTAGAACAAAAAAGAAAGGAAAAATTGCCGTGGCAAATCCGTGGCAATTTGCCACAGAATTGCCACAGATTTGTGGCAATTTTGTCATTCAGTGGCAAATCCGTGGCAAATAGCCATGGATTTTCCACCGAACACACAACAAAAATTTAGCCATTTCTTTTTATCACTACATTGCGTAATATACTTTTTTCTATACTCTAAATGATAATATAGTTCTTCATAACAATTTTCAATGGCTTTTATTGTCGAAATAAAATAAAATTATATCGTTTTTTTAAAATTTTTAATTTTAATACAAACGAATATTTCGATACTAAAAAATAATACATCTTATTTTTAATTCCATTTCAAGAATGATCGCATTTGAAAATAAATAAATTAAGATACTTACAAAATATTTCATCGTTGTTTTTTAAAATGTATGGAACAAAAATTAATACAAACCAATATAATTAATAAATTCGAACAAAAAAAGGAAAACAAATTCCGCGGTAAATCTGTGGTAAACTACCATAAAATTGCCGCGGATTAGTGGCAATTTTGCCTTTCCTTAGCAAATCCGTGGCTATTCACAGAATGCACAGCAAGAACTTAACCGTTTCTTTTTATCACTACTTTGCGTAATAGACTTTTTTGTATACTCTCAATGATAATATAGTTCTTCACAACAAATTTCAATGGCTTTTACAGTCGAAATAAAATAAAATTATATAGTTTCTTTAAAATTTTTAATTTTAATACAAACGTGTATTTTGGTACTCAGGAATAATACATCTTAGTTTCAATTCTATTTCAAGAATGAACGCATTAGAAAATAAATAAACTAAGATACTTACAAAATATTTTATTGTTGTTATTTAAAAAGTATGGAACAAAAATTAGTACAAACCAATATAATTAATAAATTAGAACAATAAAGGGTAAAAAAATTCCATGGTAAATCTGTGGCAATCTGCCACGGATTTGCCACGAAATTAGTGGTAATTTTGTGATTACGTGGCAAATCCGTGGCTAATGTTTGGCATGATTTTGCCATGGAAATGTTTGCATCGCAAATCGGTGGCTAATGTTTGGCATAATTTTTTGGCGCCTTTTTTTCCTACCGATTTTCTACGGAATGTTTTTTCATCGCTACTTGCTACTAGTTCCATCGCAATTTCTTGGCAAATAGCCACATATTTGCTATGGTGTTTTTTCCCTCGCAAGTTGCTTGTACTTTGTTGTTCCATGGCAAAATCCATCGTTGATTGCCACGAAAAATTTTTTCGTGGCAAAAGTCCGTGGCATATTCATAGTTTTCTTGTAGTGTTTTTGGGCCTTATGAAAAACCAAGACTAATTAATTAATTCTAATTAGACCCTTAAAATAAAATTTATTTCTTTTCTAGATAATTATCCATGAAGCCCAAATTATGTCTAGACAACTCCAAGGTAACTTGAGCTACTCCGGTGACCAAGAGATATATTATTCATGGCTACTAAAATTAGAGCTGTCAAAATGGGCTAGCTCGGTCCAGTCCACGTGGGCTGGCAAAAATATGTGCTGGGATGGGTCAGCCCATTTTTTTGATGGGCTGTAAAATTCTAAGCCCATCCCATCCCATCTTAGCCCATGGGCTGGCCCATAGGCCATTTATATATAAATAATATTTAAAAAAAACCATACAGTATTTATAGTTTTTCGTCTTTAATTCTTACTCTAGTACAAATATAATGAACCAAATTATAACTTAAAATAAAGTATCAATATCAAATAATAAGTTAAGCATACTTTATCTATTATATTTTACACACATAATTCTACATAAATTTATAATTTTAACAAATTCGAAAATTAAACATCACAAATCACATATTAAATCCATAACTCTCAAATATATAAATACAGTAATCTAATTTAAAAGTTCAAATTTAGAAACATCAAAGTTAAAAATCAACATTTGTTTCACAATTTCATAAAAAGGCCATGAAAGGCTAGAAATATTGCTCATTCTGCTAGTCTGCCAAAAAGATGCACATTTTTCAATCATATAAGATTTATTCAATGATTTTAATTGAATCTACTGTTGATGATGATATATTTGACATAATTGTTTCAAGATCAGATTATTCATCTAATAATCACAAATCACAATAAGAAAGAAGAATATAATTAGTATTATACTTACTAATTATTAACTAGTTAAATAAATTTAAAAAGTTGTTATATATTACCATCATCATCTATAATTAGTATGTGGTTTTGATTTTTGAAACTTTTGTAAATTTTGAATTTGAGAATTTAAAAAAAAAAAAAAAGAGGTGGCCCATGGGCTAAGCCCGGCCCAGCCCCACTCAACCCATTGGCTTTGTGGACCGGGCTAAATAGGCACGGATGAAATATGGGCCTGAGAAATTGCAACCCATCCAACCCATATTACTTTTGGGCCGGGCCTAGCCCATTTTAACAGCACTAACTAAAATGATTAAAATGCCCTTACTATCAAATAGCTGCATTTTACCATTTTAAATATTCTCATTTATCTCCATATGGAAATATTGACCCCAAGAATAATATTGCTAAAACAATGTCTCTACCTCTAGGTGAAATGACAGAAATACCTCTCTTTGTAACACCCATTAATGAGATAGGATAAATGTACTTACACCCATCTCAAAGACATCTACCGTCCTTAGATTTCTAGTCTGATAATTCGTGACTCACCCCAATGTACTTGCTTATCATTAGAAGCTACCCAAAAAGCATACATTCTAGAGTCATGTTCCCAGGGCCCTGGATTATTAGATTATCCTAGAAAATCACAAGAGGATGATTTAACTTCACAAAATGAAACATAGAAACTCTGTTTCATGAGTCCGTCTTAATTAACTAGAGTAATATACCAAATGTACAAGGTTATTGATCTCACCCAACATACATCAAAGTACAAGACCCTAGCTTTGCCAAACCACCAAATCATAATCGAGTATGAAGGTATCCGTCTACGCTGTAGTAGTAATAGTCCAATCTCCATAATTATAGTACTTTAAGAGAGACCACTACTACAGGTCCAGTTCTACATATTCGTAATATACTTATGCCAATGATGTGAGTGAACTACTTACTGATTTAAGCTAAACCATTCCTCATTAAAACTTATGGCATAATAGTTTTATCTTGGTAGAATGCCCAATTCCATCAAACGACTAAAAACTTAATTTTACTTGTATGACAAGTACCCATGGTCTATACCTTACTATGAAGAACGACCTAATACATAGACCATTACTTTTACCCTTGGACCTTAAATGTGCAAAAATATAAGAAACAAATCAAATTGAATGAATTTAGTGGACCTAGCGCCAGGTCCATTGGACCTACCTAGCGCCAGGTTTGCTCTATTTTTCAAGAACTCTAACTGGGCAGAGTTGACCTGGTGCTGGGTTTGTTTGCAATATATTTACACAGAATACATAGTTTTTATGGGTATACTTTCCAATAATCTCCCATTTGCACTACAAAGACTAAAAAAGTCCATAAGTGCCTATCCCTATGACATCTAAGTTTCTGCGAAACACCTTTTCCGTCAAAGGCTTGGTAAAGGGATCTGCCAAATTATTGACAGAGAAAATCTGATCAACCACAAACTCCCGTTTTTGGATAAACTCCCGGATGAGGTGATACTTTCTCTCAATGTGCTTGCCCTTCCTATGGTTTCGAGGTTCCTTGCATTGTGACACCGCTGCAGTGTTGTCACAATAAATCATGATAGGCCTATCCATGTGTGATACTATTCCAAGTTCTGTGAGGAACTTCCAAAACCACACAACTTCTTCAAAAGCTTCTAAAGCAACAACGTACTCAACTTCTATAGTAGAATCAACAATACAGGATTGTTTGATACTTCTCCATGAAAGAGTTCCTCCAGACAAGGTAAAAACATATCCACTAGTGGATTTTCTTTCATCTTTATTTGTCTGAAAGTCTGAGTCTGTGTAACCAGTAAGAACTAAATCATCGACATGATATACAAGTATATAAGCTCTCGTTTCTTTGAGATATTTTAGTATATGCTTGACGGCTTACCAGTGAGCTTTCCCTGGGTTTGACTAATATCTACTAACCATACCTACTGCAAAGTAGATAATTAGCCTAGAACAAAGCATAACATAGATGAGACTTCCCACAACCGAAGCATAAGGGATCCTGCTCATTTTCTACTTGTCTTCCTATGTCTGAGGACACTACTTAGAAGATAAGGATAATCCACATCTAAAGGGGATTATCCTTTAGATGTGGATTATAGCCCATTTACATTTGTCCATGTTGTACTTGATCAACATCTTATCAATATAAGCTGATTGGGATAAGCCTAACATTCTCTACTTCCTATCTCTAAGAAGCTTAATACCTAGAATATAGCTAGCTTCTCCCATGTCTGTCATGCTAAATTGACTAGATAGCTAAACCTTAATAGATGACAATGTCCCTACATCATTTCCAATTAGTAGAATGTCATTTACATAAAGTACCAAAAAAATCACTTTGCCACTGTCTAATTTCCTATACATACATGGTTTATCCACATTTTAAATGAAACCATAAGCCTTCACAGTTTTATCAAAACGTATGTTCCATGCTCGCGAAGCTTGCTTAAGTTCATATATGAACTTCTTAAGCTTATAGACCATTTGTTCTTGACCTTTAGCAACAACACCTTCTGGCTGAGACATATAGATGTTTTCGCTAAGATAGACATTTAAGAAAGCTATCTTGACATCCATTTGCCATATCTCGTAGTCATAATAACATGTGATGTTGATAGGGGCTAAATTAGTCATATTTTTTCTGGTTATTTGAGGTTCTTTTGTAATACATTTTGTTCAATAACTAGTCATATTCTTTCATATTTGAGATTTTACCCTTAGAAAGGTATTTTGTTCTTTATTTTAGATTTTTAGGGTAAAACGAAGTGAAAACATTGCAAAATAGAGGAGAGGCGCGTTGGCTAGGGCCCTAGAACTGGCGCCGGTTGTGCACTATTGAAACGGACTTCGAAGCGACGGAAAAATTGTGGAAACAGGGTGGAAGAGAACCAAGACGGCACTGGCTACGAAGCTGGAACGGGCGCCGACTGCATTCTGGAACTCATTGTGCAAAATTCAGAGAAAAATCGGCGAACAAGTGGAGAAACAGAACACAACCGGCACCGGCTTCGAGAGCCAAGACAGTGCCGGCTGTGCCCAGAAGTTAAGGCGGTGCTGTGATTTTTCTACATGAGTTTTGATAATCTGAGGAGTTTTAGTATCTTCCAACTTCTACTCGGCCAAGAACATTGTACCTACGAGTTTAGGCACTTCCTAAGCTTATAAATAGATGGAAAACACAAGGTAAAAGGGAGAGAATTCATTGAGCTTCATAGAAAATCACTCAATCAAATGAGGAGTTCATCAACTTCAAGGAGGGTTGTACAAGAAGGTTTTCAAAGGAAGAAAAAGGAGACTTGTCTATGAGTGCTTTCTTTTACTTTGTTTTCTTTTTCTTGAACGATGATATGTTAATTATTTTATTGTAATTTGACATTGTTTAAATATTCATGATTTTTAGAGTTATTTGATCTTTTGATTTATTGATGGTTCCTCTTGGTATTTAGTTACTTAGGCGTATTACGAGATTAATTGGTTGTTTCTTTTCATTAACTTACTAGACCAAAGAGGTTAATTGTGGCTGCAATTGATTGATTTTTGCATTTATTAGCCGTTAACTTGCTAGACCAAAGAGGTTAATTGCTGAGGATTAAGTAACTAAAGGTTAATTGATGTTTGCCAGACCAACGATTCATTGATTAATTTCGTGTTTTAAATTTGCCAGGCCAAGGAAATTTAATCGAGGATTGTGTTTAATGCATCTTTTGGATGAATTAGTTGAGAAGACCAAGTGATGCTAATTTGTCTAGAAGGTAGTAATTAGTTGAGACAGACCAAGTGATGATCATTGACCTTAATCCTTCATGATGCCAAGAGAGAGATTAGTGATGATAATGGTTAGGTACTTTAAAGATCATGTTTGTCTAAATAACGGGTTGAGTTACATACTTCTCCATCCTTGACATGTATATATTTTTATTTTGATTTTCTTTTATTTTTATTTGTATTTGTCTTTCACTTTATCGAGTCGGTTAAACTATAAAAGAAAGGTGATTAATGTCTACTTGTTCCTTGAGGATCGACACACTTTTGAACCCTATGCTCGGTAAATGATGAGTATGCTTGCTCATATGTGTGATTTGGGTTGAACGTTTTAATTTAGACTGGATTGGAAATGTGCTTAGTATGATTTTACGCCCAAGTCCGGACATATCAGATGGCTAAGAGAATGCGGATAGACTTATGCATAGCTACTAGTGAAAAGGTTTCCTCATAATCGATCCCTTCTTTCTGAGTATAACCTTTAGCAACTAACCTTGCTTTATAGGTTTCAACATTTTCATCCACACCTCTCTTCCTCTTGTATACCCACTTACACCCAATTGGTTTTATCCCATCAGGTACAATGACAAAATTCCAGACTTGATTGAGGTACATAGACTTAATCTTGGTATTCATGGCTAGCTGCCATTTGTCTGCATCAGCATCAACAATAGCCTCCTCGTATCTTGTGGGATCTTGTTCCTGATGATCAAAGACTAGATCATAGATTTCTCTAGTCCATCTTTCTGGAACACTTGTGATCCTCCCACTACGACGAGGGCCAGTTTGTATAGGAACATTCGGTAGTGTTTCTCTTGGTTTCTCAATCGGGGTGTTAGAAGTACCTGAAGTTGTATCAGTGACCAACTTCTCTTCTAACTCTATTATACTTGAACCCGTGGTAGATGTAACTTGTTCATCCTCTAAGTATCTAGAATTAGTACTAACAAGTATCTTATGCTCTTGAGGATGATAGAAATATCCACCTCTCGTTCCTTTTGGATACCCAATGAAGTAGTATAACTCTATTCTTGGTTCTAGCTTACTTCCTTTTGTCAACACATAAGCTGGACAACCCCATATCTTGAGATGGTTTAAACTGGGCTTTCGTCTAGTCCACATCTCATAGGGTGTTCTAGGTACTGATTTGGAAGGCACCAAATTCAAAATATATGTAACTGTTTCTAAGGCATATTCCCAAAAAGAAATAGGAAGAGATGCATGACTCATCATCTTCTGACCATTTATATCAAAGTTCTGTTTCATCTCTCAGCTACTCTATTCTGCTGGGGAGTCCCAAGCACAGTTAACTGAGATACTATGACATGATGTACCAAGTAATCCTTAAACTCACCAATAAGGTACTCTCCACCACGATTCGATCTCAAAGTTTTAATTAATTTTCCTGTTTGACGTTCCACTACAACCTTAAAACTCTTTGAATTTATCAAAAGAGTCAAACTCGCACCTCATCAGATAAATATAACCAAAACGAGTGTGATCATCTGTGAAAGTGATAAAGTACTCGTAGTCTCCTTTAGCTAGTGTAGTCATCAGACCACAAACATCCGTATAAACTAATACTAGTATTTCTGTGGCTCTATCCGCTTTTTTGGTAAAGGACCTTTTGGTCATTTTACCTTTAAAGCAAGATTCACACTGAAGCCATTCTTCTAATCTCAATGAACTTAAAGGTCCATAATTGATTAGCCTCTGAATCCGATTGAGATTTATATGTCCCAATCTTAGATGCCACAAATACGAGTCATTTGATATGGTCTTTCTATTTTTATTATGAGGTTCAGTTTGAATATTATTTATTTAATTTCTAATAGGATGTATATAAAAAAGATTTCCATACATGTTTCCTGTACAAATTAAATTACCATTTCTACTGATGGAAACACCAAAATGGAAAGAAGCAGAATATTCATGATTCATCAATTTAGAAACTGAAATCAAATTTTGTTTAAAAAAAGAAAGATATTACATATCTTTTAAAAGTAATTTCCTATTACAAAAAAAAAAAAAAAGCTTAAGATCTCCCACTACTTCAGCCCATATTCTTGATCCATTCCGTACTTGAAGTCTATGCTCACCCTTACTGAGTCTCCTTGTCCTTCTGAACCCTTGCAAGGAGTTACAGACATGGTCAGTGGCTCCAGAATCAACTATCCAAGAGGATGTTGATCCAACCATTAAAATAGACTCTAGGTATAGAGCAATACCTGAAGTAGATTTAGCTAAGAAATTCGGAAAATCTTTCTTTCAATGTCCCTTCTTGCCACACTTGAAACATTTACTTTTGGGCTGCCCGTTGGGCTTGGCATGACCAGATACTTTGGGTTGGGTTCTTGCATTATTCTAGACCTTCCTCTTCTTGAATTTCTTAAGCTTTGCCTTAATTTTAGAAGAAGTAGAACGAGAGAACAAAACCTTTGACATGGGTTTCATGATCTTCTCTGCCGCCTAAAGCTCTTTTATAAGCTTCGTGAGATTCATATCTAATTTGTTCATTGTGTAGTTGAACTTGAACTGTGAATATGAATCAGGCAGAGTTTCAAGAACCATGTCAATTTGGCTATCACAATCTATTGTTGAGCCTAGGACCTTAGTCTCCTCAAAGTAGGCAATCATCTTGAGCAAATGCTCTCGAACCGATGCCCCCTCAACTATCCTAGTGTTCATGATTGCCCTAAGAGCTTGCTGCCTTGTGGGCCAGCTCTTGTCAGCACACATGGTACGCAATGATAAATCTATATCGTACACAGTGGCCATGTGCTCATACTTAGATTGGAGCACACTAGATATGGAAGCCAACATATAGCCTTTAGCTATCTCGTTAGCTTTCTTCTATGCCTTCTCGGCCTCTCACTTCTGATCAGTGGAATCTTCCCCAATCACAGGATAGGGATCCATAAGAATGTACTTGTACTCTTCGGCAGTAAGTACTATGTTCAGGTTCCTCTTCCAGTCCACATAATTTGGGCCTATCAACTTATTTTTCTTGAGAATGATTGACAATGGACTGAAACCAGACATGTCTGAAATATTGCACAAAGCATTCATTTAGTTTGTAAAAAATGCACATTTCTTTATATTATTTTTTTGATAATAGATAACTCTTAAAACTATTATCAATAATATAAATGGTTTGGCTCTTAGAAAAACTAATAGAGCTTCGTAGGAAGATGAATAACATTCTAAGTTAAGTGTACAACCACCATGAATCAAAATTTCCTTAATAGGTAATGATCTAGAAAAAGTTCCACCAATAGGATGACCACCTACGGGCAATCAAGTGCTAAAAACCTCCAACGTAGGATGGTTAATCTTAGCACATACCCTAGGCTTTTAATTTTACTCTTTCATTAGTTCTAAATACTTGTGGAAATCCATCCTATAGGGGGTCATGCTCAGAATAACACGAGAAAATTCACTATCTCTAATGAGAGTTGTAACGAAAGCCATGGGGTCGTTGGAACCCCTTTCCCACTTAATCTTTTATTGAAAACAGTAGGATCAAAAACATTTTCTACAATCTTATGGCTTCATTAACTTTAGTAAAAAACTAAAATTCAATATTATTTTCTATGTCAATGATTAAATCCTTTGAGAGAATAAACTATAAATTTATTTTACTCTTCTAAGTTAATGGCCAAGTAAAACTTTATTAAATAACCTCAAATTCAAAATTATTCTCTATTGCAAGGATTGAACCCTTTAAGAGAATAAACCATGAACTTTTTTATTTTAAAGTTTCTTAAATTGAAATGTTTTATCAACAACCGTTCTATCTAGTGAGATTTTGGTCTCATAAGAACTTGCGCATTTGATTACAAAAATAAAATAAGTATGACAACAAAAGTAAACATTTTTATATTCAAACTATTCATTTATTCCTAAGTGACCAAATAATGGATTAAACATCATGAATTTAAAAAGTCATGATCTTGTTTAATCCTAAGGTGGTTCTATCCTTTACTACTCATTTTCATGCAAATTATTCATTCATAGATAAATAAAACTATTGCAAAAAATTAACCTCATACATTGGTTTCAAAACATGATTACATCAAGGAAAAAATTGAGGTACACAACTTCAACAGTGCTCTCCCTTTTCTTGGTCAAGATTGCACGCATCCGCCTTTTGGGTCTACTTTTTTTTTTCTTTTTGGACAGTATGGACCTGGCGCCGGGTCCATTGGACCCACCTGGTGCCAAGTCTATTCTGTTTCTCCATTTGGCTGAGCAGAATGGACTTGGTGCAAGGTCCATTGGGTACTCGGTGCCGGGTCTGCTCAGGAGTTCGCCGATTTCTGAAAGAATTATGCTTTTCAGCCATTTTTCCACCCCTCAACCATGTTCTTCCGTCCCCAAAACTGGGCATAAAACCATGCCTTTAGAAGTACCTATGCCTCTAAACACGAGGTGTACATCACATCTACTCAAAACCAGAATATTACTGAGAAAACCATTAGAATACAATATCCTATGCCTCTAACCGCGAGGCGTACATGAGATCTAGAAACCAATATATGAGGGATCACATGAAATCATAAAAGATTCATTTTTCATAGTAAAGGAACCACCTTTTGTAGTTTTTAACCCTAGTATAAGCTCCTAGATGAAAACCTTGCCTCAGATACCAATTGAAGGATTAAAAATGGAAAACATCAAAGAAAACGCAGCAGAAAAACATCTAGGAGAGAGTACTTACTTGTCTTGTTTGGTCATGAATTAACCAATAAGGTGTCGTGTTACACTGGATCTTGCGATGGAAAGGGAGGAGTCCTCGGTGGTTTGATTGGTATTCCTGCAAATCTTCTACTCTTATGCATCAAACTTCTACAAGCTTCTTTTCTTAGTCTTCCAGAGTATAACTCTACCTTGATCTTGGGTTAGCTTGATGAATGCTCTTTTGGATAACTAAGATCCACTTCTAGAGAGAAATGAGAGAAGGAAGAGGAAGCACAAAAGGAAGGGTGGTTGCACACACATAAGGGAGAGAGCTAGGGTTGGGAAACCTTTCCATCTATTCCCTATATATTTTAGTCACCCGAGGGCTTAATGAAACCCTAGTGGGCCAAAACATACCAAGACCTAATGGGCTTAGTGTTGGGCTCATAAACCAATCCTCTTTATTATCTTGTTTGGACTTTATCAAATACCCAGGACAATTTCTAATTGGACTCTTAATATATGTCAACATATATCAACCCAATGAAATAATTTATTCCAACCTAATTTTCTGAATCCATTAATTATCTTTTTTGGGTCCTATGAAAAAAGCAAGACTAATTAATTAATTCTAATTAGACTCTTAGAATAAATTTTATTTCTCTTCCATATAATTATCCATGAACCCCAAATTATGTCTAGACAACACCAAGGTAACTTGAGCTACTCCGGGGACCAAGAGACATATTATTCATGGCTACTAAAATGACCAAAATGCCCTTACTATCAAATAGATATATTTTACCGTTTTAAATATTCTCATTTATCACCATATAAATTTATTGACCTTAAGAATAATATTACTAAAACAATATCTCCAACCTACAGGTGAAATGACGGAAATACCTCTATATGGAACACATATCAATGAGATAGGATAAATGTACTAATGCACATCTTAAAAACATCTACCATCCTTAGATTTGTAGTTCGATAATTCGCGATTCACTCGAATGTACTTGCTTATTATTGAAAGCTATCCAAAAGCACATATTCTAAAGTCATGTTCCCAGGGCCCTGGATTATTAGATTATCCTGGACAATAACAAGAGGGCAATTTAACTTCACAAAATGAAGTTTAGAAACTCTGTTACATGAATCCGTCTTAACTAACTAGAGTAATATATACCCAACATACAAGGTTATTGATCTCTCAAAAGAGATCTCACCCAACATACATCAAAGTATAAGACCCTAGCTTCACCAGACTACCAACTCATACTTAAGTATGAAGGTATCTGTCCACGCTATAGCAGTAATAGTCTGGTCTCTATAATTATAGTACTTTAAGAGAGATCACTACCACAGGTCCAGTTCTACATATTCGTAATACACTTATGCCAATGATGTGAGTGAACTACTCACTAATTTTAGGTAAACCATTCCTCATTGGAACTCATGACATAATAGTCTTATCTTGATGAAATGCCCAACTATATCAAATGACTAAGAACTCAATTTTACTTGTATGACAAGTACTCATGGTCTATATCTTACTGTGAAGAAGGACCCAACACAAAGACCATTATTTGTCACACTTGGACCTTAAATGTGCAATAATATAAGAAAAAAAAATCAAATTGAATGAATTTAGTAGACCTGGCGCCTAGACCATTGGACTTACTTGGTGCTAGGTCTGCTATGTTTTTCAAGAACTCTAGCTGGGCAGAGTTGACCTAGTGCCAGATCTAGTGGACCCACCTGGCACCGGGTCTATTTGCAATATATTTAGATAGAATATATAATCTTTGAGGGCATACTTTTCAACATTGACAAGATAGCAAGATGAGCTATTTATAGTCCCCTTTGAAAACCTTTTAAATCTACTGTGTACTAACTTTTTCTGATATGAATCAGTGTTTGTTGTAATGGTAGACCGTCGTTGGTTGTGCACTTTTCCTTGAAGATATTCAAATCTCGCTCTAAGCCGGGGCCTATCTCTCTATTAATCGGGCGCCTTTTAGTAACTGCTGAGCTCTCTAGAAGTAACCATTGCCTCATCTGTTGACAAACTACTACATGTTGATTAATGCAACCAGTGCCTTCATGTCTTCTAACCGGCACTTGGTATGTCCAAAATATTTTCCTTAAACTCTCTTTACCGAATCGATGCTTGTTTACCTTTGTACTTGGTGTCGGTTTGATGCTTCTTTGCTCTACTTTCATCTTGTTTCTTTAATCATCTTTTATTTATGCATTATGCATAGAATAAAGAAAAAAAAAATAAAGGGAATGATTAGTCATCTGATCATAAATTTAGTATAACTCAGTACAAATTATTAATAAATATAGCCATAATTAGCACTCTACTCTCCCCACACTTATTTTTTCTTATCCTCAAGCAAACTACCACTAAAATAAGCATCTAAAGTGAAAATAATTTTCATCCATGCAAGATTTTTAACAACAATGACTCTTATAAGAAAGATATTCTTTTTCTTTTGAGATGAAAATTTAATTCAAGGTTATTTGACCAAGCCAAATTTGTGTAAATATATGCATTTAAATAGATAAAACTAAGGCTTTCGAAGTTGGATTAAATAAGTCCATACTTATTCCACATGCTCCATCTTATTTCCTACGTTAAGAATATGACTCAAGTAATTTAGATAAGTAAAGAATAGTGGATAAATTTAAGTTCTATATCTTAACAAAGTTGTTGCAATCTAAGTAGTAAACAGAAGATTGGTCGAATTGCTCACTTTTACAAGATAATGTAAATACCTAGAAAAAATATAAATGATAAATTTTCAATTCTTACATTACCCTTATTAAACACTCATTTTCTTTCCAGGGCAATGTAATGCAAATGCTTAGTAACGATAAAAATAATGATTTTTTAGCTTTTGTATTATCTTACTCTATGCTTTTTTTTTTTTTTTTTACCCCAATCCACATTTACTTAAACTCAGAATTAGGACTAACTAGAAGATCATATAATAAAAATAAGGTTAAGCTAAATTCTCAAGAGTTACTCTATATTACATCAAATATACACATTTACCTAAGAGTGTTCCAATCAAAACAACCTAATGCCAAATTTTAATGCCAACGGAAAAACAAATAGTAATATCATAAATTCAAAGTATGCAAAAAAAAAAAAAAAGCGCATTTTCTTCAATTTTAACAAAGAGAAGTAGCTAAATAAGTGTCAAAAAATTCAATAAATGCTTTTGCAAGAAATAAAGCCTAATCCTCTCCCCCACACTTAAACTAGATAATATCCTTATTGGCCACAATTGAAATAATAACCACATCTTACAAGGAGTCAAAAAGGATAAAGGGGAAAAGGAAAAGCAATATTTCCCAAGTGTGTGACACGTAGTTCTACAATGGTGTTTGAGGATAAAAAGTATAGCATTGTTCCACATGTTCTAAAAAATTCCTTCCATAATCACAAAAAGATAAAAACATGAGTGAAAGGAGATATATACAAGAAATGCCTAAACAAACAAAATGCCATAATAATAAAATAGAAAGATGTGAATGTGCTAGTGGAAGGAGTGAGAATTGCTCGTGCCAAGGTGAATCAGCTAACTGTCATTATCTCCAGGAGTCAGAAGTGGTGGAGGATTGTCTATAGAGACGATTTGACACATATGGCGCATAAATCCTCCTAAAACTTGAGCTTATGCTCTAGGAACTCATCCTCACGTATCTATGCCTACCCAATCTCCCCTAGCTAGCTATCTTGCTCATATGCACAACGTGTAATCTCTGAATACTACTCAGTGAGGAAACTGTGTAGCTCTTCAAACCATATAGTTTGATCATTGTACATCTCCTGCAACTGGGTGGCATCTATCCTTAAGGCGGTCTGTCAGTCTCTATCCTCTCCACAACAACTCGTAACTCCATATGAGAATCCCCTATAGTTGCTGCTTTGCCTCTGGTCTATATGGGCTCAGGGGGTAGCATTGTAATAGGTAGTCCTTCTGGTGGCTACTACTATTTAGGCTGCTAGGGCTTTAGTGGTTGCTGTTGTGTGGGGTATGGCTCCTCAACTACATGCCTCCTCTCCCTCAGGGCCAACCTTCTCCCTACTCTTCTATCATGTTGAAAGCAATAGTTGATCAGGATCCCATCAGAAACTAAATCTCCAGAGGTGGTGGTGACTGGTATCTTTCCCTTAGCAGGTACATGGAAATGCTGGAGGATACGAGTGATCAAGAGGGAGAAAATAAAGGCTCTAGAGGCGTAGTGGGATGCTACCACCTCTGTCATATAGGTGAGGACAATGGAGGCTAAAGGAATAGGCTAAAAGTGTAGCATCTTATAAATAGCATAAATGTCTACCACTCTAGCCTCATTAAGGCTAATGGCTCTAAGGACTACATTAAATTCTAGGAGATAAATGAGAAGTCTGTGGGGAGGTATATTCGTAACCTGGATGATCATAGTCTGTTTCGCCTAGGAATATTGGAGTTGAAACTTCTCGAGGGCATTAGTAAATCTGCAAGTACTCTTAGAGGCTCCCCTCTTATTATAAGCATCTATCTCTACCCAGGGGCCCTCATCCTCTACCCCGATGATCCTGGCTAGTAAATCTCTAGTCAGGTGAATGGGTACCCCTCTTACTACAGTGTCAATGGACTCAAGTGTACTATGCCGCTCCTTATATATGTTGGCAAAGAACTTCTTTGCCAATATGGGAAAGTAAGCACCAGACAATTCTAAGACGAGAGCCCATCCTATCTATCTAAAAGTCTTAACCAGTCTTATGGCACTCTCAAATCTAAGGTCTGCAGTCTTCTACACAATATTCTTGTTGTGGATCCTAGTCATGTACCATTCCTCATAGATCAATGAAATATCCACTGTTAGATTTCAATCATGGAAAAGCAAAAATGCGCAACGGAAATTAAAACAAAATTCACACAAATAAATCACCCATATGTAACAAAACGGGCTAGGAGAGGGAAGAAAATTTCGTTACCTCAAAAATGTAGCTTTAAAAATTCTTCTCCCTGTGAAACTCTTCCAGAAATTTTGTTCAAACACAAACCACCAATTTCTAAGAATAGAAATTTCTCTAATATTGATCTACATGAGGGACAATATTCAAAACCAACAAGAACTAGTGCCAGCAAGTTATTACTGGCGCCGTTAGGGATTGTTTCAAAGGAAGAATAAGGAAAGGAATTTCTAGTTTCTTAACCCTAAAGAGAAAATTGGTTTTGTGTGTTATATAAATCCTAGATGTCAGCTTGTTTCCAAAACCAAAACCCCCAACTCTTCTAGAAACTAAAATATGTGAAAAGGAAAAAACTTTGCTGTGAGATTTCCTAAACCTTTTTAAGAATTAACCACAAAACCATTTTTTCTCAATTTATAATGGGCTTAGATTTCCTTTATTCTTTATTTTCCTATTTTTTTTTATGGACTTTGGATTTAGATTGTGATTGAAACCATAATTTTTAATAATTACAACTGGACCCCTACAAATTATAATTATTTATAATTTGACCATAAAATTATTTCTTCTCAGTAATTTACTCAGTAATATTATTAAATAATATCTTGAGTGCCAATTCTTTTATTGTGTGTAACCCATTAGGTTTTTCGGTCTATTGGTAGTAAAATATGAATTAATTCTAATCACTACATAGTTAATAATCCATAATAATTAGAATTAACTTATTAGTTTTAATTAGAATTAATTTATTAATTTATTAATTTATTAATTAATAAATTCATATTTAGCATATTATAAGAAGCATCTAACAATACATTATAACCATCCAAAAGTCTAGAAAGTCTAGTGGCAAACATGAACCTTTCAATAGCAAAACACTTGTGTAATAAACTCTTTTTTTCATACTATATCTCATTCAGTTTTAAGTATGGAATTAGTACCAACTCCCACTAGAATATAATTAATTCTAATCCAAATTTATTAGTGCTTGTTTTAGAATCCATTACTCAACATGTGTATCAATTGGAATTATTTTCAACATATAGTCACCTTGGCCAAGAACTTCTCGAGTAATTCCATACAAGTGGCCATGAAATATACGCCCATACTATTAGGAGTGATGAATCTTTTATTAATCCTTTCAACTATTTTCATTTATTTTACGTTGCACCCAATATCCATCCCATAGACGGTCTTGTAGGGACTCCAAAGATTAGAATTAAAGTAAAACACTCAATAAACAAAGTACCTTAGAGATCTCAAGTCTAATGATACTTGCACATTTTCTATAATGAGATTCTATCACTGGTACTAAATAGTTATCTATGTGATTATCTCATAGTTAGGTCATCCAATGCACTTATTCAAGTAACAAACATCCATGTGTTAACTTTGAGTATCACAATACTTATGGGTATGAGAACCACTATTGATCAAATCAAGAAGTATAGCTAGTCTTGGTACATTGATGATGTCCTAGTTGATTAATACTATGATTAGGAATGGTTTAAGTACAAGTACTACATAGTGTAACAGGAATCTCACATTATGATCTCTATCATAATTTTCTTAACACTATACTATATTCTTGGGACTTTATCTAACAATTTTATACATATATATGCGGAATGATTAATTGAACTGAAATATAAAGAATACTTTTCAATTAATAAATATGTCATGTACAATATACAAGTGATTATCTCTAAGCATAACACTAATAAACTTCCACTTGCACTAGAGCTAATCATTCATGTATCGAATACTGAATGACTCAACATGTCTATCCTATTTCTTCTGGGTAGCGCCATAGTAAGCGGGTCTACTATGTTCTCATTCGTAGGAGCTCTTTCTATCTTTATATCATTTCTATATATGATCTCCTAGATCATATTATAGCATCTTAGTATATGTTTGGATCGCGGGTGAGACCTTGGTTTCTTTGTTTGTGCAATGACTTCATTGTTATCACAATACAAAGGTATTGGATTAATAATGCTAGGCATCACTCCTAGTTCTATCATGAACTTCTTGATCCATTAGCTGCTTTAAAAGTCACTTTGAAAGCCGCTATGTACTCAACTTTAGTGATTAAATTGGTAGTTATATCTAGTTTGGAACCTTTCTAACTAACTGTCCCACCACCTAGAATTGAACACGTAACCTAATTGGAATTTGTAATTATCCTTATCAAATTGTAATCTAGAATCAATATTCCGTTTGACTTATTAAAGATCAGAGATGTCATTTCCTATTAACAATATGTCATTTATATAAAATATTAGAAAAACATTTGCACTCCTACTAACCTTCTTGTATACACATCTATTTTAATATGAAACCAAACTCTTTGATTATTTTATCAAAATGGATGTTCCAACTCCTAGAAGCTTACTTAAGTCCATAAATGGACCTTTGCAGCTTACACACTTTAGTGTGACCTTTGGATGTGAAACACTCAAGGTGTGTCTTGTACACTTTTTTAGTTAGGTTCTATTTAGGATAGCTATTTTCATATCTATTTTTCAGACCTCATAATCATAATAGGCGATAAGTGCTAGGATTATCCTTATAGATTTCAAAATGGAAACTAGCGAGAAAGTTTCGTCATGGTTAATATCATATTGGTGACAATAACCTTAAGCAACCAATCGTGTTTTATAGGTAACTACATTACCATCTATGTCAGTTTTCCTTTTGAAAACCCATTTGCACCCCATGAGTTCTATCCCTTTAGGTGGATCAACTAAAGTCCATACGTAGTTGTTATACATAAAATCCATTTCCGACTTCAGAGCTTCAAACTATTTGTCATATTCTGAACTTTTTCGAACTTTCCTATAAGTAGTAGGCTCATCTTAATCTATGATCAATATGTTATTATGGTCACTTATGAGAAATCCATCTATCTTAGGTACCATATGTATCCTACTCGACTAGTAAGGTTCTTGTATGGATGAATATTTATCTACTCTTTAAATAGTATGGGTTCAGATAGTTAACATATTTTTATTTGTTCTTCTTGAACTTCACTAAGCTTAATTTTACGTCTGTTATCCCCTTTGAGCATGTGTTCTAAGAAGATGTCATACTTCAAAACAAACGCTTTACTTTTAGAAGGGAGATAGAAATAATATCCGAATGATTCTTTTGGATATCCAACAAATAAACACTTGTGAGATTTACTTTCAAGTTTATTTGACTATGGCCTTTTAACAAAAGTAGGATAACCCCATATTTTTAAGTGAGATAATTAACTTTGGTCTCTTACCAAAGAATAACTCAATTAAATGGGGTAGTATCAACCATTTTCGATGGAACTATGTTTAGTATATAAATAGTAGTCTCCAGTACATATCCCCAAAATGATTTTGGAAAGTCTGCAAATTCTATCATAGTCCGTACCATATTTAGAAAAGTTTGATTCCTTCTCTCAGATACACTATTATGTTGAGGTGTATACGGTGGAGTCCATTAAGATAATATCATATTATCTCTTAGATAACTTTGAAACTCTTGGCTTAAGTATTCTCCTCCTCGATTAGATTTTGGAGTTTTAATACTTTTACAAGTTATTTCTCTATTTTATTTCTGAAGTCTTTGAACTTGTCAAATGCTTTTTATTTGTAATTCATTAAATAGAAATAGGTAATAAAATATTGATAACCTCTTTTTCCTTGTATTGACATTGGGTCATATACACCAGTATGTATAAGTTTTAATAACTCTTTGACCATTTCTCCTTTTGCAGAAAAGAGTGTTTTAGCCATTTTTCTAAGTAAACAAGACTTGCATGTGTCATTTGATTCGTAATCAAATGGCCCTAAATCATCAAGCTTTTGTAACTTAGAAATGCAATTCTTATTTATATGGCCTAAATGGCAATACCATAAGTAAGATGAGATTGAGTTTTCTTTTCATTGTTTCTTGTTATTTATATTAAGAATAGGATCATTCATGTCTAGAATATACAAAATATTCATCAAAGTTGCAATATCATATTGGACATCATTTAATGCAAAAGAACAACCTTTATTTTTGAAAATAAAATGAAAAACATTCGTGTTAAAATAAGCAACTGAGATAATATTCCTAAGTAAAATAGGTACATATTAACAGTTTGTAAGTTCCAAAATAAATCCAAAAGGCAAGTGTAGATGATAATTCCCCACAATAAGTACAACAACCTTTGCTCCATTTGAGCACATAGGTCCCCATCGCCCTTTTCAAGCCTTCTACTGTCCTTTAGTCCCTGCAAGTTATTGCACAAATGAGATCTACGTCATGTATCTAATACACATATTTTATTTTTAAAGTTAGTATTAATCTCAATTATAAACATACGAGGAGTGGAAGTAGAGGTGTCCACGAGCTTTTCCTTCTCCTTCCTCTCTTTGACGATCTTCAAATAGGCCTTGCAGTTGGGCCTCCAATGGCCCATCTTGCCACAATGATGATATAGGCCTTTATGGGCTACCTCCTTTTTCTTCATGCTACCTTTGGGTTTAGTGGGAACCTTTTTCTTCTTCTTAGGAAAGGAAGAATTTACCAGCATAACTGCATTGGCTTCTTTCTTCAAGAAAGTTTCTACAATTTTAAGAAGGTTGATCGACTCAGGTAATATAGTCTCAATCTTGTTTATTTGGTAGTGTGGTCTTAAGAAGTTTGATTCATGATCCATCACAAACCCAAGTGACCCAAACTTCTTAATCAAATCCAGTAATTTCAGCCCATGCATGCCCATAGAAGCACCCTCAACTACTTTTTATCGGAACCACTATTTAGAGATCTCGTATCTTTTTGTTCTAGCTTGCTGATCAAACAAATCCCTAAGATGGAAGATAATTGAGTAAGCATCCACATGCTCATGCTACTTTTGCTGCTCAGAGTTCATCAAAGCCAGCACGATACAAGATGCTATGTCACTGTCCTCTTGATGCTTCTTATGGATAGTATGCTTTTCGACAGGAGCATCTTAGGCTAGTGGTGGCAAAATAGAAGCATCTAGCATGTAGAGAAACTTTTTCAACTTTAGAACGATTCTCAAATTTCTATACTAGTCCAGAAAATTTGACTCGGTAAGCTTATTAGTTTCCAAAATGTTACGTAAATTTAAGTTGGCCAACATGATGCAAATGACCTAGATGCAGATATAGCGAAATTAGCAAAATGTATATGCACATTATATGTAAATAATTAGGTTTTTAATTAAGCACATAATTATTTCACTATTTTACTCAAATTAATAGCTCCTACTATTAATTCGAGAAAGGCCATTGGAAGCCTTCCTAGTGAACTAGTATTAAAATTCCTTAAGAATGACCTACAAACTATTCTTAAGTTTAGCGGTAAGTATCCAATACTAATTACATCGAATGTAATTACCGAATCATTGGGTGATTAATATCTTTCAATTTTAAAGCCTTTAATTTTCTTTATGTTAAGTTAGCCCAATTGGGATAAAGAAATTAGTTAAATCTAATACATTAATAAGGAATTTAAATTCCATAGTCAGAACATACTCGATGTCAAGTAGGCTGGGGTATGCCTAATAAGCCTGGTCTTGAAAAGAGCTCTGGTTCTAATTATATTAATAAAAGGCATTATATTTAATATTAATTAAGATATTTTGCTATAATAGTGGTCTAATACATTTGGCATGCATATATATCAACACTTTGACAGAATTGCAATTGACCTGATTACATGGCTTGGTTATAAACTTTTCTAGATTAATTTCCTTTAGCTAAGAAGGAAATTAATTTTGGTCAAAGCTATGTGTTCATGCAAGTTTTGAGAGGAAAGTCTTACCATCTTCTTACTTCGTCTTGATCACCATCTCTATACACATGAAAAATATTTTCTAATCCTGAATAATATAATTACAATTATTTTAATAAAGAAACCTTGAGTTAAATTTGAGGAGAGTTAGATGAGAAGAGAAATTATATAAGAATAATAGAGAAGGCATGACACGTTTGCCTTATTTATCAAAACTAAGTAATAAAAATACATGACACAATATTAATTAATCAAAATTAATTGTTCTAAGAACCAAGCCAACATGCCAAAATCGTGCTTAAAATAAATTGAGCAAACAAGTATACATCAAATAAAAATTTCCAAAATCATTATTTTTGAAAAACAAAATAAATGTAGATGAAATAAAAATTTCTAAAATTATGATTTTGAAAAAAATAAAATAATTAGTTTCAAAATAAAAATAGTGGAAAGCTTTTAGCTCTATTTTGAAATAGGAAAATTTTTTGTGGGTAAAAGTTAATAAAAAAAACAGATTTTTTTTTTTAAATATTACCCCTAGGCTGCCTGGGATCCTTCCTGGGCTGCCTAGGAGCTTCCTAGGCCTCCTTGTGGCTGCCTGGATGGCCTAGGTAGGGCCTAGAAGTAGCCTAGGACTTTTCTAGGCTGCCTAAATTGCTCCCTGGGCAGCCTAGGAAAGTTTTCCTAGGCCGCCTGGCCATTGGGCAAGCCATTTCTTTGCGTTCTTTTCTTTCTTTCTTTCTTTCTTTTTTTTTTTTTTGTTCTTTCAATCCAATTTTAGAAACATTTTTCTTGTTGGATTTGGTTTTTGAAAAACATGTTAATCTCTTTTTAACAATTTGGTGTAATCACAATTACATCAATTAAAGCAAAATTTTGAAAATAAAAAAATTTGTGAAAATAATTTTCACGGACCTAAACATAATTTTGAAACAATTTTTAAATTTAGAATATTTATGTAACAATTTCATAATACCAAATTTATTTTGAAATAATTTTTAAAAAATAATAAGCCCATAAAAACATACGAGATGGCTATGATACTACTATTGGATTACAATCATGCAAAAACATAAGTGCGCAACAGAAATTAAAACGAAATACACTCAAAAGAATCACTTGTATATAATTAAACAGGTTAGGAGAGGCAAGAAAAATTTGTTACCATAGCTTTTAAATTTTTTATCATTGCGAAACTCCTACGGAAATTTTGTTGATGCACAAACCACCAAATTCCTAGAATAAAAATTTCTCTAATATTGATCCACACGAGGAATGCTACTCAAAACCACTAAAAACTAGTGTGAGTAGGTTATTAGTGGTGGTGGTGTTGGGGATTGTTTCAAAGAAAGAATAAAGAAATGAATGTCCATTTTCTTAATCCCAAAGAGAAAATTGGTTTTGTGTGTTATATAAATCCCAGATGTTGGCGTGTTTCCAAAACCAAAAACCCTAACTCTTTTGGAAACTAAACCACGTCAAAAGAAAAATACTTTGCTTTGAGATTTCCTAAACCTTTTTAGGAATTAACTATAGAACCCTTTTTTCTCAATAAATAATGGGCTTAGATTTCCTTTATTCTTTCTTTTCCTATTTCTTTTATAGGCTTTGAATTTAAATTATGATTGAACCCATAACTTTTAATAATCACAACTTGACCCCAACAAATTATAACTATTTATAATTTGCCCATAAAATTATTTCTTCTCACTAATTAACACCATAATGTTATCAAATAATCTCTTGAGTACCAATTCCTCTATTGTGTGCGACCTATAAGGTTTTCTAGTCTATTGGTAGTAAAATATGAATTAATTCTAATCACTATAGAATTAATAATCTTTAATAATTAGAATTAACTTATTAAATTTTCAATTAATAAATTCATATTTAGTAGATCATGAGTGGTATCTTGCAATACATCATGACCACCCAAAACTCTAGAAAGTGAAGTGGCTAGATATGAACCTTTCAATAGTAAAACATCAGTACAATAAAGTCTTTTCATCATACTATATCTCATTCATTTTAAGAGTATTGAATTAGTGCCAACTCTTACTAGAATATAATTAATTCTAGCCCGAATTTATTAGTACTTGTTCTAGAATTCATTACTCAACATGTGTATCAATTGGAACTATTTTCAACACATAGTTGCCTTAGGCAAGGATTTCTCGAGTAACGATTTCATACAAGTGGCCATGAGATATAAGGCCATACTATTAGGAGTGATGAATCCTTTTTTGTCCCTCTCAACTACTTTTGTTAACTATATATTGTACCTAGTATCCATCCCGTAGGTGGTCTTATAGGGTCTCTAGAGATTTTAATCAAAGTAAAACGTTCAGTATACAAAGTACCATCGAGATCTTAAGTCCAAGGATACTTGTACATTTGCTATAATGAGATTCTATTATTGGTACTAAATAGTTATCCATGTGATTATCTTACAGTTAGGTCATCTAATGTAATTTTTTTAAGTAACAAACATCCACGTATTAACTTTGAGTATCACAAAACTGATGGATGTGAGAACCACCGCTTGATCAAATAAAAAAGTATAACACGTACTAGTCTTGGTGCATTAATGATGTCCTATCTTATTAACACAATGACTAGGGATGGTTTAAGTACAAGTACTACATAGGATAGCAAGAATCTTACATTATGATCTCTATTATAGTTTCCATTACACTATACTATATGTTTAGGATTTTATCTAAGAGATTTATACAACTATAATGAATGCCTTTTTATTAATTAATGTGCTATATACAATATACAAATAACTACTTCTAGGGCATAATACTAACATCCCGGTGGAACAAGAATAATGGAATTCCAAAAACAAGAACAAGACAATTTGCTTCCCATGCACCAATTTAGCCTAGTCAATTTATCTTTCTCAACCAGAATCCAAATCAAATGCATTAATTTCTCGCATAAAATAACTTCTCCTAAGTAAAAAAACTCAATCTCTTTCAAAACATAATAACTGATAACCCTAAAATATGTAATGCACCTTAGCATCAAGCTCAAGCACAAGCCCCTGAAAGTGGTAATCAACAAAACGTGTATATTAAGATAAAAATAGATTAAGTACTTGTAGTAGCATTCATTATACAATTCAGAAGTAGGACATAATTAAGCATTCTACATAAAAATCCATTAATATATCAAATTCAAAATGCAATCCCATAACACAAAAATAAACAACACATTAAGTCTCACATTCTACCACACCGCAACCTCCTTAAGATAAAGCCAAATAAAAACTCATTTGACATACTGCTCCAGCAAAAAAAATTAGTACTAGATAGTCCAAAAGCCAAAATAGTAAACAAATAAATAAAAAAAATTTAACAAATCGATTAACACATTGTAGCCATAATTATAAGACAAAACTGAAAGAATAATCCGAGCAAAGTTACCACAATCTTCGCTTCTTAAATCATCAAACCAGTTTTATGGCATCGGGTGAGAGCAATATAAGCTGGGTAGCATTCAAAATGTTAACAAAAGTTGGGATTTTTTGGATGACTGTGGGTTTCAAAGGACAGTGAAGTAGATGGGAAATGGAGTTATTGAATAAAATTGAGGATGGAAAAATATGGGCAACTGCCAATGTTCAAGAGGAAAATGGAAGGAAGAGAACTGGCGGCAAAAAGGAATTAATTGTGAGAAAAATTAAGTTGTGGAACTCTAATTTATCAGAAATTCAACACAAACTGGCACCTATTCAAGTCGATACCCAGCACCTATTTTGAAAAGAATTCGAATCGGTGCAAACAAAATAATGTCATTCTGTGTTTTACGAAGTCTAACTGGCACCTATTTAGTTTACACATAAGTTCCAATTATTTCCAGTACCTTGATAGTTTAATGTCACTGAATGAAACTGGCGCCTATTCATGAGCATAACAAGCACCTCTTTTGTTCAGTACCTGTACAAAATGAAAACTATTTTTTATCTTTTCTCCATTTTTCTCCATTTTTTATTTTTCTCATAATAAAAATAAACTGACACATGCACTAACATATATACATCATAATTCAAGCTAAATAAAGCTAATATTATCATAGTAAACAATCTCAAATTCAACATCATAACTTCAAAACAACCAAATTACCAAATTAAATGTTCATAATCCAAAGCATACCAAAAGCAAGTAAAATGTTAAACATCAAAGCAAGTTACGAATAAAGTGTCCATAAATGCAAAAGTAATAAAATGGAGGAGAATGATCAATTCTTTCCATGTTCTTCATGTGGATTGGCTTTGGTATTTCTAGGGAGGGTTCTACTTTGCCTATCACCCAAAAACTTTGTAGTTTGTCCAATTTGCCCTTTAAGGTTGTGGATGGATGCCTCTTGGTTGTGTATTAATGCCTCAACTCTTTGAAAGTGTGAGTTGGCGGTAGATACCAACTTTTGCTACGAAATCCTCTAGTGATAGTTTTTGTGGGCATTGAGAGGTGCTGGATAAAAAGGTGCATGATAAGGTAAAGGCACTTGAGGCCTAGTCATAGGATGTGCTTGAGCACCTTGAGGAAATGATTGGCTTTATCCTTGAATACCACATGAAAAGTTAGGACAATTGTGCCACTCTAGATAGTAAGTATTCCCATAAGGATTGTTTTCTTATCTAGTATTTGCCACAAAATCAGCTTGATCCACCAATTGCTTACTACTTAAGTCCATAGATTGACATTTGTAACACCCCACCTTTTTATTTTCAATTTGCTATTATCTGTAATGGGATGAGAATTTATATCAATGGCCAGAACAAAAGTTGATCGGTGTATTGAGACGAATACTTTGGCGAAATAAAATTTTGTCAGGGCTTGGATGTAATTATTGGATTTGTTCTACCCGTACCCTAAAATTTTGGAAGGCTATTAAGATTAAAAAAAATAAGAATTTTAGGGTACTCTAGAAAGAGAAATTGATCAGTGCAATGAAATGCACGTTTTGGTGCAAATTGTGCTACACGGGGTATCGGGGGCATTTTTGTCATTTTCACCGCGCTCGTGACTTTGACCGCAAATTTGACCAATTAGAGGGGGAATTGAAGAATTTAAGTGTTACCAATGGATTCAGTGGAATTTTTGGAGTTGAATAGTGAAATAAAGTATTTTTCCGTTACAAGTCCGATTTTGGTCATTTCTGAAGAAAATAGGAAAATGCGGTTGAAAAATGGACGTGTGGCATTGTGTGAATGGTGGATGAAAACAAGTAGTAAAATATTTGTGGGATTATTAAATTGCAAAACCTTATTGAATAAACTTAAGAATTATCCATTTAAATTAAATCCACCAATAGGAAACTAGCTTTAAATGGATAGCCCAAAATGCATTTAATGTTAGTTGATCCTTGGATTCAAGAATGGCGGTGGAGGGCTGGAAAAACTGGCCAAGAGCTTAAATAAAGAAGGAAGGAAGAAATAAAGGAAAATTTTGTGGAGGAAAGGTGGTTGGTGTGTAAAAATCCTATTGGAACACACTTAGAAATATCCACCGTTCAATTAAACCAAGATAAGGAATGCAGGACCAATGAAAGCTCACCAAGTGTTGATTCTATGATTGGTTACATGAACAATCATGCAAGGACTTTCTAAAGAATTCCATAGAATTCTTGACCACTCTAAAGGACACCTAAGTAGCTAGGTGGACCAATTAAGGGCTTCCAAATGTTTGAGACCATTTAATGCATCCTTGACTTGAAGACCATATTTCTGTATATATAGGCCATGAAAGCTGGCTTAAATGGCTTTAGATAGCCAGAATTTCACAGCAAACAAGGAGGAAAAGAAAAGAGAAAGGAAAAAGAAAATCGAGAAGAGAGAGAGAGGAAATTCGGGAAATAGAGAGGAGAGAGAGATAGAAGGAAAAACAAGAAGATGCTAGGGCTGTTTAGCTTCCAAACGCAGCAAAGAAAAGGTAAGGATCTACCTTTCTTGAAGTAAAGTTATTATATAAAGCATGCAGATCATTTTGGTATACATATTATGAGAGGTTATGTATGAATTATGGAAACTAGCTAGGTGAAGTTGTGTGAAAACTATTATTGTGTGCGTGTATATGTGGTGCATGGGATGGCATCTTATTTTATTAGCTGCGTTTGTGTGATGTTTGATGGAGATTTGGAAGTGTTTTAGAGACTTAACTATGGCTGCATGTTGTTCTTGAATTAGGAAAAAAGAAATGAAGTTGGAAATAAGATAATTGCTAAGAAACTTTCAAGGATATATGTTATGATTGAGGCTGCCGGTTTTCTTGTTGTGCTATGGTGAAATTTTCTGTTTTATGTATGACTGGAAATATGGAAATTCAGAATTAAAGGTGATTTGAAGGAGGATTGAATGAATTAATGGTTCCAAAGTGCTAAAGGCTAAAGGAAAACAAAGGAAAGCATGAATAGTGAAACTATGACAAAACTACTGAGGCTGTTTTTGCCCAGTATCGTGGCACTGGAACCAGAAATCTAAAAACAGTCTGCACTGAATTAAATTTAAGAGTCTTACGGTCGTTTTGGTATATCATGGAGTCAAATTGGAGTTGTAAATTGAAAGTTATGTGCAAAACAAAATGGTGTGTCAAACCAGTGAAATTCCAGAAAGTAGTCCGAAAATGAATGGACTTAAGGGTGATTAATTGTGTGATTTTGGATAAAATAATTGGGGAAACATGAACTGAATCCCTTGTTTATGAAGGGAGGAAGGATGTGGACAAAGGAAAATGAAAGAATTGATCAAATAATAGAAAAACGACGCGAACAAAAGTTGAACGTTTTCATTGACCGTCGGCTAACCATTGGCCTCGTCGACTAACCGTCGGCCCCCATCGGCTAAACGACGGTTGAATGTCGGCTAACCCTCGGGCACGCCAGCTACCCATCGGCTATTTTTCGGCCGAACACGAATTGACCCGAAAACGATGTTGTGTAGGTTAAGCGACAAACGGCCAACGAAATGTCAAAAACGGTAGGAACGGAGGTTAAACGGCCGTGAACGGAAAGAGTTGCATAGGACACGAGGTGAGTCCCTTGGATTTCTAAAACTCTTTCTAAAGCTAGCGTGCTTTGTTTTTCCATGAAATTCTATGTTTTATAACGTTTTGGAAATCCCTGAACATGTTTAAGATTTATCTGAGCAAGAATTACTTTTATGCCACTTTGGGCTTGATTAACCATCATAATTGGCTTGGAAACCTTACTGAATGACTAAAGCATGAATTTTGTGAATTTAGTCTTTTTGGATTAAATATTTGGGATTTTCAAGAAATTGTAAATTTTGAATCGGATATCCATAAATTGACTGGAATGCCTTTATTGGAATGTTTTATTAAACCTTTGGAACTCGGGTATTCGGTAAATGACCGAAATATCCTTATTGGAACTCATGTAAATATTTTTCAAATCGGGTAAGGGTAAAATGACCCAAATACCCTCAGAAAGTCTTTTGGAATCGGGTATCGGTAAAATGACCTGAATACCCTTGGAAATGACTTTTGTGATCGAGTACGGGAAAAATGACCTGAATACTCTTGGAAATACGTTTTGATGTGTGAATAGAACCCTTTATATGGTTTCAACATGATTTTGGAAAATGTTGCTTTGCCCCAAAAATATTTTGATTTGAAAATTCTGTGGGAACAGATAACCCTCTGGCCTGATCAGTCAGATGGGGTTAGTATTGTTGACGTTGAGTACTCAATAAGGACTTTGATCTTTGTACTAGCTCATGTTAGAGATAGACGACCCTAAGTAACTCGATCAATTCTGGGGATTGTCATACTCCAAACAGGGTGACAAGACATTGAGATGAGTCGTCCTAGCTAGCTGTTTTGAGCTTGGCAATTGCCTATTGATCATGATGGTGGATTGTTCACAAGATACCGAGCGGGGACACTCGGTGTGTTCAATTCCTTGCCACCTCGATGGTGACTGACGTCAGGATTGGGACCCCTGGCTTATGGTGGCAAGTAAAAGATCCCTAAGTGTTAGGTGAGCTGTACATTTTTACCCTCACTATTCCGGCATGACATGGGTAACGTGTTGTAAGGCGTACTCCCTGGCACAAGAAACTATGTAGCCGAAGGCAAGGGCTGCGGGACTTGCATACAGGCTAACCTTCTATTGGAGAAGTGCTTATGAGTTGAAAACTGGGGTAATGATTTGAAAATTGAAATACAGTTTTTCAAAAATGATTGAGTTCTGAATACACTCTTCATTAAAGAGTTTTGGATTCATTTCTAATGAACAAATGATATGTTATTACATAAAAGTTTTGTGTACTCTGCCTTTTTGATAAAACACTAACACACACGGGACTCATTGGGTGATTTTTCACTCACACGTGTCTTTTATCTTACTTTTTGTAGGATCCAGAGTTGAAAGGACCTACGGATAGAGGACGATACCATAGTAACAGCAGAATAAGACTGGACATTTCCCTTTTGGATAACACTCTGTTGGATTTTTCGTTATAAAGACCCCTTGTCTGAGTAACTGGACGGGGCGACACCCAGTGTTGATATGCTTCCACTGTTACCATTAGTAGGGGTGTTACAACACTTATGATTGGGATGTCCACTTCCACAAAAATCACAACTCATGACTTGGACTTTTGGGTTAGTATTCATATTCTCAATTTTCTTGGTGAGGGCTTCTAACTTTGCCACCATAGCTACTATTGCATCAATGTTATACATTCCTTAGGTACATATCTTAGGCCTTGGGTTACACTACGAATAGCTATTCATTGCTGGGCTCTCAATCAAATCTCTTAGTTTTTTAGGAGTCTTAGTTGCTGTAGAACCATCTAAGGATGCCTCTAAAAGTTGTTTAGTAGCAAAATTAAGCCCAACGTGAAAGGTCAGCATTTAAAAGTCTAACTCTAATCCATGGTGTGGGTATTTTCTTAACAATTCCTTCTAATACTTCCAGCAATCATATAGTGTCTCTCTCTCCAATTGAATAAAGAAAAAGATGTCATTACTAAGTTTGGCAGTGCGAGCTAGGGGGAAAATATTTTGCAAGAAATTTTTATGCCAAATCCTCCCAAGTAGTAATTGAGCCAGGGGCAACGATTTGAGCCAAGATTTAGCCCTATCTCGGAGTGAAATGGGAAGAGCATCAATCTGATTACATCTTCAAATACTTCATTCAGCTTTAAAGTGTTGCATATTTCAAGAAAACTTATAATATGTGCATTAGAATCTTCATTTGGTAATCCATTAAATTATATGGTTTGCTACACCATTAGATAAATGAAGGTTTCGGTTCAAAGTTGTTGGTTTTAACTTTTAGTCTCACAGTACTTGATTCAGTTCCTTGAAATGAAGGCTCGTACAATCACCCATGGTTCTTCTCCCAATTCTATTTCTATTTCTATTTCTGTTTTTAGCTCGTCTCCATAAATCCCAACATTTCTACCAAGTGGATATATACCTTCCATGTTCTCCAAAAGTACAAATAATCTACCTCCTTCTTCTAGATTTTGGGTTATTGTACTTTCCTCTTGCCTTTCTCTTCTCAGTCTTCTCAGGGTCCATTTTATTTCTGGGCCAAAATTCTACAATTGCTCAAGCATTCTCCTATTCATGAAAGAAAAAATCTCATTCAATCAAAACACAAAACCAATATCACTCCCATGATCAAAATGATTTTCTAAAGAAACTAGATAGGATCGATTTAAAACTCAATATGTACTCAAAACAAGAGGTTAGTTGTATAACATTTACCTAACAAATCAATAAGTAATATGCCAAGAATCAATTAATCAATGAATAAATAATATTTCAAAATTTCACCTAAAAACAAAAGTTTCACAACAACAAGAGAAATTCTTAAATGCCCCTTATGTAAAAAGATTTAAATATAAAGTACACATACAAGTAATTATCCACAAATGACATGTACAACTACCTTGGTATAAGTTAGTCATATTCACAAGTATGCACAATTATAAAACTAAATCAAAAGTATTTCAAAATATTGCCATTCAATCTCCAGCAATGGCGTCAAAAACTTAATGTATGCTTTGTGTGTATATTCTTGTGCATAAGAAATATTCCAAGCAATTCACCCAAATTAATCAAGTTTAAATATAAAGTACCAAAATCATTCACACATGACACACATTTAAGCAAGTATACCCATCATGTAGGATAGAGTTATAGTTAGCAAGTATCATATCCCTCGGGTAATATGACAAATATGATTACTACGCCCTTGTTTAATTGTTTGATAAATTATCCTATTGGGATGATAACAAATAAGAAGGGGAACAAACTTATCCAAGTACGCCTAATAGTTCTTCTTGGATCACCAAGCATCCTTAAGTAAAGAAAGATAACTCATGCAATTCAAAAGGCATTCCACATTACCAAGTTAAACCTCAATCAACTATAATTGACCTAATCAGACTCCACATTAAAACTAAATGGGCAATCTAAACCAAGATCCATTCTTTCTCATGTTATGAATCTCCTACCCTCAACCTGAATAGTGGCTATCTCTACCTCACTAACTTAGTTTAATGGGCATTAAGACTAATTACCGATTCTTTATTTGGGGGAAATGACGTCCCTATTTCTAGGCAATCCACAACCTTCCAATTTCCTAATTCTATGTACTCATTCTCTCTCTTGAGTTAATCAATGACAAACTCATATGGTAAATCAATTAATTGAGCCTCTCAACTTTAACCCCATCTCTCAAAAATAATAAAGTTAAAAAAACCTCAACAATTAACAATCCAACACAAACCAAGTGATTGATTACCAAAATAGAATTCGATAAATCATAATCGAAGTCAAGATCTAACAAATATAAAAGTTCAACTTTGTAATTACAAAATGAATCATGAATGCTCAACAAAAACTAGAAAAGAAACACATGAGAGAAGAAAATAAAATCTTAAACATGTTGTGCTTTCTTCTTCTTAAATCTCCCCCTTGAAAATGCCTTCTCCTCTTCAAAAATGTCTTGGATTCCTTCTTTAGATTCTTCCTTGGAGCTCTAAAGTTTGGAGGTTGCTCTTCTCCCTCTTGGTTCGTCCTTTGACAAGACGGCAAGAGGAGCTATTTATAGTCCTCTTTGAAAACCATTGAAATCTATTGTGTACTGACTTGCCCCGATATGAACCAGCACCTATTGTAATGATAGACCAACACTGGTTGTGCACTTTTTCTTGAAGATATTGAAATCTTGTTTTGAACCAATGCCTGTCTTTTCATTAACTCGGTGCCTGTTAGTAACTTCTAAGTTCTTTGGAAATAATCATTGCCTCTTCAATTGACAAACGCTACCTATTGATTAATGTAACTGGCGTCTGTATGTCTTCAAACTGGCAGTTGTTATATCGAGAATGTTTTCTTTAAACTCTCTATTTCAAACTGCTACCTGTTTACCTTTGTACCCATCACCAGTTTGATGCTTCTTTGCTTTGCTTTCACCTTATTTTTTCAATCTTCTTTTATTTATGCATTCTATACAGAACACAACAAAAGTAAGGGAAATGAGTAGTCATTTGATTATAAATTTAGTATAACTCAGTACACATGGCTATAAAATATAGCCATAATAAACACTCATCAAAAGGCATTACACTGAAAGCTAAAGAAGAGTCTGATGAAAACAAAGATTCTAATGAAAAAATTGGATACTGATAAGAAGACTCAACAAAGTGCTAAGGAAGCTTAAATAGATGAATAAACCCTTTGGCAAACCATTCAACTAAAAATCTAATGTTTAACAGAAGGCCAACACGGAGCTAAAATTCTGAGATAGTGAGAATGATCCGGAAGGACCAAAATGTCATGAATGTCATGTAATTAGTCATATCCAAATTTATTGTGAAAAATTGAAGGAAAAGTTGAAAAACAAGTCTTACAATACCAGCTTACGTGATGATGATAATGTTGGAGAGGAATATTTCGCAAAATTTAGTTCTGGTGAGAGAGATGATTTTGGTCAATCAAGAAATATTGCATTCAAAGCAATAATTGAGCAAGATTAATTCTAGAGGAGATGTCACCATAAACACTTCTAGAAGAATGTGAGCTGTTGTACTCAAAATGTCATGAATGTGTGGAACATATCAAAATATTGAAGAAATAAGTTAAAGGACTTCAATAATTGCTTAGTTCTCGATAACAAACGATTGATTTGTATGAAAATGAAGTTGAACAAAAGGAGGAGGAGTTGAAGAATAGTAATCAGCGATTGCAAAAAACTAGTCAAATGCTATTAGAATATAACTTAGCCATCAAAAGACTAAATACTAGAAAGGCAAAGTTGGTTAAAGATCTTTCTTTTTGAAAATTTTCACTTGACAAAATTGGGTTGGGTTATGATAAGCCTAACAAGTATGTTGTCGCACATTAGATAATTTTGATATTCGTAGAAAAAAAAAAGGACAATTAAGAAAGTTCAAATACAAGCATAAGAAACCCCCAGTATATTGTGATTACTATTCTCATACAGGGCATAAATAGAAGAATTGTTTAAAAAGATTCAGATGGCCGAAAGTCTATTAAACCCAAGTTTAACAATGGTAAGAAATCTCCAAAAATGAAGGGCATATGGATCAAGAAGGCTAAAATCAAAGTACATGTTATTCACATATCTCTAAAGGCTACAATAGAGGATGTATGGTACCTTAATAGTAGTTGTTCAAAACATATAACAAGAAATGAGAATTTTCTTGTGGATTATGAGTGTAAAAGTGGTGGATTAGTCATATTTAATGATAGCTCAAAGAATTAGGTCATCGGAATAGTTATGTTGAACATTGAAGGTATGCCAAAATTTAAAACTTTGCATGTTTATGGTCTAAAGGCAAATCTAATAAGCATTAGTCAGTTATGTGATAATAAAATGTTTGTTAATTTTTACAAAGTTAAGTGTCATGTTGTTGACAAAATAGGAAATTATGTGATTTCTGGTAATAGAACATTTGACAATTGTTATTAGATACACATGTCAAATTCCCACAACTGTACGTTATGTAAGCCTAATAAAACTGATGTACGACATTAAAAGTTAAAACAAATTAATTATAAACAATTGGAGATACTAAGTTCAACAGGAATTGTTTGTGGATTACCCAAGTTAGGTAAGTTTACCAAAACTATTTGGGCTGAATGTTAAAGCAGTAAGCACATCAAAACATCACATAAAAAAGTTTAAAAATTTGACACAACACCAACTTTTGAACTTATTCACATGGATTTATTTAGACCTAGTCAGATAGAAAGTATTGGTGGAAAAAGATATGACATAGTATATGTTGATGACTATTCTAGATTCACTTGGGTAAGATTTCTTAGTAAAAAATTAGAAGAATTTGAAACCTTTCCAAAGTTATATATGAATTTGCAAACTCAGAAAGAAGTAAAAGTGAAAAAACTAAGAAGTGATCATGGGAAAAAGTTTGATAACAAACTATTCGATGAATTTTATGTCTAGAATGGAATTCAACAGGAGTTTTCAACACCTAAAACACTTCAACAAGATAGTGTTGCTAAAAGGAAGAACAGAATTGTACAAAAAATGGCAAGAGTTATGTTGAATTCTAAAATTATGTCACATAGGTAGTGAGTAGAAATAGTGAATACTGCAACACACATCATTAATCGAGCATACTTGACCAAACACCAACATGACATCTTATGAAATCTAGAATGGTCGAAAGCCTTAGATAAATTACTTTCACATGTTTGAAAACAAGTGCTACCTTTTGAATGATAGAGAACAACAATGAAAGTTTGATGAAAGAAGTGATCAAGAAATATTTCTTGGATATTCCAACAGTAGCAGATCATATATAGTGTTCAACAAAAGAAGTTAAGTCATAATGGAATCTATCGATATTGTTGTTAAAGACATTCTATCAGAGAATAAAAGGAGGATGATAGCACAAGAAGATGATGATGAGATTGTTCAAGTTAATCATAATAAGATAGAAACTTCAGAAGGTATCAACATAAGGGATGAAGAAATCTAATAAAGAACAGGAAGATGTTCAACCAAAAATACCACCATCTAGAATTATGAAGAAAAATCTATTTGAATTAATCATCAGAATTCTAGATAAGTTTAGAAAGCCCATAGAAAAACAAAAGTTGATTACAAGGATATGGTTAAATATGCTTGTTATACTTCAATATAGAGCCTCAGAATGTCAAAGAAGTCTTGATAGATAAGCATTGGATTATTGCAATATAGGAAGAACTGCAATAGTCACTACAAGAAAATGAAACATTGGAAACAAAACTTCAACTAGTAAAATTTTTTGTCTCTCAAAGTACCTTTTAGCGAGGAAAATTTTTCCTCAGTGACAAAAACTTTTTGTCGCTACTGATTAAGACCTTCGGCGATAAAATTTTTATTTCCTAGCTAAAAGTGAAGGGTTTAGATAGGAAATAAGTGTATTTATAGGGAAAATTTAAGTTTCCTTGCTTATGATAAATCATCAGCGACAAAAAATTATTTTTGTACTATATTTTACTCTCTAAGAATGCATCATCAGCGACCAAAATTCATTTCCTAGCTAAAAATAATAACTTTTATCACTATTAACTATACTTGTAGTGACAAAATTCGTATTTCCTAGCTAATATCTGTTTTTAAATTTTTAAATATTTGCAACATGACTCCAAATTTTTTTTAAATTAGTCTTTAAATTTTTTATAATTACAAAATAACCTCCAAAATTTGTAAATTGGCCCTAAATTTTAAAATATTCACAATATAATGCTAAATATTTCACAAATTAGTCCTTAAATTTTTTAATATATAAAATATGACCCCAAATTTTATAAATTGATCTTTCAATTTTGTAAAATTATAATATTGGTCATTAAATTTTAGAATATATATATATATATATATATATATGCTTTAGATTATATGCTTTACAAATTAGTCCCTAAATTTTGTGTGTGTGTGTGTGTGTGTGTGTGCGCGCGCGCTTTAGATTTTGGGCTATCATATAAAGATTAAGCTAGATTATTTGGCAAAACATGTCCGATTACCTTCAAATTTGGTTATAATATTTTTCTTAGCTATTTTAGTAAATTTAACGGTTAGATTATTAATTTGATATACCTATATTTGTATGTACATTAAGTTATGGGCATTTTTATAACAATTATGCAAGATTATATGGCAAAATATATCTGATTACCTTTAAATTTGGTCATAACATGTTTTAAGTAATTTAAACAAATCTAACGGTTGGATTGTTAATTTAATAAGCCTATTTTCATTAATGCATTAGGTTTTGGGCATTTTTATAGAGATTATTTTAGATTATATAGCAAAACATGTCCAATTACATTTAAATTTGATCATAATAATTTTTTTGGTGGTGTTATCAAATCTAATTGTTAGATAGTTAATTTAATATGACTATCTTTGTTAATATGTTAGGGTTTTGGTATTTTTATAGAGATTATACTAGATTATATGGCAAAACATATCTGATTATCTTTAAATTAAGTTATAATACTTTTTTTAGCAATTTTATAAAATCTAACGTTTGGACAATTAATTTAATATGCATATCTTTGTAAATGTGCTAGGTTGCTGGTGTTTTTATAGAAATTATACTAATTTTGTGGCAAAACATTTCTAATTACCTTTAAATTAGGTTATAATACTTTTTTAGGGATATTTTATCAAATCTAACGATTGATCATTAATTTGATATGTCTTTGTAAATGTGCTAGGTTTTGAAAATTTTTATAGAGATTATACAAGATTATGTGACAAAACATATCCGATTACCTTTAAATTTGGTTATAATACCTTTTTCTATATGTTTTATTAAGTTTAACAGTTAGATCGTTAATTTGATATGTCTATCCTTGTAAATGTGTTAGGTTTTAGGCATTTTTATAGAGATTAAGCTAGATTATGCAGCAAAATATATCTAATTACCATAAAATTGGTCGTAATATATTTTTCATTAATTTTAAAAAATCTAACATTTGAGTCATTAATTTGACATGCCTATATTTATAAATGCGTCAGGTTTCAGCTTTTTTTTATAGAGATTGTGCTAGATTATATGGCAAAACATATCCAATTACCTTCAAATTTGGTTATAGTACTTTTTTTTAGTAATTTTAGCATACTAATGGTTAGATCAATATTTTGACATGCCTATCTTTGTTAATGCTTTAGGTTTTGGGTGTTTTTAGAGATATTATTCTAAATTATGTTGAAAAACATATTTGATTACCTTTAAATTTGGTCATGACACTTTTTTTTTTTCATAATTTTATCAAATGAAACAGTTAGATCATTAATTTGATATGCCTATCTTTCTAAATGTGATTGGTTTTTTGCAATTTTATAGAGATTATTCTAGCCTTTGTGGTAATAAATAACCAATTACCTTTAAATTTGGTCGTAATACACTTTTTAGTGTTTTAATCAAACCAACGGTTCGATCATTCGATTGATATGCCTATCTATATAAATGTATTAGGTTTTCGGCATTTTTATAGAGATTATGCGAGATTTGGTGGCAAAACATATCCTATTACCTTTAAATTTAGTCATAGTACTTTTTTTAATGATTTTTATCACATCTAATAGTTGGATCATTAATTTGATATGCCTACCTATCTAAATGTATTTGGGTTTTGGCATTTTTATAGAGACGCTAGACTTTGCGGAAAAAATATCCAATTACCTTTAAATCTGGTCGTAATATTTTTTTAATAATTTTATCAAATATAATGGTTGAATCATTAATTTGATATGTTTTATCTTTAAAATGCTTTAGGTTTCGAGCATGTTAACGTACCTGCAAAATATAAAAATATGCCCATACAAACCCATCCATAAGCCTTGATCGAAGCCTGGTCTGGGATCGAGAATTTTTCCTCTAATATCAAAATTATGATAAGAAGGGTGATAGGACCTAAATTAGTCATATTTTTCCTAATTATTTGATGTTATTTTGTGATGCATTTTGTTCAATAACTAGTCATATTCTTTTATATTTGAGATTTTACCATTGGAAAGGTGTTTTGTGCATTATTTCAGATTTTAGGGGTAAAATAAGGCAAAAATGTCGCAAAACAAAACAGAGGCGGCGCCAGACAGGCCAGAGGAAGCGGCGCCGGCCACGTGCTGTTGGCACGCACTTTGAGGCGACAAAAAATAGTTGAAATAGGACCAGAACAAAACAGAACCGGCACCGGCTCTAGCAGCTAAGGTGGCGCCGGCTGTACTCTGGAAAACGTTACATTGAAATCAAGAAAAAAATCGACGAAGAACTGAAAAAACAAAACACAACCGGCGCCGACTCCAGTAGCCAAGGTGGCGCCGGTTGTGCCCTGGGGATAAGGTGGAGCTTTGATTTTTGCACGCGGTTTTTGGTAATTTGCAGAGTTTTAGTATCTTCCTACTTCTACTCGGCTAAGAACCCTACATCAATAAATTTGAACACTTCCTAAGTCTATAAATAGAGGAAAAACACAAGAGAAAATGGGGAATTCGTGGATCATAATAGAAAATCACTCAAATTAGGGAGGAATTCCACCAAATCAAGGAGGGTTGTATAAGAAGGTCTTCAAAGGAAGAAGAAGGAGGCTAGTCTATGATGGTTTGAGTTACATACGTCTCCATCCTTGACATGTATATATTCTTTTATTTTCTTTTCTTTTAATTTTATTTCTTTTTTTCACTTTATTAAGTCGGTTAAACAATGAAAGAAAAGTGATTAATGCATACTTGTTCCTGGAGGATCGACACTCGTTTGAAACCTATGCTATGTTAATGATGAGTACGCTTGCTCATATGTGTAATTTGGGGTTAACGTTTTAATTAAAATTGATTGGGAATGTGCTTATTTTTATATGATTTTTATACCTAAATAAATATGTATTAAAGGGCTCATCCCAAAAGTTTATCCTAAAGGTGGAAGCCTATTTTATAATAGGATGAAAAACTTATGTTGGAAGAGATTATTTTGTTTTTTCATTCTATCCGGCTTTCTCTTTCTTTTAAGAATTAGGCTTAGAAGACGGGGGCCTTCGCCCTGTTGTCAATATCTCTCTTCTTATGGCCCCTTCTTTTCTGTCTTTCCCTATATTTATAGGAGTCATAGTTAGAAAAGAGGGGGGGGGAAGCAATTGTAGTAGCTCTAGTATCGGCATCGGTTCTCCCTTGCATTTAGTTACCAACCTAAATAGATTTTTCCTCCGGTCAGTCAATACGCCCCTGATCCCCCGGTAAATAGCATATTATGCTACATTATATGGCAGAACATATCCAAATAACTTCAAATTTGGTCAAATTAGTTTTTTTTAGTAATATTAACAAATCTAATAGTTAGATTGCAAATTTGATAATGTCTTTGTGTGTGTGTGTGTGTGTGTGTGTACACACACATACAAATAAGTATGTATACATATACATATATATATATATATATGAATATGTTTATATATATGTATATTAATTTGTATATATATGTAGAAATTAATATACATATAAATGTATATATATATATATATATATACACACACAAATTAATATACATATGTGTGTGTGTGTGTGTATGTGTATATATCTATGTATATATATTAACATGTAAATATATTTATATTATGTAAATATTAACATGTGTGTGTGTGTGTGTGTGTGTGTGTGCATATAAAAATACACACACAAAAATTAGTATATATATATATGTATATATATTTATATGAGTTGTATATATAGTATGTATATATTAATATATATATATATATATATATATGAATAATTGTATATATATATATATACATATATATATGAATATATGAATATGTATATATGAATATATATATATATATATATGTATATGTATGTTTATATGTTAATATGTAAATATATTTAAATAAATATGTATATCTTCTATATAGAGAAAAAGGAGTCGGTGGCACTGTCCATTTTTCATCGGTGAGGGCATTTATGTCTTTTCACCAGGCAACTGCAAGTGCATACTCCATTTTGACATGTCTTTGCCTGCATCTATGATTGAACCCACCATGGCTCTACTTGGCTTCTCATTGGCATTTTCTCGATTTTTCCCCCATCTCTCTCTCACATGTGAGATACTGTGTACCTAAAACTCTACAAGTGAAAAGTAGGCAACGAGGATTTGGAGTGGCTTTTTGGTGTTTTGTTTCACTGTCTTGGTTGCATTCTCATCTTTCTTCTTTGCCTTCTGCGTTTGTACTCATACATGGCATCTGGCCATTCTTCATCCTCTGGATTATTTGTAGGCTACTTGTTGAAGGATTCTCTATAGAATTCTTTGTCTAGACTTCAGATGAAGAGGTCAGTGTACTTGATTCTCCCTTTCCCGCACGTTTCTGGAGTTTTTCATTATTGGATTAGCTGAAATTATGCTAAAAATCTCATATTTTCTGCCAGTTTATTTTCACAATGAGGTACATATAGACAGAGAGGGAGAGATGGAGGAGAAAGTGAAAAAAAATGAAAAAATAAAGTGTGATTCAAGGGTATTTTATAACATGGTTTAAGTGGTATGCGTGCTAATTAATTTGCGATTTTTCCTTGAGAGGGATGGCTTTAGAGGCTGGGTGGTTGTACTTGTCACCCTTAAAATTTATAAAAAAAAACCCCAAATTTTTAATGGCAGTAAGTGTGATTCATTTAGAAAATAGATTTTTTTGTGATGGGTTCTCATTTGTCAAGAGCGGTACTAAAGTGGTGTTTGTTGATTGCTTTCATGATGGTTTTGTTTGCTTGGTAACAGTTGGGTAATATGCAGTTAAGGGTTGAAAGTTGGAGCATAAAGTGCTTTTGACCTTTGCTTTTGCTCTCATGTTTCTAGGCCTAAATGCTATGATTCTTTTTTTTTTTTTTTAAGGAGTTATAATGAAGTACTATTGAAACACTTAAATCTCTTGAAATATTCCCTGTTGCTGGCTTGGAAAGTCCTTAATTAATCAGTAGATTCACGGTTTAGAGTTTAAATTTGGTGCTAATTTTGTCTAAAGATATTAAAAAGACAAAAATATATGTTTTCAATTACACACTGAATTGAGAGTTTAAATGTTGTTTTCCTTTTCTCGTTCTTTTTCATTATGTTAGGAATGGACATAGTTGAATATGTCATCCCACAAGATCTGATGTTTTAGTAAAAATAATAGATATAGAAAAAGATGGTCATGTCACATATGAGTATTCCTCTCCATAATGGATTAGGATGACCCTGTATGATTTTGATCAATGTTGATATTTCCAAAACTATTTGGTTAGTTGTAACTATTGTTGTTTGTATCATTACCATCTTTGTTACCCTTACCTATTGTTTGTTGCTTACCTTCAAATGAGTGTTGCTCACTCTGAGGAAATTTTTTCAGTATAGAAAACTAGATTCTTGTTTCAGTTCTTGCTGGTTTAAAGGGAAAAACTAGATGTGAGACTATTTTCTTCTTATAATTAATGGTTTTGGCATTAGTAGCTACATAGTGTTCTGTCTTGATTTATTTTTTTTTTTAAAAATTAATTTCTCATAACTTCATAATGCTCATTTCACTAAGTAAATGGTGCTCTTTGGATATAATTATGCCAACTTGGATTAAATTTTATCACTTGAATCTTCATATGGCGATTTAACTATTCAACTTGGAAAGAAAATAGACAAGAGGATATGTGTGAAACCCCAGTCGAAAACAACCTTAGAGTAAGGGGGTTGGGATGCATATCATATTTTATTTCATGGTTTAATATATTATCATATGAATTTTTATGTGTTCTGGATTCGAGTTTTATTGTCTTGAAGTCTTGTTGGTGAGTATTGTGTGAGAGGGGCAAAATGGTAACTTTTGCCCGGGGTGAAAATAGGGAGATAGCCTATGGATTGAATATAAAATAATTTTTCTAGTAGAAATAGCAACAAGAGTTGTTGTGGTTTAGTGGTTAGAGCTTTGGAATTAATTATTGAGGTATTGGGTTCAAATTCCATCATAGAAGCTTTAGCTAGCTTAAAGTTTATTTTTGCTTAGGGAGGATTAGTTTCGGCCTTAAGAGCCTAGAACAAGGTGGTGATAATGTCCTAGGAGAGACATGTTAGGAGAATTCTCATTTCACTCTTTACTCTACTCGAAATTCTTGAAGGCAAATTCATTCTTCCTTGTTCTTTAATTTTTTCTCAATGCTCAACTCATTAGTTTGATCAAGGTGTTCTAGCCTTTTCTTTCCAGAAAATTTAGTAAAGTACTGAGGCCTTTTAGGATCAAAATGTCTTGGTAAAAGACTACCTATGGTCTGAAAAAAATATGGAAGAGTTGTGAGGAATTCCATGAGGAAAATATCTCTAGTGAGCTTGCTAAAATTTCACTTCAAATTAGTTCCTCTTCCTTCATGGCATGAGCTGAAATTTTCCAGCTTGTTGTACCTTCAAAAGGGCGAAATTTCTAGCTAACATTCCCTTCCAAATGCTGCCAGAAAAATGGTCTTTAGGATCAGTTTGAAACTTGAAAATTCTGGGGCAATTTCGGACTGCACAAGCTGGAGCAAAACAGAAAAAAATCCTGTACGAAAATCAGTTTTGAGAGCCCAAAACTAAGCTGTTTTCTTCCAGATTTTGTGCAGCACCTTAGCCATGCTTTTCCTCCATGAAGAAGGCTGGAAACCAGTCTTGAATACCCCTAAAACCCCCTTCCAGCTCGCTGCAAAATGGTTGGAAGAAGCAGACGAAAATCTGCCAGAAAATTCACTGTGCAACGAAATTTCTGTGCAGATTTTTGTCCAGCTTGTTTCCTATCTCTCTTCCAGCCAAAACACCAACCCTAATCTGTCAAAACCTTCCTTAAACCTCCATCAATAGAGCTCCATTGATCCCCTTGAACTTCTACACGAAATTCCATTAATGGCTGTCCAAAAATCTCTCAAACAAATCCCTGCAATTTCCAAAATTTCAGCCATCTTATTTAGCAACCTTCCATAATATTTTGCTCAATGGACCAGACTTCTTCATCATCATTGTACACCCTACTTTCGGCCACCATAAGCCTCCATAATACAGTATTAATCCCACGAAATTCTGCTCAAACAATGAGCCATGGCAGACTTCAAAGCTGTCCAAACAATCAAGATATTCTTAGGATATTTACTTTCCAAATTCACTTCCTAAAAATATTCTTCAAGGATTGTAACAACTAACCTTTCCTTTTCCCTCTCAAATCAGAGAAACATCCTCCTAAACCCTACAGAATTTTGGCAGCCCTCATTCCACAGAAAATTCGGCAGCCACAACAACCATTCCTCTCGATTTTTCTTCAGCCATCAAGAACACACACTACACCAAGAACACCTACTACTTCCTTTCACCTAATACCACTCCAAATCACTTCAAACCACCTCTAAAAATCCCAGACTTCATCTATTCATTGCTGTGAGTCCATCCGTGCCATTTTTAACATCAAACTACAAATTCCAACTTGCTCTTTTGGATAAAAAACCAGAAATTTTGTGAAAGCTCAAGAACACCTTCAAGGTAGGTTTGTTCAATCAACTTCATCTTCGCTAATCTTTGATCTCTAATGAATATATATGTGATTAAACATGCTAATGTACTCTCTTCTTCTCTTTTTTCTCTCTCTCTCTCTCTCTCTCTTGGCCGAATGATTTCATCAACCATGGCCATGCTTCCTTCATCTCCTTTGGACGGATTTAGGCATCTAGGGGTTTAGATTCATTCGAAACTCCTTCAAGGTATTCATCAATCAAGTAAGCCTTTTTAACCCTTCTTTTAAATTCTAGACTCATGTCTCTAGGATGATGTTGATAGAAGATGAATCATGAATAGGGTTGAGTATATATTGTTGTGATGAGTTGAGATTGAAGCATGAATATATGTATGAATATGTTGGAGATGGGATTTTTGCATGAGTTGCTTATCTTGGTTGAATATATGGTGTTCTAGGGTTTGATGTATGTCTCCATGATCAAGTATGCTAGAGATTATGTCATCTATGATGAATAGGAATTATATTCTTGTGTGATTATTGAAGCTATGATTATATTTATGCTAGTAATAGTTAGATCATGCCTTAGTAAGTCTAGATCTATGCTTATATACATGATTTGGATGATTTGATGAATTGAAGGATTGTATATGCTCATGATTGTGGTTAGCCATAGAAATATGATCATGACCTAGTTGTCCCTAAGCTAATTTTTATTTCATGAATAAAATATTTCATAATGGGATTTTGCTAGTAATTTCCAAAAAACCCTAGGAGGGGTAAATTTCGATTATTATATATAATAAGGATATTTTAGTCAAATAAATAATAGCTTTTGCTAGAAAATAAAATATATAGATATTATATATAGAATGATAATATCAAATAAAGTCTTTTATGGAAACAATCATAATTAGTAAAATATTTATTACTAAAAATTTAATTATTATCTTTTAATCAAAACCTATTAAAATTTTATTTATTGTATTCAAGCAAGACTCATTAAATTTATTTTCAACTAATTTTAGTTATCATTTATTTTCTAACAACTAAATTATTAATAAATCATTATTTTACCTAATTCCACTTAGGACTCTTCATCAAATAAACTCTAAATCTTTCTTAGCAAGATTTAAACCTTCAACTTATTAGTACGTATTTTCCAAAACACTAATTATTTTAAATATCAAATTAGACTTAGCTTATAAACCCTTTTTATTTATTATTTGGCCTTAAAGCTTGGGACACTAGGATCATGGTAGTAGTGAGTTGAGTTTGTTTTATTTGTGAAAGTCGATTTTGGACTTGATTTTCTTTTGGGATGATCTAGAAAGTGTTGTAATTAATTTATATGAACTCTTTGATAGATTTAGAAGATTGTCAAGGGTAGGGACCAACCTACTAGAGTTCATACCCTAAGCTTAAGGATAAGGTAAGTTCCATTGCATTCATGAAATTGATTTTATTTTATTATCTTGGTTTGAAAGTAAGGTTGGTGAGTATCTTTTGCAAATATGAAATTTTTATCATGGTAGCTGATTTTGAAAACCTCTATATTTGGAACCTTCTTATTTTGGAAACTTTCTACATTTGGAAAACTTCTAATTTTAGAAACTTCTAGATTTATAAATTTTTAAAATGTGTCAGGCATGACTTAGGAGCCAAGCATCAAACATTTTGATTTGTTTTGAATATACGAGAGATAAATTTTTGGGCATGCATCTAATTTTTGAAAATCACAGCATGACTTATTTGAGCATATGGCTCCTCCACTATGAATTTGTGGAATAAATTATTAACTTAAAACCATGCCTTCTAAAATTTTTGTACGAGTTGAAAAATGTTGTTTGGAACTGTATTGAGCTAATTTTGTAAGTTCCACTATGGAGCCTTATGAATTGTGAAGATTGAATAACGTTGAGTACTCAATGGGGGCTAGGCCTTTATACTAGCCTTTGGTTGGACTGGGGATATCTCTCGGCAGGTGGCCACCTCCGAGAGGTTGACTCTTTTCGATCAGGGCGTCAGTATAGAAAGTTGAGTTGTCCTCAGCTAGCGACGGGGTTCTAGTAGAATCGACGGCCGGAAGTGGGACAACCGGTTTGGACTGAGTGAGAGAGGGAGGAGTATCTCACTCGGTAGGATGTACACCTACCAGCTATTAGGGGTCAAGTGCTTCACAGAAGTGAGAGCCACCTCTGTGCCCTTTCACCAGGTGTTGGGGGTCAAGTGCTTCACAGGAGTGAGAGCTACCTCTGTGCCCTTTCACCACCTGTTGGGGGTCAAGTGCTTCACCTGGTGTGAGAGCCACCGCTGTGCCCTGTCAGATTAACTTGGTTGCTTAAATTGATGAGCTATTTTCGTGGAACTATTTTAAAGTGTCATTGGAATTTTATTCAAAGCTCAATATCTTTTAATTATTCACATCTATCCAAACAGAATATTTTAAGAGCATTTTGCTTCATGACTTCTCACTACTATCTTCCAAAAAGTGATAGTTAAATTTGTAAAGAATGCATGACAAGCTTTTGATATACTGCTAGTGCATGCATCATGAAAAGTGTTTTGTCTTTCTAGCCCAACTCACACACGGGGCTTACTGAGATTTCTGTCTCATCACTTTTTTTACCATGATTTCAGGTCGATCCTGCCGTGGGAATGAGTAGCTAGTGTTATCTGCCTTGGGAGATAATGTTGTCATTTATTCTTATGTACTGCTTTAGGGAGTTGAGAGTGGATAATTTTTTTATTTATGGATTTGTGTTTAGGAATTCATGGATTTATTCTTAGGATATAATAAATTTTTGAGTTAAAGTATTATTTTAATCCGCTATTTTATTTGGGTGACCTAGTTATAAAGACCCCTTGTCCTTTGGACGGGGCGCAGGCCTAGGTAGCGGGGTGTTACAATATGTTTTGTTTAATTTGATTTTTTGTGTATGGAACTATCAAGTGGCTTCAAATGAGAAACAAGAAAACAAGCGGCTTGAAATAAATTTTCCTTTATGGGACAATAGATGCAGTTGTGCTACTATTTTGCACTAATGATTAGTCAACAAAAGGTCCTTGGTGAAAATTATGCTGCTATCTCTGAAAAGGAACATGATTATGGAACTGCATATTCTCTAGGTTGTATTTAAAGCATAGAATAATTCTAACTATAGCCATCAATTGTTGAACTTCTGACTATAGCCATCAACCATTGAACTTCAGTTTGCCCGGCTTGAAAATTAGAACCCACAACATTTATTTCTTTTAATCTAAGAAGAAAATGCCTTTTCTCATTTGAATTACTTCTGTATGTTCTCCATAATGTTACAATAGGCCTACCTTATAAATAGAATTATTGTCCTAAAGTGACCAGAAGTGTAATAGTCTTCTACAGATTATGCATTTCATCGCAGGCGGCTTTTGCTTGAAGAAAGTTGGACATCAGACTCGCCTTGAAGATCATTTCATTCTTACTTTTGAGACATCTTGTGAGTTAAATGATGTAGTTTTGTTCAAATATGACTGCTTAATACCACTAGACTTTTTTATACCATCTTTTGTTATCTTGGTCTGAAACTGACACATATATGTGATGGAGAAAAAAAAAATCCAATAGGCTGGTGGTTAATTTCATAAAGTCAGGATAATTCTAAGGGGCAACATGCTTAAGTGTAACTGGTTATGCTCACCAGTTTGCTAACATGAAATTCTCTTCCTCTGTATAATTTATTCAAGTGAAAGCTTTTCTTGATGAACTAAACGTCATTAATTTACTCTGTGATCAATTGTCCCAATTGATGAATTGCAATAAGAATTGATATCTACCATCAATTTGAGATGGATTCATTGTCAGAGTTTCTGTTCAAGTTTTTTACTATTTCTTCATTTGAATATCCAGTTTATTTCATATCATCAGCTAAAATACTTTTCCTAGCTTGAAATGCACAATTTTGTTTGGCAGTCACTGTGAATGAAGTGGAGGTCCTCTAAGTTCTATATGAGAAATTATGCAATTCCATAATAGATGATGATCTTATTCTACTTTACATACATAATGGTGATTTCATGAAGAATCAATACTATAGTCTTGACATATGCTTGAAATGGCTCGTCAACTCTTGTAAGTGAAACTATTGTTATATATAAAAAAGGTACAGTGCCTTCTTTTTTAAAAAAATATTATCATTGACATAGCTCACACTAATGATTATGTGATTGTATTATATAGTGATTATTTTAATCTAAAGAAACATACTGATCATCATTGATGTCGTGCAAATGAAATATTCATATTTTGTTATATATGACTTTAGCAAAAGATGCCATGATTCTAATATTTTTCCCACTAATTTCCTTTTATTACTGCATTTTATCATTATTGCTGTAATAGAAATCCAAGCCTTCCATTATACCTGCTGTTGAATTTGAGCCTCCTAGATGTTCATTTAATCCTGCATCTAAAAGCCACCAGGCTGCTTTTGATGTCTACTTATTTGGTACTTTAAACTTAAATTCATCTGTTCCAGAAGACCTTACTTTATAAACCCCCCTCATTTTTTCCTTCCTTCTGGGTATAGGATTCTTTGGCTCTTATTGTTGCAAATGAGATGCAGAAAGTTTATCAAGAGGAATTAGGGCCTGAGCATGTCCCTCTAATAGTTCCTGGGGAAGTTATTGATGAAGAGAATGTAAGCATTCTTTTTCATTTGTTGGTTTCTTCATGGCTTTTTATGTTATCTTTTTCGCTATTGTGACACTTAATATATCTGTGCACGATTAGTTGGCTTACAAGGTGTTGTGCAGATGTATTTTCTTGATGCAAATGGTGGGAGTGATGATGACAATCCAAATGAAGGCGAAGATGAGGATCTTGACAAGAGGTCAGCTACATTTATTATGCTATCCTTCTAATACTAAATACTACCATTTCTATTCTCTGGGCATAAGTGTCCAATTGTTATCTTACTTTTAATTTTTTTTTTCTACTTGTCTATCACCATGCTGTTAAGTTTTCATGTGATCTTTAATTCTTTTTGGTCAACCAATCTATGATTTTCTTGAAAGTATAGTTGTCCAATTGAGTTTCTGATTTTGCTAACATTGCACTGAGATTTAGGTATGTTTTTGGTTTTTATATGTCATCTATTGTTGAACTCATATATGAATATGTGAAAGTGTTGCTTCTACATTTTGATTATTATCTGATGTATTTTGCACCATTATTTAATTGCCACAGGTATCCGAGCTCGTGCCTTGTGCGAGACAGCCACCTAGTATTAATATATATATGACTATATATATTGACATATATATATATATATTAATATATGTATTCATCTATATGAATACATATATTAATATATATATTTATATGAATTATATATATTTGTATATATGTTTATTTATATATGATTATATATATATATATGAATATAAGAGTATGTATATTTGAATATGAATATATCTCTGTCTCTTTCTCTCTCTCTCTCTCTCTCTCTCTCTCTCTCTCTCTCTCTATCTCTCACTATATATATATATATATATGTATATGAATATATATTAATATATATCCATATGTATTAGTGTATATATATATATTAATATATAATAATATATTTGTATATATATGTATATATATTAATATGTAATATATATACATATATATGTATATTAATATATGAAGACACACACAAATATAGATAAATATGTATATTTGTATGAATATATATATATATATATATTTATTTATGAATTTCTAAATATGTGTGTGTGTATGAATATGAATTTATATGCATGTATATGTATATATATATTTATATATTAATATGTATATATATATATTATGTATATATGAATATATATATATATATTTGTATGTATATATGTATATATTAATATATGAACATTTGAATATATATTTGTCCTTGAATTTTTTTTATTTTAAAACTTACCACCAAAAAAATTAATTTTTTAATAATTTTTTTAATATTTACAAAATGATCGCCAAAATTTTTTCATATTAGTCCCTATATTTTTAAATATTTATAGTATGACAACAAAAAATTTTTTGATTGGTTAGTAAATTTTTAAATATTTACAATATAACGCTCCACTCTTTTTGCAATTATTCGCTAACATATATGTGTGCATATATAAGTTTGTACACACACACACATATATATATATATATATTTATATAATATAATAGGTAATAAATAAATAAATTATCAATTAATTTTTTCCAAATGTACATAGATGTCTAAATTTTCAGCATATTATTAGATAATATGCATTGATAGTAAATTTATATGATGTTTTATATTTTATTTAATATATATATATATATATATGTAGTATTTACATATTTGTTTATTAATATATTTATATATATGATGTATGTGTGTGTGTGTGTGTGTGTGTGTATTTATGTGTATATATATTTGTAGAAAATATTTTTAGAAAATATAATGTATGAGTCTTTTTTTCTAATTTATCTTTATGTAAAATATTATTTAATAAAATTGATGACATAATTATTAGCACATAGCTTTTAAAATTATATAACTATACAAAATAACATATTATATTAAATAATTTTTTTAGTAGTAAATTTAATATGATTATTATATTTTGTTATAATACTAATGTTTCAAAAAACTAAAATAGAACTTTACAAATAGTTTAAGTAAAAAAAAAAAAAAAAAGATATGACCAAACATGAAGTTTGGCCCATCGATTGAGTGCACGCATTGCACTCCAACTAGACCAGGGCAGTGTGTAATGACTCTTTGGCTTGGAAAGTTTCCTCCCCAATGCAAAAAATTTTGTTTCCATTGATGGTTTTTGGTGATAAAGTTTTCCTCACAAAAATGTTTATAAAAATTTTTTTATGAACATATTTAATTTGTGAAATTAAATTGGCCCTTTAGTGACAACTTTTTGTCGTGAAAATATAATCATCAACGACAAAATGACACTTTTAGTGATAAAAATTTTACAATTTTTGTGACAAAACTTTTCCTAGTGAAAAGTTGAAGCTTTAATGAGAAAACAATTTTCCTCACTAAAAGGCTCACATTGGCAACAAAATATTATGTTTTGTTGCCCAAATGTTTTGGCAATGGCGCTTTAGCGACGAACTGGCGCCAAATTGTTTTTCTTTGCAGAAGGGCTTCAACGAGGAAAAAAAAGGCTTTAGCTAAGAAAATATTTTGTCTCGAAAGTCTATTTTTTTTGTAGTGAGATTGAAAGGAATGATGAATAGGAACTTGTGCCCCCACCAAAAGATATAAATTGATAGGCACCAAGTGGATATTTCAAAATAATAAAGATGAGCTTGTTAACATTACTAGAAATAATGCAAGATTAGTTGTATAGGGTTACACATAGATTGAAGGCATTGACTTTGATGAAAGATTTATTCCTGTAGCAACATTGGAATTTTTTTAGACTATGACTTATTGTTTCTTGTGTCAACAATTTCATTCTTTAACAAACGGATTTGAAGAGTGCTTTCTTGGACAAATTCTTACAGGAAGAGGCATGTTAATGAGTTCTTAAAATGTTCATATTTTCATGTCATTTGCACTATAATTATTCAAGATTTATGACTAGATGACTACTCATTTCCTCCATTTTCCCTAGTTTTCTGTATATGTTGTAGGTGCTAATAATTTCACACTTTAACAAATGGATGTGAAGAGTGCTTTCTTGGACGGATTCTTACAGGAAGAAGCATGTTAATGAGTGCTTAAAGTGTGCATATTTTCATGTCATTTGCACTATAATGATTTAAGATTTATGACTAGATGACTACTAATTTCCTCCATTTTTCCTAGTTTTGTGTATATTTCGTAGGAGAAGATGTATTAAAGAAACAAGGTACAAAAGCATGAGAAGAGAGTTGAAGAAGATTAAACTAGTGCCTAATAAAACATTAAATAGGTGCTAGTTCAATTAAAAGATCCAAAGAATTCAAACTACTAGGAGTAACCGACACCTGTATAGACCAGTTAATCGGCACCTGTATAGACTAGTGAATCGGCATTGGTTCATAGCTTAGTTTTGAATAAAGTAAGTAACTAGAGTCAGGTAGGGCATATGAACAGGTACCGATTAATGTTATAGAGGACACTATTTTGAGGTTTTTAGGGCTTCTTCAAAGTGCACTATAAATACCTCTAACTCTATCATTTCAACAATAGAGGAAAAGGCCAACTAAAACCCTAGAGTACTAAGGGAGATTCCAAGAAGAGGACTAAGCTTCCACTCAAGAGAAGTAGGGCAGTTTCAAGGAAGATTCTCAAGAAGAAGAAGGGGCCAACTTGTCTAAGAGTTTGCTATCTCTTTTCTTGTATTGCGTGATTTGATTTTGTTTGGGCATTCATGGATTTATGATGTTTTTAAATGGTTGAACTTTATTTGTTGAATCTTGATTTCTATTTTAATTTATTGTAATCTATTTTGGGTATGCAATTAGCAGATCTGAATTGTGTATTTTGATTGATTAGGTTTTCTTGTCCTAATGAATTCGAGAGATAGGGTTAGGATTTAGAGACTTAATTGGTTAATTTATTTGGTGGGTTTTCCTTTGATTAACTCAAGAGAATGGTTGAAGAATATGAACTAGGTGATTGAAGAGTTATGAGGTTGCCTAGAAATAGGAACACCATTTCTAGCAATTTAAGATAGGTAATAAATCTTAATGCCTATTGAATTTGATTAGTGAGGTAGAAACACACATTAATTAGATTACTGGTAGAGGACTCATAGCTCAAGAGAGAGAGAGAGAGAGAGAGAGAGAGAGTCTTGTACACTATTACGCATTGGTGTTAAATTTGGATCGTTAATTAGCTAGTTTAGTTAATTAAGGTTTAACTTACATTACTTATCTCTTTTTTATCATTCTTTGGGCTTGGTGATCTTGGATGGTTTCTTGTACGATAGGGTTACATTTTTATCTTGATAATTAATCAATTTTGCATATACATTTTGATTGGCCAAACAATGAAATAAGAGTGAATTAGGGGTACTTGTCACTTATCTTTAGCATCTTCGATACTTGCCAACTATACTTTATACTACACGATGGGTATACTTGTCCACATGTGTGTTGCATATGTAAAATTGGCATTTCAATGGAAAACTTGATTAATTTGGGATGATTTGGGATAATATTTCCTAGTGAAGAACATGTAGACACTGCACGTATCAAGCTTTTGGCACCGTTGTGGGGGATAAGTTTGACAAAATCTTTAAAAGCTTAGGTTTGGTTGATTTGGCCTTGTGAATATGTATACACTTATGCATAGTTATAAGTTGGTTGTAGATATTTGTTTGTGTATTGTATGGTGAACTTAGTTAATTTGGCCAATCATATTTGAGAATTATATTGTTTTGTTATTGTATAAGCTTTATCCTTTTATAACTTTGGAATTTCATTGATTGGTATGTTCTTTGATAACTTTGTTTGTTGATTCATTTATTCTTTGACAATTGCTTATTGGGATTCTTTGGTATGGAGATATACACTCTAATTTTTTTTTGGCTCTTAGGATTTGTTATTTTAAAGATGAAGTGATTAATATGTGAAGAGCATTCAACGTATACATATTTTCTATATAAATTATACTTTATTTATTGTAGAATAATGCTTAAATGATTACCCATTCCCTTATTTTTATATTGTTTAGTGTTTGATCAGATAAAGAAGGTTGAACAAAGAGAAGGATGAAAAATGGTTGGAAATTGAAGAAAAAGAAAAAGAGAATAAGAAGATATCAAAGCATGCACCGAATTAAATACAAAACGGGTGTGGCTCAGCAAAAGAAAAGAAACCAACACCAGCTAGGAAATGCAACAAGTGTATGTTGCCTTATTGAACATGCTACATAATTTAATTTCAACAAGTGCTAAGAAGAAACAAAGAGTTTATTGGAATGAACAGGCACTTGTTATGTACTGAAAGCCAAATAAAGTAAAGAGCAGGCACCTATTTGCACAGATAACAAGCGCCAGTTGGCATCGCATATTAGTTCTACACTTTTGTTTCAGCTACGATTTTTAGGGCTTCCTTAGGCCTATAAATACAACCTTTCTGGACAAAAAAAGTGTGGCCAACAATAGAGAAAATGACTTACTCATATAAGATAAGAGAGAGGAGAGATTTCAAAGTTGCCAAATAAAGATTGAAGATGGAGATGAAGAACAAAGCTTGTCCTTAAGGATTTTTTTTACCTCTTCTATTTATTTTTCCCTTGTCAATGTATATTTTATTGTTTTAATTGTTCTTAAAGGGATGAACCTAATTATTTTTATATTAAATTTACTCTTGATTTATTAGATTTTAATTTATAATGAATGATTATTTGCATTTATTTTGTTAGATCTATTGTTTATGTTTCTCTTCTCTAACGAATTCGAGAGTGGGATTAGAAATTAAGTTCGAAATGAATGGATTCAATGTATGTTTCCCTTGATTTACTCAAGAAAGAAGTTGAGGGATTAGAACTTGGTAATCATTGGGAGTTGACATTGCCTAGAGATAGGGGTATCAGTTTTTTTTTTCAAAACTCTAGGTTTTTGTACTTAATGTTTGTTAGGTTCAGTTAGGGAGGAGAGATACCTTTCTATTGGCCTAAGAATAGAGAATCCATAACTCAAGAGAGAATGAGTTTTGCATTCGTGACTCTACTGGTTTTAGAATTGAAATTCGATTATCTTGGGTTGTTTTTTGTACTTGGCTAATTGCGAGGGATTCTTAACAAGCACATATTATTCACCCTATTTCTTATCCTTGATTTTTTGATGACCAATCTTGTGTGGGGTTGTATTGATTCTCTAGGTTCCCCATTATAATTAATCGATTTTATTAATTCATTAGGCTAAACAATAGAAGAAGAGTTAGTAGTGGTATCATTATCCTTTCCTGAGGATTTTCTGCACTCGCTATTTTGACACTATACTATACAATAGGTATACTTGCCCAATATTATGGTTTGATTGTTTTGGCATTTTAATTAAAATTTGAATGTGTGTTTTTGTTGGTAATATTTCCCACACTCAAAATTGTGCAACACGTTTTTAGTGCCGTTGCAGGGGAATAAGGATAATATAATGAAAACTTAGATTTTATTTATTTAGCTATGTATTTATTGGTGAATATTATTAATTCTTTTATGTAAATACTTGATTTTATATTTATGCATAGTACTAACCACACTTGTATATAAGCTTCTTTTCATTTTTATACCTTGTTTGTATGTTGTTTTGATTCTTTATTTTTAGTCATTGGAATAAATAAATTATATTGAGTTCTAGTGTGTTGTATCATTAAGTTTGTTTCTATTATTTTTTATGTTGTTGTTTTGGGAAATTTTATATATTGGATTCATTGGACTTAAGTTTTGTTCTTGTATTTATCCTTGTTATTGTGGAATATTTTTGTTGTTGTTGTTGAGAAATTTTGTATTTTGTTGTTGTAGTAGTGTTTGTAGGATGAAAATATTATTGTAAGTTGAGGAAACCTTGTTATGTAATTTTGTTTTAAGGATCCAATTGTTGTTTTTTTGGTGGGTTTTGAGAATTTGATTGTTGTTTTGAGGATGAAAATATTGTTAGTAGTTTTGCTTGTTGTTGTTGTACTATATATGTTGGTGAAGGTTTAAAAATTGATTGTAGTAGTGATGAATGAGTAGAGGAGTTGGTGGCTTGTAAGGTGGTTGTTTTTGTATTTTTGTGTACTATTGATTTTTGTTTGGAGATGTTATTAAGTTTTTGTAATCTTCTACATAGTAATTTTTGTACTATTGATGCTCTTTGTTGGTTGTTTGAGAGACTTTATTGTGATTTTGAGTGTTTGTAGTATTTATGGATTGGTGGTTTTGTTGTGGTAATAATCTTTTGAGTTTCTTTTCAATAAGCACACTAAGTCTTTGATACTTCACTTTTCCTTGATATTTTATTGAGTTTAGGGTGTGTGTTGTAAGTTGTATACTTAGTTCTACTACTTGGTATATTAGTGTTTTGTTGTGTCTATAGGTTATGTAGTGATAATAGTGTATTAGCATATATATTGATTTGGGGGGTATTCCTAGTTAAAATATTTGTTTTGTTCTATTATTGTGTTGTTTTGTTATGTTATTGCTGTTGATAGTAGTGTATATTTTATTTGGTAATCATGTAGGTCTTGGTATTTTATTAGTTTAGCTAATATTCTTGTAACTAGTCTTGTTGTTTGGACTGTTATAAAAATGATTCCTTATGATATTTCATTTTTAGGTTATTCTTTTTGTGTATAGTTGATTCATGAGGTGTATAGTTGTTGTTTGAATTTTCATTTGGTAGGTTTTTGGTTTAATTGGTGATATTTTTTTTGGGTAGAAGAAACAATAAATTTTGCAGGAACAAGAAACAATTGGTGCCTAGTGTACAATAAAATGGCGCCGGTCATTTACAGAGTACAAAAATTTTCAAGACACTGAGAGTAACCAGTGCTAGTTACTAACTAATACGGCGTCGGTTAAAAAGAAAAACAGCTTTATTTTATTTTCTTTTGATTCATTTTGTTATTTTTCGTTTTAGAATTTTTACTTGTATTTTGTTTTTTATAGTCATTAATATTCTTTTGGACATGGAAGCCTTTTTCTCGCTCTCTCTTCAACAAATCTCTCTATCGACAATGTTTTAGCAATTGGAGCTTTCACATAATTGGGGAGTATTGCTATCCATTTACTCCTTTTATTTCTTCTAAGTCCCATTAGATATGCTATTATTGTGTGATTTGTAGCCAATGAGAACATTGTCCAATTTAAGTATGAGGGAGTGGTTGAGTAATATTCTTTACAAGTTTTATTTAGTAATTTTGGCATTTTGTAATATTGTGGGTTAAAATTTTGGTGATTTTTTTTGTGATAAAATTTTTCAAATTTGTTTTTGCATTTTGGGGCTAATTTTCAAGACATTTTGTTATATATATATATATATATATATATATATATATATTAGTTTGGTAGAGTTATTATTTCTCTTTTTGCTTGAGAATTCTACTTAAGACTTTTTTAGGAAAGTAGATGTTATGTATACTTATATATTGGACATGACATAGACTAAGTTTTAAGAAGTAAAGTTAACCTTGTTTATGCCTTTGAAAATGTTGTGAAGCTTAATTCCTTGAGACTAGGTGAGAATGTTGTGATGACATATAGAGTGTAGATTTTTGGCTTAACTCTAGTTTCGTGGCGTCCCCAATTATTTATTTATTTAGTTATTTATATATTCATTTATTTATTATGCTATATTATACAAAACTCAATATGTTGTATTAAGTATTATTCAATGTAAATAAAAGTAAATAGGAGTAAGAGGTAGGTTGCTCAATGCACCTATCGAAGTGAGGAGAAAAAAGGCTCTAGAAATACAAAAAGTATGCCAAATGATGAAAAACAATGTGTGATACAAAAAAGAAAAAATAAAAAAATAAAAGGAAAAAGGAGTAAAAATCCAATGGATGTTAAAAGAAATGCTAAGTAAAATCATTATAAGCACATCCTTTTGTAGAAAAAAATTTTGATGCAAAATTAGAGGCTCCTAGTTTACTATTTCAAAGTTGAATGTATTGTTATATTGTTTTTATCAAATAGAAATATAGACTTGTAATGTATTGAGATGTAACAATTTCATTCTTTGTACCTTTTTGTAAGCCATGATACTTGAGCTAGCTTGTTAATCCTAACTTGTATCAATCGCATTATTTGTATTCTTGACTCGAGAGGTAGAGTGAATCACATTAAATTGGTATAAACTTGTTTAATCTAGCTTTGATGTTCTAGGTTGTGTCTAAATTAATACACAGGTAAACATGGGATTAACTTAGATAGATAAGTGTTGGGACGAATACTAAAATGAAGAATAAAATCATATATATACTATTTTAACCTTATTGTATATGTTGACTTATTCTTGCTAATTTTCTAATTATGCTATGACTTAATTCATTCATTTATTTTTTGTAAACTAGTGGGGTTTTTTTTTTGTGAATAATTATGTTTTGCTTGTGGACAAGCAAAAGTTTAAGTGTGGGGAAGTGATGAGTTCTCAACATATACATATTTTCTAGAGTTTATTACAATTTATTCTCATTAAGTTGGAGGTAGTGGTGCTTTAGTACCACAAGTTGTAAAAAAAGGCACTAGAGGTCATTGACAATTAGTCAATGACAGTATTGACTAATGAAAATTACTTTTGTAATAAAATATCTACTTTGTCCAAACTAATTGTAAGATTTTAACTATCAGATCCTGATGTTATGATCTTACCTTAATACAAACAAATAGCATTTATTTGTGAAATTGTCTCTGTAATTTTAAAAAAGAATAAAAGTTATAACACATTTATTTTTAAATTAAAAAGTCATAATATTTTAATTTAAAAACTCTTAATAGGCTCCTTTGTTATTTTTTAAGACACATCATGGGAATTGAAACAACTTGAGTCACGATGTACTCGAATGTAACCATATGCTAATCATTTTTCCCTTTATTCCTTTTTATCATGAGGAGAAAAAAATTAGTATTACAATATTTTTCGAGTACGATCACATAAAAATTTCTTTTTCTATGAAATATTAGGTTTATTTATAATCATTGTTGAAAATATGACCCCTTAAACTTCCTATAAAGACACAATTACTTTTCATATAAATAATGTTAATTGTTCTAAATCATTAATATACAAATCAACCAATTGTACTGCTAAATATTTGAAATGAAACTCAAACATGGATAGATGAGTTGGCGGGATTATAATTGGTGGAGAAAAACTACAAAATCAGTGCAAAATAATTAAACTTGGGGTTTTAAAGAATAAAAAAGATAATTAATATTGGTAAAACAAAAATTTTATTAAAAAAACTAAATTACATTAGTCAATACCGTTATTAACTAATGGTTAATAGACCTCTGGTGCCTTTTTTACAACTTGTAGTACAAAAGTACTACTATCCCCTAACTTAATGGGGGTAAATTGCAATTAGCCCTATTTTCTATATAAATTCTACTATATTTGTTGTAGAATAATACTTAAATGATTACTCATTCCCTTATTTTTACATTGTTTGTTGTATGATCAAATAAAGGAGAGGTTGAATAAAAAAAAAGGATGAAAATGGTTGGAAATTGAAGAAAAAGAAAAAGAGAAGACGAAGATATCAAAGCAGGTGTTGGATTTACCACAAAATGGGTGCGACTTAGCAAAAGCAAAGAAATTGGTGCCACCTAGGAACTACAATAGGTGCCGATTACCTTATTGAACAAGCTATGGAATTTAATTTCAATAGATGCACGAAAGAAACAGTGAGTTTACTGGAAGGAACAAACGCCTGTTTAAGCCCCTAATAGGTACCAATTGTGCATTGAAAGACAAAGAAAGTAAAGAACAGGCGATGTTTTCACACATAACAGGCACCAGTTGACATCGTAGATTAATTCTGCACTTTTGTTTCAGCTGCAATTTTTACAGCTTCCGTGGGCCTATAAATAAACTTTTCTGGACAGAAATGGGTGACCGACAATAGAGAAAATCACTCACTCATAAGAGAGGGGAGAGAGGAGAGATTTGGAGGTTGCCAAGTGAAGATTGAATATAGAGATAAGAACAAAGTTAGTCTATAAGCTTTTATTTACCTCTTCTATTTATTTTTCCCTGGTTAATGTATATTTTATTACTTTAGTTATTCTTGAAGGGATAAATTGTATTAAATCTACTCCTGATTTATTATATTTTAATTTTTAATGAATGATTACTTGCAATAATTTATTATGTTGGATATATTGTTTGAGTTTCTCTTCTCTTATGAATTCGAGAGATGGGGTCAAAGATTGAGTTCCAAACGAATAGGTTCAATGTATGTTTTCCCTTGATTAACTCGAGAGAGAGAGATGTTGAGGGATTAGAACTGGTAATCATTAGAAGTTGATATTGCCTAGAGATAGGGGTATTAGTTTCTTTTGAAAATTGAAGGTTTTGTACTTAATGCTTCTTGGGTTCAGTTAAAGAGGTAGAGATATCCTTTAATTGGCCCAAGAATAGAGAATTTATAACTTAAAAGAAAGTGGATTTAGCATTCTTGACTTTACCAATATTAGAATTGAGATTCAATTATCTTAGGTAGTGTTTAGCACTTGGCTAATCGTGAGGGATTTTTGACAAGTACATGTCATTCACTTTTTTACTTATCCTTCATTTTCTCATAGCCAATCTTATGTGGGGTTGTGTTGATTCTCTAGGTTCACCCATCGTAATTAATTAATTCTATTAATTTGTTAGGTTAAATAATAGAAGCAAAATTAGTAGTGGTACCTTTATCCCTTTCCCAAGGATTTTTGCTATTGTGACACTATACTACACGATGGGTATACTTGCCTAATTGCGTGGTTTTAGTGTTTTGGCATTTTAATTAAAATTTTATTGTGTGTTTTTGTTAGTAATATTTCCCATACTCAAAATCGTGCAATAATGTGTCTGTGTTTATTTGAAGGAAATTTTTTCTGTATATGAGTAGAAGGTTGCAAGGTCATTTTGAAGATCTTGATCCTAAGATTGAGAGGACTCCATGAAGATTAAGAAGAAAAAAACAAGAGGAGAATTTGGTAGTGCAAGATCTTGAAAGAGATAGATTGTACGTCTTATTAGAAAATTTGGAGAATATGGAAAACTTGGATAGGGATATTTATAAAGACATTGTCTCATGCATCTTTTAGTTGTATTGGCGAGGTAGAGATATCTATTGGTGTAACTAAATGATAGTGAACCCATAACTTGAGAGTGAGTGGATTCTACCTTATTCTTTCATGGTTTTATAATAGTAATTAGATTGTGATAATTACTAGATTGATCATTATTATGATTTACAGAATTTCATCCTAATTACATGTCATTCTATCCTTAATTCTATAAATATTTTATTCAGTTTCTATTTGATCAATTTAGTTGGTAGCTTAAATAGAGGATAAAAAGTAATTAGTGTGTACTTGTTCCTTGAGAATCGATACTCGTTAATTCCCATCATGATGGGTATACTTGCTGATATGTGTGATTTGAGATTAATATTTTAATTAAAACTTGATTGAGAATGGATTTAAAATTGAATTGTTTTTATTACCCAAATTTGACGCATCAAGTTTTTTACTCTTCATCTTTTGTTTAACCTACCAACTAAATTGATCAAATAGAAACTAAATAAAATATTTACAGAATTAAGAACATAATGACATGTAATTAGGATGAAATTTTGAAAATAATAACATTGATCAATCTTGTAATTATCACAATCTAATTACCATTATAGCACCATGAAGGAATAATGTAGAATCTACACTCTCTCTCGAGTTATAAGTTCAATATCATTTAGTTACACCAGTGGATATCTCTACCTAAAAGACGCATGAGTCACAATTCCTTTATAAATATCCTTATCTCTAGGTGATAAGAGCATGAAATTCATTAATTCCTCTATCTCTAGGTGAAATCAACAAATCTTTGATTACCTCAATTCTTTACTTAACCTCTTTCTCGAGTGAGTTAAGAAATAGATCTAGAATTAATCAAATTGGAATAACCTTGTAACTTCTTTCTCAAGTGAATTAAAAGATGGAAATAATAAATCAATTAATCAAATCAACACTACGTAACCAAATACGATAAAGTGGTAACAAAATTGATTAAATCACTAATAATTAATACAATGTCATAAATTCAAAACATCATCTAAAAATAATTACAACATTGATCTCAACATTATTCAAGGAAAAGAAAACAAGGGGTAAAGAAAGAACTCATAGACAAGCCCTCTTCCTCTTCCTATGAAAACTCCTCTGGAAACAATGCTCATTTGATGAATTCTTTTTCCAAAGCTTGAATCTTGAATTTAATCTCTGAATTCACCATGTTTTACTTATGTTTTCCTTGTATATATAGCTTTCTAAGTTGCCAAAATCATTCCCTAAGAGTTCTGGGTCATGCACAAGTTAGATACTAAATTCTGTTCAAAATTGGGTTTAGCATCGATATTGGCCATCTAGGGCCCTATCTTAATTTCATCAAAAAGTAAAGGAACTAGCTAGCTATTACATCAAAACATCATAAAATCACCTCATATAGCTAGGTAAATAGGTACATTTAGGCCTTATCACTTATATTCAAAATTTTTAGAAAAGCACTAGCTAAAGTGGTATTTATAAAAAGGATGAACTCAAAAAAAACATAAAAGTTCTCAAGTCATTTAAATAAAATATTTATGTCCAAATAGAATGAGAAACATTTAACTTTGTAATAGAAAAACACCTAGCTACAATAAGGTTTAGAAAGCTGAGGAAATCACCTTGACTATCTTTCGTTCACTTGTTCACCTTTGCTAGCTTAAGGATTCTCTTAGGTCAGGTCCACTCACAACAATGCATTATATCATCCAAGGTACACAAGCGTGTAACTTAACTGCAAAACAAAAGATTAAACAGAATATACCCATCATTTTTCCTATGGTTATTTAAGGTTACTTAAGAAGTTCGCTTAGGTGAGCCTAAATAAGTTGCAAACACTCATTAAATTTCATGCTATTTTCTTCTTAATATCCATGACTTAAATTACACTCAAGTTCTCGAGGATCTCAACCGGTTCTTGGAAAAAAAGGAGTTAAAACAATCTATATCTTCCACTTAGGCTATTCGGAATTTCAGCAATGGCAGGCTTTAGTATTTCTTTCATAAATTCCTGCTCATAGCTCCAAATCATGTCAGATTGGTCCCATAATGTTCCTAGGACAATTATCTACAAAGCTAAACTCATGGTGTTCTTCAATAATTGACCATTTCATACAGTTGATTACACAAACAGATGTGGTCAGCTAGTGAACAAAGCTGAATTTCTAATTGTGATCACATTTTGCACAAGCCATATCTCCCAATTCTTCTTCATATCACACACTATTTAAACCTTCCAAGACCTTATTTATTAGGTCAATTATAGTGTTTTGATTAGCTTTACTTTGCTGCTCTTCCTAATAATCCAAATCGTCCCATATCCTCAAATATATCAAAACAGAAATTTTATACTTTTCTAATGGCAGTTTTGGGTATTCTTGATTCCCATTTTCAACCACCAAAATCTTACAAAATCTACACCAAACCATTTGTAGTTTTCAATCACATGTGTAGGTTCTATTACCACAATTCATATCCTTCTCATCTCAAAGAATATTCTAAAGTAGCTAACCAACCATGTACTTTATTCATTAGATAACACATAACTATATAACATTTCTTCCCTTAAATTCTCGTCTATCTCTCTTTAGCTAATTTTCAATTTTTAACTACTCCAAGGTTCATTATGTGAGCTATAAAACATAACAACACTCCTTCTTAACCAACAAACCAACATCTCAATGACAAAAAATTGCTATTTCTTCTCTCTTCCCAAAATTTTGAACGTTTAAACATGGTATTCACATCATAAACAGTCTCCGCGATAAATAAATCAACTCAATGAAATCTTACCTATTTAAGAGAGCAAAATTAAGCTTTCAAGTGGCCAATGCCTTCTTTTCTCATTGTTCTTCTCTTCTGGTTTCCTTTTCCTTTCCTTCTCTCATTTTCTTTCTTTTTCTTCTTGTTTCTTTCCCTCTATCTTCTTTCGGTTTTCTTCTCCCTTTCTTTTCTTTCTCTTCTTCTCTTTCTCCCTACTTTCTCTCTCTTTCTTCTTCGGTTCTCCTTCTTTTTCTCTCTCTTTTCTTTCTTCTCTTCTTTTAGTCTCTTTCTCTCTTCTCTCTTTCCCAGTTTTCTTCTCAATTTTCCCCTTTGTGCTTCTTATATATTTCTTACCTTATGAGTTGGCAACTCTAGAGCACCTTAGAAACTTGTAAAGGATGACTCATCAATTCTATGATACCTTGGAATCTAATAGAATCGTAAAGAAGTTTAAAGAAAATAATGGAACTTAGTAGAAAGTATTAGAAATTTATGGAAAATACAAGAATTCTCTTTAGTCTTCACGGTCAAAGCTAGGTCAAAAGAATGATCAAAAGTGTTAATTAGAGTGGGCCACCTTCATTAACTGTTGTGGGCCCCATGTATCACATTATATTATTTCTTATCTCATCTTTTTTAGTAGGCCCCACTTGGTGGACCTCCCTCCACCTAATTTCCTTATGAATCCTCTCAATATTCCATAGTTATATTTCCTATGTATTATAAGCAGATAATGTTTATATTATTATCATCACATATATACTTCTCGTTCTTCTCCATCAATAATTCTTCCATTTAATATTCACATAAGGAAGGGTATTACAATCTCCCTTTCTTGAAGAAATTTCATCCTTGAAATTTACACTTTCCTTGGTTTTCTATCAAATATCTGTTTTCAATTCCTTCTTGGTATCTGATTCTTCCTTATTCATGGTTGCTACACGAGTTCTGATAGGTCCTTTACTTTCCTTCATTTCTCCTAGCTTGAATCTTTCTTGAGCAGGTGATTTTCCTTTCTATCTCTTAACATATGGACAATTAGCTAAATTATGTCCCATTTTTCCACAATAATAACATGCTTTAAGTCTTTTTCTGCATTCCTTATAGGTGTGTCAACTATTTAGACAATAGGTACATCGCTTATATTCTATCTTTTCTAGAGTCTGTCCCTCTTTTCTTGAAAATTCCCTTAGTTTGTTGACTGGGTTCTGCTCTCCTTTTGTGATCCTCATAATTTTTTCTAAGTCTTCCTCTTCCAATCGGGAGGCTATTTCCACCGCTACACTGTAGCTAGTTAGGGCCAAAGCAATCAATGTTGCCATAATTCGAGTCACAATCCTTTTGTAAATTGCCGAGTTCGGTCTAATTCTTTTGCACTAATAAAGGGCAATAGTTTGAAAACCAGGTAAACTCAGTAGCATACTATCCAACAGTTCTCTCTGCTTGTCTAAAATTTTGAAATCCTTTTTCTTTTCTTTCAACTACCTAGTGACGTATAAATTTAATCTTAAATTCTTCCAAAAATTCTCTCCAAGTCTACACTTTTTGTTCATGTTCTCGTACTTCTTTCTTTCTTAACCACCAATCTTGAGTAGGTTTTTGAAATCTAAATATAGCAAATTAAACCTTCTTCTACTTCGAATAATCTAAAGCTATGAATATGTCTTCTATTTGTTCTATCCATGACTCAACCTATTGTTCTTGATCTGTCTTTCCATAAAACAGAGGATGATGGAGTTGAAGAATCGTTCTAATGCTCGATCTATTTCTTCTTCTGGGTATCATTCTTCTTATGTTGGGGATCCTACTAAATGCTGAAATACTATTGAAATCTTTTGTAACACGTGTCACTTCATTCTCTGAGAGTTGTGTTCCTGTTCTTGGTGTAATATTTCCAATAGTATTAGCTGAATTTCCTCCAATTTGACCTCCAGTATTTCCATGGGTAACTCTTCACGACATGTCTACTTATCTCTAAATCTATTTCATAAAATATTAAGAGAAATCATACATCATAATACCTCCTATACTATATCCCTTACAGTATAAGAAATCACGAGGTATGATAATGACAAGGAATAAGGTAATTTATGTATCTGCCAATTCACAATGCTTCACAACTTCTTCCATTTCTTTAATAAGTCCTTACATCTGTATCTTAGGTGAAACCTACACTTAACTGGATGCTACGAATTCGCTAACTGAGATTACTCTCTACTAATCCTTATATCTTCTACCACTATATCTATAACCATAAAGAAATATCAAGCCATTATGTCTAAAATCGTTTAACTTAAAGCTCTGATACCAATTGTAACACTCATATTTTTTTATTATAGTTGGTCGTATATTGTAGGATGTAGCTCCCATCTAATCTCCTAGATAAGAGGCCTTTATAACTAGCTCAACTCAATACACAACAGAGTTAATCAAAAAGGCTTTATATTAAACACGAGAAGTACATAGGGCTCAACATCTAATACATACGTCCCAAAAGAGAATGAATGTACTATACATATACAACTTCGTCCAAGGATTTATGTACAATCTCTGATACCTTTACAGAGTAGTATGAACCTCTGGGGTTCTACTACTATAATCTATACTCCAAAATTTTGAGAGAGGAAATAAGATACTTGTGAGTATAAAACTCAATGAATCCCGTATGTGCTAGTGTTTTTTTTCTAGAAAAATAACTTATAAATCAAATGATGTTTCAAACGTAGGTAAGATAGTATAGTTGAGCTTATCATAAATAGGGTGTGACCAAGTAGCAAGGAATCATCCTTTTTAGAAAAGCATGGAGTAAAATGCATTTGCCATTTTTTGAAAATTGTTCAAAATCTCATAAAGCAAGACATGCTAGTTCATGTTTTATGCATGAGAGGAGTTCAATGAATTTCACTCTACAATATACAAGAGTTAGTGCTTCTGCCAAGAGTTAGTGCTTACACTAGGAAGACAAGATAGTGCTTGCACCAGGAAGACAAGATAATACGTAAGCCAGGAAGACAAGATATGACTAATCCTAATATCCTATTGCCCCGTTCAGAGTAAAATGAATTTGAGAACTTAGCCAGGTTACTTAGATTTAACTATCTATACCACAAGCTAATATAATGGTTAAAGCCCTTGTTGAGTACTTAACACTTACACTTGTAACACCCCCTAAATAAATAGCCTAAATGGCCAGGGGTGTCACCCTATCCTTTGGACCATATGTCTTTATAATATAGTAGGATAAAAACCATAGGAAAGAAAGTAAAAGAGAAGTAAAAATCTTTGGTACCTAAACTTAAAATTACATTACAAAGATATTTGCTAAGATCGATAAAATATAAATTCTAAGTTTGGCTAAAAGAAAATCTAGTCATCCATCCAGAATTAAAGTTAACAAAAGTATCAAGACCTAACACTATTACAAAATAGAACTTTAAGTCTAGGTCTTGATAAACCTACATCCTCCATTAAACGTGATTATAGAAAATGTGTGAGATTGTAAATAATCTCAGTAAGTCCGAGGTGTGTGATTGTGGAACAATTTTCAAAATAAATTTCATGATGCATGAATAAAAATAATTTGAACGGATATGCTTATAACAAAATTTAGACGTATGCAAAATATAATTTTTGGGGAAAGGGATTATATTGTAATACAACGCTTAAACAAAATTTTCATCGGATAAAATGCTAAATTACAGAACACAATTATGGAACATATTTTTCATTTGTACAAAGTCTTAAACCCAAATTCTCCACATTAATCCCAATATTTATTAAGTGGCTAAGGCATAACCAAAGCTAAAAATAGCATGTAGGGTGTACATCCCTACCAAGGGAATGCCTCAAGCATTTTTCTCATCTAATCCATTAGGCGGATGTCTCACGTCCGTCCTCCGATTTTACCTATTGAAAATCGTGTTGCTAGCTAAAGACCCAGCTTGGTCACCTAGGACTGATCCCCTATCTAAAAAAAGACAGACATCTGGAGACGGCTAACTTTTCGATAGATTCTCCTAAACTAACGTAAGCGAGTCCTAGTACCTCGCTCATTGAGTACTTAATATCTAAATTTGATATAGTTTAAGAAATTCTCATTCTGATGTGGAATATATAATTTCATTTCGAAAGGAAAATATTGTTCTAGTAGTAGGTAACCATTTTCCAAGTTATGTCCGATCCAAAATCCAAAACTGCACTTTCCCCAAGATTTCCAAAAAAAAAAAAAAAAAAAACCAAAACCTTATATCCATTCTAGTACTTTGTTCAAAGAATAGTAATTCATTAAACACCATTAGCTTGTAGAAAGCAATAATAAATGGAGCCATTTGGATAGAGTTCATTCCATGATTTTCGTAACGTTCGCATGCATGAAATGCATAAGCATATTTTCATGAATAGCATATACTTGATGCAAGGCTCCAAAATTATATTAATCATGAAAAGCTCCACATAAATACTTAAGAATAAATAAACTATAATAAAACCATTATTTATGATAGGAGTCATTTACATGCATAAGTATTTTCCACAAGTGATAGGATCATAAATTAGATCATAAAATATTCATGCTATAAGCAAAAACATTTTTTGAAATTAAGCATGCATTATATGTGCAAAATCTTGCATAATTAAATATCATGGTATTTAGTAAGGATTTCGCATTTCATAATATGCAATTGTGAAAAATATGCTTTGGGATGCAAGGACTTCTAGCTCCTAAAAGAATTCATATAAAAGAAATTTTCATGGAAATTCAAGGACTTACCTCTTTTCCAAAGCTTAGCGAAATAACTTCAAGTTAACTTAACTACTTCTTCCTTCTACGTCCAACTCCAAATCTAACATATACATACAATATAGGAATTAATTTTTGATTTATATTAATCTAAATATAGCATTAATCGAGACCATAGATAGTGAGGGAATTACTTAGATCTTAAGTGATCCAAAATACTTAGTGACAAAGCCTAATTAATTCTAATTATACAGTATCTCAACAAGAAATCTAATAATCAACTAAAGCATCCATAACTCACATAGCATAGAATTCGTCTACTTCCTTATTAACACTAATAGCCAAACAAGGCCTTAATTAGCATGCAAAACCCTAATCACCTATGCAAATCCTAATTAGCCATGCAACTCTAATTTATCATTCAATAAAGTAGCACCTAAATCAACTTATATTACCAAGAACACTAAGAATTCAAATAGCTTTTCTAAAATTAAAGTTCCCAATCAAAATTTTATTTTGTAAAGGTGTAAAGTGGCCCAAAAATCATATTATTTAGGAAAATCACCAAAGTTTAACAAATATAATCCCCATAATTCTAAACATCACACAAAGTTCATTTAAGCCAAATTTTGTAATAATTGTAGCTATTTCTATGAGTAATTTCATTTTCCAAATTTAAACACGAAATTCTGCTCTTACTATAAAACATGAGTCAAAATCATTTACTTAATTAATCAAGAAAAAAATTATTTTTAAAAATAAAATTCCAGTTTAATACCTCCATATGCTATTTGAACTATTATATATTCATCTCCCCAAGTTTCCCGCAAAAAAGGACTCAAATAATTTTTACATAATGCCCCGGGTGAACAGTAATCTATTTTGTGCAATCAACTTGAAAAATTCTTAACTCACAAATTACAAAATATTTTTTGATGATTCATTTTCTGAAGTTTTATAAACATCTTTAAGTTCCTACAATACAAAAATCATGGCAGGAATCAGTCGGGAAAATGGATTTTAGGGGGTTTAAATTTAGCTATCTGTACAGGGGTTCCTGTACAGATTGCACTGTTTTGGCATAAGGTTCAATAAATTGAATTTTCTTCACTTAATCGATGCAAAATTTACACCACACTAATCTCAGAACATAAAACAATACTCAGACACTCAAAATTAATCAAGCCATCAACAAAAGTTAGTTCACAAACAAGACCCAATTCAGCTCCAACACAAACAAGCATTCCTCTGTTTTTAACACCATCAAACAAACTCCTCAACAACATCAAATATCTTCATCCACCACATATACAATCACCCACACATAACATGACACATCCACCGCATAGCTACATCATTCCTTTAACAAAATCACACACCCTAAATGAGTACATATAGCAGATCTCAACAAGCTGTATAATAACAGTAGATTTTAGTCCAGCAAGGAAAATAGACGGAAAAATGCATTTATTTGTATACAAGAAGCCATTTTCACTTAATATCTCAAGTCCCTAGATTAGATACAACATTTAGGCATCAAAATACAACATAACTAAACCATAAAATATCAGATTTTATAGCTAGACAGCAGCCACAATTTTTGCTACATGAAGAAGACAAGAATAGTGGATAGTTTACCTTCAGGCTTTGTTGGTGTGTGTTAGACACTATGCACCCAATATGAATATGTAAAGAAATAAGTCCAAACTCAATCAAGTTTTAAAAATAAAATACCAATTTACTCAAATATACACACAATTAGATAAGCATACACATCATGCATGATAGAGCTAGTTCATAAGTATAAAAAATTCTCGGGAACTGGGTCAATTATCCCTACTTTCACTTGAATTCTATTATTCAATCAATCAAAATAGGGATTAAGCTAATTAATTATTATCTACAAAGCAATACCACCCAAATCTATTAACCTCGAATTACAAGTCAAAGAATAAAATATCACACCGAAGATTTAAATGAAGAAAGGAGACTAGCCATGCAATTAAATAAGAATCCTCCCAAGATTACTCAAATAATGGACATCACTCAATTAACTGATATCAATTACAAGCAATGACAAGATTTTCCAAAATAAGGTAAAACTCACACTCTCTCAAGTAATGAATTCACTACCCTAGGATCCAACCCATAGATATCTCTATCTCACAAATTACACCCAAGGATGCAAAATAATCAATTAAATCTTAATAGGCCAAAAAACTCTAGAATCCCTATCTCTAGGTGATCCCAAAACTTCATCTACCATAAAGTTCTCAATCCCCCCAAATTCTTTCTCAAGTTCATTAAGGGGTAAACAAATCTATTAGATTAACATCAAAAGGAACCCATCTCATACATCCTTTCTTAAGTCCAATACACGAGAATTGCCTAAATCAATTAAATCCAATCAATCAAACCTAAGGAATAGATTACTTAAAATAGAAATTAATTAACCAAACTGTTAAAAAGTATGCCCTGAAAGACTATGTATTCTGTGTAAACATATTGCAATAAAATATTTATTCATTCTATTTAATTTGTTTCTTATATTATTGCACTTTTAATGGTCTACATGTTGGGTCGTTCGTCATAGTAAGGTATAGTCCATGAATACTTATCATACAAGTAAAATTGAGTTCGTAGTCGTTTGATGGAACTAGGAATTTCATTAAGGTAAGACTATTGTGCTATGATTTCTAATGAGGAATGGGTCACTCATATCATTAGCATAAGTGTATTTCGAATACGTAGAACTAGACATGTAGTAGTGGTCTCTCTTAATGTACTGTAATTATAGAGACCAGACTATTACTGCTACAACGTTGACGGATACTTTTACACTTGAGTGTGAGTTAGTGGTCTGGTGAAACTAGGGTTTTATACTTTGATGTATGTTGGATGAGATTTCTTTTGTGAGATCAATACCCTTATATGTTGGGTGTATTACTCTGGTTAGTTAAGATGGACTCATGCAACAGAGTTTCTATGCTTCACTTAGTGAAGTTAAATCACCCCCTTGTGATTGCCCAGGATAATCTAATGATCCAGAGCCCTGGGAACATGACTCTAGAATGTGTACTTTTAGATAGCTTCTAATGATAAGCAAGTATATTCGAGTGAGTCATGAATTATCAGACTAGAGATCTAAGGATGGTAGATGTCTTTGATATGGGTTTTAGTACATTTATCCTATCTCATTGATGGGTGTTATATGGAGAGATATTTCTATCATTTCACCTGTAGGTCAGAGGCATTACTTTAGTAATATTATTCTTACGGTCAATATTTTCATATGGTGATAAATAGAAACATTCAAAATGATAAAATTCAGCTATTTAATAATAAGGGCATTTTGGTCATTTTAGTAGCCATGAATAATATGTCTCTTGGTCCAGAGTAGCTCAAGTTACATTGTTATTGTTTAGACACAATCTGGGCTTAATGGATAATTGTTTGGAAGAGAAATAAAATTTATTCTAAGAGCCCAATTAGAATTAATTAATTAGTGTTCGGTTTTAATGAGACCCAGAAAAGATAATTAATTAATTAAGTGAATTGGGCTGGAATACATTAATTAATTGGGCTGATATATGTTAACATATATTAAGAGTCCAATTATAATTAATTAGTTAATTAGTCTTGGGTATTTAATGAGGCCCAGAACAGATAATTAATTAATTAAGAGGATTAGACCAGTCTTGCGCTATTTTTTAAGCACAACACCTAACCCAATTGGGCTTGGTGATTTCAGCCATTAGGGCTTTGGAAGCCCGAAGGCTGGTCGAAACATGTAGGAAAAAAAACCAAGCATTGTGAAATTAATTTCTTGAGAGTGTGTTGCCTCCTCTGGTTTTCTCTTCGACGTTCATTTTTTTCCTTCTCTTTGGTAGAGTGATTTTATCCTAGAAAAGAGCTCTCACAAAGCTAACACCTAGAGCAAGATAGAATCATATTCCGAAAGACAAAAAGAAGAAGCTTGGAGACACTTCATGTGTAAGAATAGAAGATTGGCAGTAGTTCCAGTTGAACAACAGGCGCCTTCTTCTCCCCCTCCAATGCAAGAAGTTCTAGTTCCACACGTCCCTACGTTGGTCAATCCGCGACCAATAAAGAAAAGTAGATACTCTCTCCTAGATGTGGCTTGGAAAACTGAAAAATTTTCCGCTACATTTTCTTTGATGTTTTTCATTTTGATCCTTCAAGTGGTATTAGAGATACGATTTTCATCTAGGAGCATGTACTACGGTTAAAACTGAAAAAGGTGGTTCCTTTACTATTAAAAAATGAATCTTTTGTGAATTCATGTGATCCCTCATACATTGGTTTCTAGACTTCATGTACGCCTGGCAGTTAGAGGCATAGTATATGTATTCAAATGGTTTTCCCATCATTTTTCTGATTTTAAGTAGATTCGTTGTACGCCTCTTTGGTAGAGACATAGGCACTTGTAAAGGCCTATTTTTATGCCTAGTTTGGCATTTTGTTGTATTCTTTTAACCTATAAATCTTGGAGACTAAAGAACTTGATTGCTGAAATTTTTTGAGGGGCGAAAAGTGGTTGAAAAGTTGGATTTTTTCATAAATTGGCGAACTCCAGAGCTAACCCGGCGCCAAGTCCACTCTGCCTAGCCGTAGTTTTTGGAGAAACAGATTGATCTCGGTGTCAGGTGGGCCCAATAGACTAGGCGCTAGGTCCACTCTGCCCAGAGGCAGTTGTGTGCAAATTGTCCAAGAAATAGGAGAGCCCTGCTGAAGTTCTATACCTTATTTTTTCCTCAATGTAGTCATGTATCAAAACAATTGCATGAGGTTAATTTTCTACAATAGTTTTATTTATCTATGGATGAATAATTTGCATGAAAATGAATAATAAAGGTAGAACCACCTAAGGACTAAACAAGATCATGAATTTTTAATTCATAATGTTTAATCCATCGTTTGGTCACTTAGGAATAAATGAATAGTTTGAGCATGAAAAAGTTTACTTTTTAGTATCATGCTTATTTCGTCTTTGTGATCAAATGTGCAAGTTCTTGTGAGACCAAAGTCTCACTAGATAGGATGTTTTTTTATAAAACGTTTTAATCTAAGAAACTTTAAAAAGAAAAGAGTTCATGGTTTATTCTCTTAAAGGTTTTAATCCTTGACATAGAGAATAATGTTGAACTTAAGGTTATTTAATAAAGCTTTACCTAGTTATTAACTTAGAATAGTAAAATAAATTCATAGTTTATTCTCTCAAAGAATTTAATCCTTGACATAGAGAATAATATTGAATTTTAGATTTTTACTAAAGTTAATGAAACCATAAGATTATAGAAAATGTTTTTGGACTAAAAACTCTATTTTCAATAAAAGATTAAGTGGGAAAGGGGTTCTAATGACTCCATAGGTTCCATCACAACTCTCATTAGAGATAGTGGATTTCTTCGTGTCATTCTAAGAATGACCCCCTATAGGATGGATTTCCACAAATATCTAGAACTAATGGAATAGTAAAATTAAAAGTCTAAGGTATTTGTTAGGATCGACCAACCTACATTGGAGGTTTTTAGCATTAGATTGCTAGCAAGTGGTGTGAATTAGTGGTCATCCTATCAGTGGAACTTTTCTAGACCATTATCTATTTTAGAAAGTTTTGATTCGTGATAGTTATACACTTAACTTAGGATGCTATTAATCTTCCTATGAAGCTCTGTTAGCTTTTTTAAGAGCCAAAATATTTATATTACTGATAATGGTTTTAAGAGTTATCTATTATCAAAGAAATAATATAAAGAAATGTGCATTTTTATTTCTTACAAAATAAATGAAAGTTTTTTGCGATATTTCAGAAATGTCTAGTTCCAATCCATTGTTAATCATTTTCAAGGAGAATAAATTGGCAGGCCTAAATTATGTGGAATTGAAGAGGAACCTGTACATAGTACTCACTGTCGAGGCGTACAAGTATGTTCTTACGGATTCCTATCCTGAAATTAGAGAAGAATCCACTAATCAGAAGCGAGAGGCCAAGAAGGTATGGAAGAAAGCCGATGAGATCTACATGCTACATGTTAGCTTCTATGTCTAGTGTGCTCCAATCTAAGCATGAGCACATGGCCACTACGTACGATATGGATTTATCATTGTGTACCTTATTTGCTGACAAGAGCCCGCCTGCAAAGCAAGAATCGCTGATGGCAATCATGAACACTAGGATGGCTAATGGGGTATCGGTTCGAGAGCATCTACTTAAGATGATTGCTTACTTCAAGAAGGCCGAGGTCCTAGGCACAAGATAGATCCTAAGAGCCAAATTGATACAGTTCTTGAAACTCTGCTTGATTTATATTCTCAGTTCAAGTTAACTACAATATAAACAAGTTGGATATGAATCTCACAGAGCTTATGAAAGAGCTCTAGGCGGCAAAGAAGATCATGAAGCCCGTGTCAAAGGTTTTGGTCTCTCATTCTGCTTCTTCTTCTGGAATTAAGGCAAAACCTAAGAAATTCAAGAAGAAGAAGGTCCACAATAACACAAGGCCCCAGCCCATAGCATCTGGTTAGGCCAAGCCCAACGAAAAGTCTAAAGGCAAATGTTTCAAGTGTGGCAAGAAGGGGCATTCGAAGAAATATTGTCCAGATTTCTTAGCTAAGCCTACTTCTGGTATTGCTCTATATCTAGAGTCTATTTTGATGGTTGGATTAACATCCTCCTAGATAGTTGATTCTGAAGCCATTGACCATATCTATAAATCTTTGTAGGGGTTCAGAAGGACAAGGAGACTTAGTAAGGATGAGCATGGACTTCAAGTAGGCAATGGAGCAAGAATATGGGCTGAAGCAGTGGGAGGTCTGGAGCTTATTTTTTATTGTAATATGAAGTGTTTTTTGTTTTAAATAGAATTTGATTTCAATTTCCAAAATGATGAATCAAGGATATTCTACTTATTTCCATTCTAGTGTTTCCATCAGTAGATATGGTAATTTAATTTGTACAGGAGACATGTATGGAAATCTTTTTTATATACATCCTATTGGAAATCAAATAAACAATATTCAAACTAAACCTGATTAAAAAAAAAGAGATATATCATATCAAATAACTCATATTTGTGTCATCTAAGATTGGGACATATAAATCCCAATCGGATTCGGAGGCTAATCTATGATGGGCCTTTAGGTTCATTGAGATTGAAAGAATGGCCTCAGTATGAATCTTACCTTAAAGGTAAAATGACCAAAAAGACAGATAAAGCTATGGAAATACTAGTACTAGTTCATACAGATATTTGCGGTCTGATGACTATACCAGCTAGAGGAGGCTACGAGTACTTCATCACTTTCACAGATGATCATGCTCGTTTTGGTTACATTTATCTGATGAGGAGCAAGTCTAATTCTTTTGATAAATTCAAGAAGTTTAAGGCTAAAGTGGAGCGTCAAACAAGTAAATTAATTAAAATTTTGAGATCGGATCGTGGTGGAGAGTACCTCCTTTGTGAGTTTAAGAATTACTTGGTACATCACGGTATAGCATCTCATTTAACTGTGCTTGAGACTCTCCAATAGAATAGAGCAGCTGAGAAAAGAAATAAAACTTTGATGGAAATTGTCAGAAGCATGATGAGTCATATGTCTCTTCCTATTTCCTTTTGGGGGTATGCCTTAGAAAAAGCGGCATATGTTTTGAACTTGGAACCTTTCAAATTAGTACCTACGATACCCTATGAGATATAGACTGGACAAAAGCCCAGTCTAAACCATCTTAAGATATGAGATAGTCCAGTTTATGTGTTGACAAAAGAAAGTAAGCTAGAACCAAGATTAGAGTTATGCTACTTCATTCGGTATCCAAAAAGAATAAGAGGTAGATATTTCTTTTATCCTCAAGAGCATAAAGTACTTATTAGTATTAATGCTACATATTTTAAGGATGAGTAAGTTACTTCCACTACGGGTTCAAGCAGAATGCAGTTAGAAGAGAAGTTGGTCACTGATTCAACTTCAGGTACTTCTAACACCCTGTTTGAGAAACCAAGAGAAATACTACCGGATGTTCCTATACAAAGTGAGCCTCATCATAAAGGGAGGATCACAAGAGTTCCAGAAAGGTGGACCAGAGAGATCTATGATCTAGTCTCTGATAATCAGAAATAAGATCCCACTAGATACGAGGAGGTCATTGTTGATGCTGATGCAGACAAATAGCAGCTAGCTATGAATGTTGAGATTGAGTTCATGTACCTCAATCAAGTCTGGGATCTTGTCACTGTGCTTGATGGGTAAAACCCATTGGGTGAAAGTGGGTATACAAGAGGAAAGAGGTGCAGATGGAAAATGTTGAAACCTATAAAACAAGGTTGGTTGCTAAATGTTTTACTCAGAAATAAGGGATCGATTATGAGGAAACCTTTTTACCAGTAGCCATGCTTAAATCTATCTCAATTTCTTAGCCATTACATGTTATTATTGTTGGGGATATGCCCTAGAGTCAATTTGTACTTATACTATTGTCATTATGTTTTATATAATAATATGAGGCTTTCCTTTCCATGAATAGTGAGTTTTGTTTTGTTGGTCATCAAGTACGTGACTTGATGGTAAAACCCTACAATGAATACAATGACTATTTTAAAACTGTCCCTGATTGATTATTACTATTGGAATAATAATAAATTAAGATTAGTATGTTTGTGACTTGATGGCTATGTTTTACTGGCCATGGATATTTGTGATATCGAGTCAAGACATAAATAAATATTAGAGAACATTGTATTGGACATGACCCACTGTGAGAGTACTTCATGGAATATGTCATAAGTACTTTCTAGCCATAATAATATTGAAAGTCCTTCGACCTAAATTCATCATAGTTTCCTACTTGATAAATTCTATATTTTGACATTGTCTAAAGTTGTCTTTAACCAGATAATAAATTAGACTACTGTTGGATATAGAATAAATCAAGGAGAGGAATATGATTGATTGTGAAGGAATTTGTCCCTCTCAGTTATGGGAGAGATATCCATGGGCCCCTTGATAAGTTAGACTGTTAAAAATGCATGGCCGTGCTCAAATATTTCAATCTAAGATATTGATATCATTTGTTTGAACAGTCTACTATGAAATCAAGAAATAATTTATTAAGCTTAATAAGGATGACATGCTCCGTGCCTTATGCTTAATCTGGATATCGTGTGACAAAAGGACTAAATATAAAATTATGGTTTGGTTCAAAGAGATCACCAATCTTCATTTAACTTGGATAGTTATAATGTTTTGCTAGAAACCGCTTATAACTTGTGGGGCCATTTAAATATGATTTAGGTACACTGCCAGTGTTAAATGAACCTATAGGGTCACACAATAAGCGAACTTGTTAGGTTATTTTTCTGGTGACCAGGTTCGATGAATCTGGAAATATGTCTAAGTTAATCGTACTTAGAAAATTTACCAGATACAATGAATTTGGAAATATGTCCACATTCGATGTATCTGGATGATGTCCAGATTATAAGAATCTGACTCGGTCAATTAATTAGTTAAATTACCGAGATAATGGCAGAATCTTATCATATCAGTTTTAATTTAATTTGAATTTAAATTAGAATATGATAAGATATTATTAGGGTTGGACTCTAAGAGGTTCGGGGGTTTTTAAGAAAACCCTAGCCGTCTTTTCAATAGTCCAATTTTTCGGTTGAGAACATTCGTGTCATTCTCTACCAGAAAAGAAAAAAAAAACCTCTCAAACCCTAGGCGCTAGCACTCCCCGAGTATCGAGTGAGTTCGCGGTGTGTATCCGATACAGGACGTTCGCATACTGCAGCGTCTGGTGATTGTTCGGGTTTAACGTACAACAACGCAACCAGAATCGAAGGATTTCGATTACAACAACCAGAGGTAATTCTTAAACCTTAGATCTTCTTAATCGTTTACTTGGGTACTCGGGAGGGATTCGTAGATGTTTTCCGCGTTTAGGAGTCCACGAATTCTAACAATTATGACTATGAGATAGGGCAGATGGATGTCAAGATGGCCTTCTTAAACGGCTATCTTAGCGAAGACATCTCTATGTCCTGGCCCGAAGGTTTTGTTACTAAAGGTCAAGAACAAACGGTTTGTATACTTAAGAAGTCCATCTATGGACTTAAGCAAGCATCACGAGAATGTAACTTACGTTTTGATGAAACCGTGAAAGCTTACAGTTTCATTCAAAACGTAGATGAACTATATGTATAGGAAATCAAACAGTGTCAAAGTAATTTTCTTGGTACTTTATATAGATGACATTCTACTTATTGGAAATTGATGTAAGGACATTGCCATCTATTAAGGTTTGGCTATCTAGTCAATTTAGCATGAAAGACTTGGGAGAAGCTAGCTATATTCTAGACATCGAGCTTCTTAGAAATTGGAAGCAAAGAATGTTAGGCTTATCCCAATATGCTTACATTGACAAGATATTGGTCAAGTATAGCATAGATCAATGTAAAGGGGCTATTATACCCTTTAGACATGGATTATCCTTATCTTCCAAACAATGTCAGATACAGGAAGACAAGCAGAAAATGAGCAGGATCTCTTATGCTTTGGCTGTGGAAAGTCTTATGTATATTATGTTTTGTACTAAGTCAGATATCTGCTTTGCAGTAGGCATGATTAGTAGATATCAGTTAAACCTAGGGAAAGCTCACTGGCAAGACATAAAGCATATACTTAAATATCTAAAGGAAATGAGAGATTATATGCTTGTATATCATGCTGATGATTTGGTTCCTATCGATTACAAAAACGTAGACTTCCAAGTGAATAAAGAGGGAAAAGAATCCACTAGTGGATATGTCTTCACTTTGTCTGGAGGAGCTATTTCATGGAGAATGTAACACCCCGCTACCTAGGCCCGCCAGGGCCGAGGATGTTGCCCCGTCAAAAGGACAAGGGGGTCTTTATAACTAGGTCACACAAATAAAATAGTGGAATAAAAATAATACTTTAACTTAAAATTTATTACAACCTAAGAATAAATCCAAGAATAAATCCACGAATTCCAAAAACAAATCCATAATAAAAATTATCCACTCTCAACTCCCCAAAGCAATACAAATAATAATAATAATAATAATAATAATAATAATAATAATAATAAATAAATAAATAAATAAATAAATGACAAGAATTCTCTTCCAAGGCAGATAACACTAACTACTCATCCCTACAACAGGATTGACCTAAAATCATGGTAAAAATGGTAATGAGACAGAAATATCAGTAAGTCTGTGTGTGCTTTGGTGTTCAGTGAAAACAGTTCATGGACGCAAAGTATGAAATCTTTATAAGAGAAATACTGGCAAGCAATAAACATTAGTCAACAACAAGAGTGGTGTTTTGACATTTCCAACCATACATAATCAATAAAATCAACCACTCAAAAGAAATGATTATGGGTTACCACACGTTGGGCCCCATAACTGGTCAGAATGCCGACACTTTGTGCAGTCTGACAAAAGGTAGGTGATCAGCCTACCGGGCAAGATACTCCTCATTCTCTATACCCAAACAATAACCGGGTGTCCATTCCGGCAAAACACAGTCACTTAACTGAAATAAAAACTGCTAGTTTGGACCGGCATGACTAAGTAGTACTGACGTTTCTCCAAGTTGAGCTTATCTTCTGGAGGTAGCCTCCTGCCAGAAGACTCACTCTTACTCTTCAAAACTAGTACTACTAGCCTACCCCTATTGAGTACTCAACGTAACTTATCCCACTTGGAAAAAAAAAATGAGTAGAACATAGTTCCACTTGAAAATGGCAATTAAGGGTTCCCAAAGTTTGTCAAAATCAGTTTTGGAAAGAGTTTTGAGTTTTGAGTAAATCCTCTTATTGATTTTCAAATAATTTAGTTGACTGAAACAAGAAAGGAATCAATCTTCAATTGCCTTTACAGAAATGAGTGTCCATGCACTCAACATTTGGCTTGCCATAATAAACATTTTTTATCAAACAGGTTTTATACAGAAGCTTACATGATTCTTGCTCACAATAAAAGGTCTCCAACCGCTGACCTAACCCCGTATGGGGTAAATACAAACCACAATCAAACTCAAGCCAAAATCCACTCTCACAAATAAAACTAACTCAACTCACTACTACCATGATCCTAGTGTCCCAAGCTCTAAGGCCAAATAATAAAGAAAAAGGGTTTATAAGTTCAGGCTAATTTGATATTTAATATAATTAGTGTTTTGGGAAATAGGTGCTAATAAGTTGAAGATTTAAATCTTGCTAAGGAAAATTTACAGCCTATTTGATGAAGAGTCCTAGGTGGTATTAGGTAAAATAATGATTTATTAATAATTATTTGCTAGAAAATAATTGATAACTAAAATTAGTTGAAAATAAATTTTAATGAGTCTTGATTGAAAGATAATAAATAAATTTTAATAGGTTTTGATTAAAAGATAATAATTAAATTTTAATAATAAATATTTTACTTATTATGATTATTTTCATAAAAGGCTTTAGTTGATTTTATCATTTTATATAATATCTATATATTTTATTTTTCTAGAAAAATCTATTATTTATTTGACTAAAATATCCTTATTATATATAATAATCCAAATCTACCATTCCTAGGGTTTTTCGAAATTACTAGCCAAAAAGCATAATATTAAATATTTTATTGAAAAAATAAAATTAGCTTAGGGGCATCTAGGTCATGATCATAATTCTATTACTAACCACAATCATGAACATATACACCCCTTAAATTCATCAAATCATCCAAATCATGAAGATAAGCATAGATTTAAATTTACTAAGGCATGATCCAACCTCTACTAACATAGACATAATAATCGTGGCTTTAATAAACACACATGAATATAAATCCTATTCACCATAGGCGACATAATCTCTAGCATACTTAATCACAAATACTACCTATGACATAGAGACATGCATGAAACCCTAAAACACCATACAATCAACCAGGATAATCAACTCATGCATAAATCCCATCTCCATCATATTCATACCTTTATTCATACTTCAATCTCTACTAATCACAACAATACATGCTCAAATCCTATTCATAATCCAACTTCTACCAATATCACCCTAGAGACATGAATCTAGCTTTTAAAAGGAGGGTTGAGGGGACTTACTTGATTGATGAATACCTTGAAGGAGTTTCGAATAGATCTCAACTCCTTGATGTCTAAATCCATCCAAGGAAGATGAAGAAAGTATGGCCATTGGTGAAGAAGCCATTTAGCCAAGAAGGAGAGGGGTTCGGCCGAGAGAGAGAGAGAGAGAGAGAGAGAGAGAGAGAGAGAGAGAGAGAGAAGAGAAGAAGAGAGTCCATTAGCATGTTTGTTCATATATATACTCATTAGAGATCAAAGATTAGAGAAGATGAAGTTGTTTGAACAAACTTACCTTGAAGGTGTTCTTGATCCTTTACAAAAATTCTGATTTTTTATCCAAAAGAGCAAGTTGGATTTTTGAGTTTGATGTTAAAAATGGTATGGATAGACTCACGGCAGTGAGTAGATGAAATCTGGAATTTTTGGAAGAAGTTTGAAGTGGTTTGGAGAGGTATTAGGCGAAATAAAAGAGTAGGTGTTCTTGGTGTTCTATATGTACTTGAAGGTTGAAGAGAATGGAGGGATTTTGGGTTAATGCTGGCCAAAATTCTAAGGGAAAGAGTGACCGAATTGATAGAGTGTTTTAGGTAGATGATTTTCTGGTTTGAAAGGGAAAAGGAAAGGCTAGTTGTTGAAATCCTAAAAGAATATTTTTGGGGACCAAATTTGGAAACAAAATATAGCAAGAATATCCTTGATCAATGGAAGCTTTTTGGAAACAGCTATGGCCGAATTGTTGTGCAGTGATTCTCCTAGATGAAAGCTGGTTGAAGAGGGTTAATGGTGGCTGAAAAGAAGGAGTGCAATGGTGAAGGGAAGGTCTGGTTGTTTGAGGGACATTTTATAGAAGGTTGCTAAATTAATATGGTTGGAATTTTGGTATCCAATCAAGGCAGGATTGCAGTGATTTGTTGGAGATATTTTCGGGCAACCATGTCTAATTTTTGTGCTGAAATTTGGGGAAGACAATGGAGTGCAGTTCATGGCTATTTAAGAGTGGTTTGTGCAAAAGCAAGATGGAGTTTCGGCCAGGGCTGAATTAGGAAACAAAGCTGGAAAATTACTGCACAGAATTGTCGCTATTGCTGGAATTTTTCTAGGCAGTTTCGGCTGCCATTTTCCAGCCAGGTTGCAGAGAGTTTGAAGGAGATTTCAGAGGTCTTTCATGGCTGGTTTCCATCCTTCTTTATGGGGAAAAAACATGGCTAAGGAGCTGGGAGAAAACTGCTTGGTTAAAGACCATCAAAGCTACGATTTCAACTAGAAATTTTTCTGGTTTGCACAACATTTGTGCAGCCCGAAATTAACCAGAAAATTTCAGATTCCAAGCTGATCAAAAGGGCCATTTTCTGGCAGCATTTGGGAGGGAATAATGACTGAGAATTTCAACACCTTGAAGGCACAAGAAGCTAGAAAATTTTCAGTTCATTTCATGAAAGGAATTGAACCTAGCTAGAGTGAAGTTTAGAAGGTTCTCTAGGGGAATTAATTCTCTTGGAATCCTTCCCCATCTCTTCCACATTTTCGGTCCATAAGATGTCTTTCACTAAGACATTTTAAACCTTCAAAGCCATAGCACTTCACTGAAATTTCTGGAATGAAATTGGCTAGAACAAATTTGACCAATCTAATGAATTGAGATTTAGGAGAAATTAAAGATCAAGAAGAAATGAATTCTCTTAGGAAATTTTGTGCAGGGAAAAAGAATAGGATTAGAGTACTCCTATCATGTCTCCCCTAAGGCAACACCTCTATCCTACTTCTAAAGCACCTAAGGCTGAAAATACCCCTTCCCAAGCAAAAATAAAATTTAATCATGCTAAAGCTCTGATAATGGAATTTGAACTCAAGACCTCAAGAATTTGTTCCAAAGTTCTAACCACTAAACCACAACAACTCTTGTTCTTATTTTCTCTCTAAAATGTTTTTCCTATTTAATCCTCAAGCTATCTCCCTATTTTCACCTCAAGCAAAAATTATCATTTTTCCCTTCTTTCTCAATAATCATATTTCAGCCCTCTACACTATAAAACACAAATCCAAAGCACATAAAATCATATAAAATATATATTTAAATATGCAATGAAATATTATATGCATCCCAACCCCCTTACTCTAAGGTTGGTTCCGACTGGGGTTTCACAGAGAAGTATCAAGAAATCTTACTTTGTTGATTCTACCATCGAAGTTGAGTACGTTGTTGCTTCAGAGGCTTCTAAAGAAGTTGTGTGGCTCCGGAAGTTCCTCATAGAACTTGGAGTAGTACCACAAAGGGATAGGCTTGTCACCATTTATTATGACAACTCTAGAGCAGTGTCACGCTGCAAGAAACCTCGAAACCATAGGAAGGGCAAGCATATAGAGAGGAAATATCACCTCACCCGGGAGTTCATCTAGAAACAAGAGATTGTGGTTGATTAGATTTTCTTTGTCAACAATCTGGCGGATCCCTTCACTAAGCCTTTGATAGAAAATGTATTTCACAGACACTTAGATTGTATAGGGGTAGGCACTTATGGACTTTCTTAGTCTTTGTAGTGCAAGTGGGACATTGTTGTAAAGTATGCCCTCAAAAACTATGTATTCTATGTAAACATATTGCAATAAAATGTATTCATTCAACTTAATTTGTTTCTTATATTATTGCAGATTTAATGGTCTAATTACGATAAGTAATAGTCAATGTGTTGGGTTGTTCTTCACAGTAAGGTATAGACCATGCCTACTTGTCATACAAGTAAAATTGAGTTCTTAGTCGATTCATAGAACAGGACATTTCATCAAGGAAAGACTATTATGCCATGATTTCCAAAGATGAGTGGTTTACCTTGAATCAGTGAGTAGTTCACTCACATCATTAGCATTAGCATATTTTGAATACGTAGAACTGGACAAGTAGTAGTGATCTCTCTTAAAGTACTATAATTATAGATACCAAACTATTACTACTACAACATGGATGGATACCTTTATACTTGAATGTGAGTTGGTGGTCTGGCGAAGCTAGGGTTTTATACTCTGATATATGTTGGGTGAGATTTCTTTTGTGAGATCAATAGTCTTATGTGTTGGGTATATTACTCTAGTTAGTTAAGGCGGACTCATGCAACAGATTTTCTGTACTTCATTTACTGAAGTTAAATCACCCCCTTGTGATTGTCTAGGATAATCTAATGATCTAGGGCCTTGGGAATGTGATTCTAGAATGTGTGCTTTTGGGTAACTTCCAATGATAAACAAGTACATTTGAGCGAGTCATAGATTATCGGACTAGAAATCTAAGGATGGTAGATGTCTTTGAGATGGGTGTTAGTATATTTATCCTATCTCATTGATGTGTAGTACATGGAGGGGTATTTCTGTCATTTCACTTGTAGGTCGGAGACATTGCTTTAGTAATGTTATTCTTGGGGTTAATATTTTCATATGGTGATAAATGGAAAGATTTAAAATGAAAAAAAATGCAACTATTTAATAGTAACGGTATTTTGGTCACTTTAGTAGCCATAAATAATAGTTTCTTGGTCCCCAGAGTAACTCAAGTTGCCTTGGTGTTATTTAGACACAATTTGGGCTTAATGGATAATTATTTGGAGAAGAAATAAAATTTATTCTAAGACTCCAATTAGAATTAACTAATTAGTCTTGGGTTTTAATGAGGCCCAGAAAAGATAATTAATTAATTAAGAGAATTAGGTTGAAATAAATTAATTAATTGGGCTGGTATATGTTGACATATATTAAGAGTTCAATTAAAATTAATTAATTAGTCTTAGGTATTTAATGAGATCTAAAAAATATAATTAATTAATTAAGATGATTTGACCAGTCTTGCGCTGTATTTTTAGAACAACACCAAGCCCAATTTGGCTTGGTGATTTCGGCCATTAGGGCTTTGAAAGCCCTAAGGCTGGCTAAAATATGTAGGAAAAAAAACCAAGCGTTGTGAAATTAATTTCTTGAGAGTGTGCCGACTCCTCTGGTTTTCTCTTCAACATTCTTTCTCTTCTTTCTGTCTAGTAGAGTGATTTTATCCAAGAAAGAAGCTCTCACCAAGCTAACGCCTAGAGCAAGGTAGAGTCATATTCTGAAAGACAAAGAGAAGAAGCTTGGAAACGCTTAATGCGTAGGAGTAGAAGATTGGCGGGAGTTCTAATTGAACAGCAGGTGCCTCCTTCTTCCCCTCTAATGCAAGAAGTTCTAGTGCAACATGTCCCTACATTGCTCAATCCCTGACAAATAAAGAAAATAAGTACTTTCTCCCAGATATGGCCTTGAAAACTAAAAAATTTCCTGCTGCATTATCTTTGATATTTTTCGTTTTGATCCTTCACAAACAATCATCTAATACAAGAGTAAAATAGTGTACAACCATTTAATTACAATTCAATTCAATGAAATTTAACAACCCCAACTCAAATCACAAGGGAAAGGAAAAGGAAACTCATAGATAAGATCTCTTTTCTACTTTGCAAGCTTGAATTGGGACTGCTCCTTTTTTCCCCAATTTTTCCTTGAACTTCTCTTCTCTTCATTTTCTTATGCTTTCAAGGGATTCTTTGATGAAATTCATGGGTGGCTCCCCATTGGCTCTTCCTCTCATGAGCTATTTATAGTTTTTCCATTGAAAAGCCCTAAATGTGCTAAATAGAGCATAATTTGCGATCATGCATGGTGCTATGAATATAGACAGGAATGACACCATGCAGGCCTTAATCCTTTAATTTCCCTGTAAAATGACATCGCAGTGCTTATTGTTGCCATATGTTGGCTTACTGCACGGTGGTGTGAAGCTTACTAGGCATAGCACTGTGGAGATTCTGATGTTCCGCTGTTTTTTAATTCTGATGATGCACGGTGACGTATATCTTGATTAGCACGACACCATGTACACTCAAAAGATCGATCTTTAAATTTCAGTTGATGTATGTCATCGTGTAATTATTGCCGACGGTACCATGAATCCCATGTATAACTTTTTTTTAAAGTATTTTCTCCTTGAATTCTTTTCTAACTTCAATTATTTTAATCTACATCAAACATGGAGAAAATTGGGAGAGATAAGGAGCAATCTATAATGAAAATTAAAGAAGTTAAGCTCATATGCTATGTAAAATATGCATGAAATGACCAAATATCACTCCCCATACTTAAGCTTTTGCTTGTCCTCAAGAAAATTTTTATAATTAAAACATTTCAAGCAAAAAGCATGTATACCAAGAATGGATCTTCAGCAACAATGACTGTTAAAAAAATTATTCAAATTTCTTGAGATGAAAATTCAATTCCAAGTCATTAAACGAGGCTTAAACTCTTGTAAACTTGTGTATTTAGATAGATATAACCAAAGCCATCGTAGTTTTTTTAAACAAGTCTATATTTATTCAATTCAATCTTATTCTATCTCTTGCTTCAAGATTATGACTCCAATGAGTTGTATATTCTAGGAATAAGGGCTACTTAAGCTCTCTGACTTCCAAAAGCTATTACAACCTAAGTAGTAAACAGAAGAAAGGCCCAGACGCTTGTTTTTGTAGGGTAATTGTATTTGCCTAGTAGAGTTGGAATAAAAATCTTTCAACTTTTACATTTACCCTCATGGTAAAGTAATGCAAATGTCAGGTAAAGGTGTAATGAGTGATTTTTTAGCATTTGCATTAGTAAAGGTGTAATGCCTAGCTCTTTTTCTTACCCCAATGTACATTTGTTTAAACCCAAAATAAAGACTAACTAGAATATCATAGAATATAAATAGGCCAAAGTTCTTGACTTATACTTTATCACAAGTTTCTCATCAATCCCTAAGAAATACAATGCTACAAAATTTAGTAAAGTATAGACAAGGTTGAGCCAATTTCTCAAGACTTAGTATGTATCACACCAAGTATACACATTTACCAAAGAAAATCCCTTCAAAATAACCTTAATCTAAATTCTCACATCAAGAGACAAAGCATAGTAATTCCAAACAAGTCAAAATAATCCAAAACGGGAAAAATTTTAGCTCAATTTACCATAATGGTCAATATTATGTTCAATGTTTTTCAAGAATTCTTGCAAGGATAATACACAAGTCTCTCTCCCTCACACTTAAAATGTACAATGTCTTCTTTGGCAAAAAGAGTATGTAATATACACACAATGGGACTAAAAGAAATTTGACATAAGAAAATAGAATAATACTTCCTAAGTAATTTGCAGCCTACTGTAATTCAACAATAAGAGAATAAATGATTGTCTATAGAAATCATAAGAGTTGTCTACAATTGTCAAAACTAAATAAGTACCAAAACCAAGAGAACATAAGTAAAGTGAAGAGATGGAAAATACAAAACAAACTACTGAAAGCAGTAAATGAATATCCTATTCTATCCCTAAATCTAAAAATAAACATTACAAATATACATAGCTGCCTCTGCTACTGCTACCATCTCTGCTACTTTAAGGACCGTATGGAGGTTGTTCTAGCTCATTAGGTCCCAGACGACCATAGCTCTTCAGCCTATCCCACATAGTATAGAGGAATCCATCTGTGGTAGACTACTGAGTAGGAAGAGAGTCGAATTCTAAATCCACATTCCAGATCTCAGTTTGGATCATCTCAAGCTGCTCCTTATACCCGGCAGTCATAACACAACGTAACTTGTTGGTCAACAATAGGGGCTAAATGCATCAATAATTTTCTAATTATTTGAGGATATTTTGTGATACATCTAATGTAAAAACTAGCCATATTACTTCATATTTGATATTTTGCCTTTGCAAAGGTATTTTGGTATTTTATTGCAAAAAAAGGGGGGAAACGAAGAAAAATCGTCGGTCTTTGTAGTGCACGGCCGGCGCCGACTGTGTCCTATGAAGCCGGTGCCGACCCTATGCTGGAAGCAAGAAAGGAAGCCGAAAAAAAATAGAGCACGTCAAGATGACAAGAGCATGATCAACGCCAGCCGTGCCCAGCACTATCGGAGTTAGCCCAACACTGTCCAATGGTGTCGATTTTTCTTGTTGTGCACGGATTTGGGAATTTCCTAAAAGTTTTGGTATTTTTCAACTTGTACTCGGCCTAGAACTCTTAGGGAACAAATTTTAGCATCTTAGGAGCCTATTTAAGCAAGGAAAACATAAGAGAAACATATGAATCCAATGATCAAAGTTGGCAATCAATCATTAAAAAAGAGATTCATCACTCAAGGGGTATTGTTCAAGAAGGTCTTCAAAAAGAAGAACGAGGGCTTGTTTATGAGTTCTTTCTTTTACCTTTGGTTTCTTTTTCAAATGTTTTTATTGTAATTTGACATTATTTTGGGATTTAGGATTTTTTGAGTTAATTTAGTCTCTTGATCAATTAGTCATTATTCTTGATATTTGATTACTTGTTTCAATTAAGGAATTGATTGATTGATTATTTTTATTAACTTTCTTGAAAAAGGGGATGTAATGGTTTCAATTTAATTAATTTCATATTTGTTATCTCTTAACTTTATTGAAAAGGGGATTAATTGTCAAGAACTTAGGTAATCAAAGATTAGTTTATGATTGCTAGAATATAGATTCATTAGCTAATATCATGCTTTAAATCACCTAGAATATAGACATTTATGTGAGGATTAATTTTAATACATCTTTTGGGTAAATTGGTTGAAACAGAATATGTTCGCTAATTTAACTACAAGATAGTAACTCCATAGATTGCAAACGAAGTGGATCTATTTTAATTCCTTCATGATACCAAAATATTAATTAATTGTAATATTTGCTAAGTAATTTATTATAATGTCTTCAAGAATATTTGTCTAAATTGCATATTCTTTCATCATTGAGTTGTATATATTTCTCTTTATTTTCCTTTTTATTCTCTCATCACTTTATTGGGTCGGTTAAATATTGAATAAACAATAACTAATGGTAGTTGGTCATTGAGGATCGATACTAGCTAATTCCCTATACTATGCTTGCAATGAGTATACTTGCTCATATGTGTAATTTGGGGATTAATGTTTTAATTAAAACTTGGCTAGGGATGGATTAAATTTATATGATTTTTCTACACCCAAATTCTACACATCAAGTTTTTGGCATCGTTGCCGGGGAAAAATATCATGAAAGGTTGAACTTCATTGATTTAACCATGTTTATATGTATATATGTTCTTTGTGTAAATTAGTGTCATATCTTGTTGTCTGTATAAATATACTTTAATTAACTAACTTAGTTTATTTTGAACTTTGTATGGTAATTCTGTATAATTGACTATTTGTAAGTTCTGTAATCTCATCATCTTATTGTTCTTGTATTCTTAGTCCTTAGTGTATGACCCAACGATTCCAAGGAGAACCAGTGGATTTTGATCCTGAGATCGAAAGAATTTTGACAAGGATTTAGAGGGCACTCAGGCAAAAGGAGAAGTAAGCCAGTTTAGCAGGAGAGATGGAAGTTAACTAAAACAACAATGGTAACAACAGTGGAAATAATGGTAGGAGGATTATGGATGACTTTGTTAAGCCAGCAATTTCAGGAACAAACTCAAGCATCACTAGACCTTGGATGGAGGCAAATAATTTTGAGATCAAACCCAGCACTATCTAAATGATCCAAAACATGGTACAATTTGATAGGTTACTAGATGAAGACATTAATACCCACCTTGCTAGTTTCTTAGAAATATGTGATACCTTCAAGATGAATGGTGTTTCAGATGATGATATAAAGTTGAGGCTCTTTCCTTTTTCTTTGAGGGATAGAGCCAAATCATGGTTAAAATCTTTACTAGTAGGATCCATCACTATATGGAATCAGCTAGCTGAGAAATTTTTGGCAAAATACTTTCCCCTAGCCAGAATAGGTAAACATATGACAGACATTTTTGCCTTCTAACAGTTAGATTCTGAAAGCCTTTATGACTAGTGGGATAGGTGGAAGGAAATGCTTTGAAATTATCCTCATCACGGGTTTGAGCTAGGAATGCAAATGCAAATGTTTCATAGTAGACTAAACTTTGCCTCCAAACAGTTAGTTGATGCATTTACTGGAAGAAGTATATGAGTCGGTGGAGAATATTGCAATTAATAACTACTCATGAGGTAATCCGAGGAATAAGGCTCGTGTTCAAGGTGTGCACAAGATTGATGTTGTTACTACTTTGGAAGCTAAGGTTAAGGCACTTATGCAAATAATGGAACAAATGGTGATGACCCCCTCTCCAGGCCAGGTAATGAATATTAACTATAATTTTTGTTTAGAAGGGCATCTCAATCATGAGTGCCAAAGCATGGGTTCATCCCAAGATTCCTTAAAACAAGCTGATTTTATGAGTAATAGGCAACAAGGTATTAATCCCTATAGTGCCACATACAATCCTGGTTGGAGGAACTATCCTAATTTCTCTTAGACAATTCAAAACCAATCTCGGCCTTCTAATTTTGTTTGCAATCAAACGGACTGAACACTCCTTACCCTACAATGTACCACCATCAAAGCCATAATTGGAAGAGTTGATTAATAAAATGCTGAGCTCAATTGAGGCAAGGTTTTAAGGAGTGGATACTGTGACAAGGAATTTAGAGGCATCAATGCACAATCTTAAGAATTAAATAGGGAAATTGGCCAAGATTTTTGGAGACAGTCAAACGGGATCTCTTCCTAGAAACATCAAAACAAATCTACATGATCAAGACCGTAGAAAAATATAAATTTTCACCGCTTTAGTTTTCGTTTAATTGGGACATCTTTTTAATTTCGGTTTCTTTTGTTTATCTTTTTGTATTTTTAATTTTTGAGAGAATTACATTTTCTTCATGACTATATGTTTTTCAACATTTTTACTTCATTAAATAAATAAATAAATAAAATTATTTTTCCATGTCGAACAGACCTGGGCTGGCGCCGACCCAGTCACACTGAGTTGGCATCGGTTGGTGTCAGGCAGCCTCTCTAAATGGCCAATTTTGGTCATTTGTTTTCAAACTTTTCCAACTTCTCTCAAGTTTTCTCTCTACCCCACACTATTTTTTCATCTCCAAACACCACCAGATCAATTTTTGTCTTAAAAAACACCAACCCAACATCAAATCTTTTTGTTTTTTTTTTAATCTACACATTACATCTTCAAAAATCCCAACTTTTTCTTCAAGGACCCACTTTTCAAATCTCCTCTTTCAAGTGAATATTTCTTCAAAAAGATTGCACATTTTGGTTGCCCATATATTAGAGAACATAAAGGTATGATTTTTGTTGCATTCTTACAATTAAATCCTTGCCATGGATTTTTCACTATTTTTGGCAAAAATTGCATAATTTGGAGTTGTCGGTTAAATTGGATCAAATTGGTGGCTCCATTATAACTAGAATAGCATGAGCTTATAATTCACGGATTATTTTTGTTATCACATGTTCTATAGTTTGATCAGATGTTGGTTTTTTTTTTTTTTTTTTTTGTTATTGAGATTATATTGGTAATGAATTCATCCTAGATAGACAATGTTATTTACCAGAATGCATTCTTCATGAATTGTACTATGGACATGTTTTTCACATGCTATAATCAGGTTGCATACAAGTGGGCAATTATATAGTAGTTTGAATTGTGGTACTATATTTCTTTTTGCAAGATTTGAAAGGAAATGGGGATTGATTGATATTGTGGATTGATTGAAAATTATGAACTGTTGAGAGTTGTGTGTTGTATTGTGTTGTGGTGGATTGATTGTACCAGGATAAGGTTGTTATTGTATTGTTGTAGTGCCTCATTAGCATTTTTTTTATGATACCCATCTTCAAACACCTCATCATGCCTAAAGATAAAATGACAATCTGCTAAAAGGGCTACAACCTTATCTTTTTACACCCCGCTGATTTCATCCATCCGTCTTGTCAAGAATGGTACTCCAAGAGGGCTTCTAATAAAATCACTGTAGAATGCACTTTTACACCCTCTCTAGACTGTGCCCTGAAGTTAGGAATGATGTTTAGACGATTGGGATGGGGTCCTATTGTTCAATTGAAAGGATCCTATTGCCCTATCCTGATTAAAGAGTTTTATGCTAATATAGTCCAGAAATGAAATAATCATCTTGAGACCAAGGTAAAAGGGAGTCCTATTTTTGTAGATCAAGAGAGGCCGGCTGCCATCGTACATGTTAATAATGAAGGCCCTTGGTTAGCTGTAAATCACCACAACAAAAACGTAATTTTTTACCCTGAATGGAAAGTGAGTGATACTAATGCTACCCTAAGAATGTACAAGAGAGGTCCAGTAGGGCAGGTTGGTTTCTATTCTAGCAATGACCTTGAGGCTAACATATGGTACATATCTTTTCTTACAATGTTGTTCCTAAAGCAAGTGAGTTCAACAAGTCCTGAGTGATTGACCTTTATATTCTACATAAGATGATGCACACTACCTAGCCCATCCCGCTTCGTCCTTTGATTATCCAATCTATACCTGATGTGGTCCGTTCTCGCCTTTCCACCAAAGCTTTTTTTTTCCCCCTTGTGATCATGAAAATTTTAGAAGCTTTTAGTTAGTTTTGAGGGGGAACTCACTGAGACCACAATTGAGAGAGTTCTAGTTACTGAGCAAATATTAGTTAGCTGTGGTTATCAATACAGTGCTGAGGTGAGGCGATGGTTGAGGCCTTATGATGTGCAGCACCTAGGCTAAGTTGACCTTCCACCTGTGGGAGAGAAGCACCCTGCACCACCACCTCGAGCTCGCGCTATAGTTCACAAACTCAGTCAGTGACTGATTTTAAGATTAAGGTGAGGGGTCAGTTGGAGTAGTTGAGAGTCGGCATGGAGACACATACGAAGATACTTCTTCAGCTTCATAGTCTATGACTACCCTTACTAGAAGGCAAGATGCTCAGGAGTAACAATGGGCGCAATGGATGCAGCAATTCCTTGGATCTCACGGAGGTGATGGTAGCCATATGGCTAAGGATGATGATAAGGATGACCATGATGAGGAGAATGATGATGATTGAGCATTTTTCTACAGATCCCTGTTTATTTTCTTTAGTTTTCTTTTCTATTTATATTTTCATGAATTTTCTTTGGTTTCTTCTTAGTTTGTTTTTATTATTTCCTTTTAGTTTATTTTTCTTTTCTAGTTTTATGTTTTTTTTTTGTTAGTTTTGTGTTTTTTTTGGTACATTCCTCAATGACTCCTTGTGATGGATTCACTTTTGTTAAGCCTACTTTGTTATGGAAGTATATTCTTTTCTTATCTTCTTTCCTTTTATTTATTTTAGTCCATTGGCTTTACTTTCATTGTTATATTTTTTGCCATTGAAGACAATATCCGGTTTAAGTATGGGGGAGAATTTATCATTGAAAATATATTCCATATACTCTAGTTTTGGGCTATATTGGCTAATTAGCTAAATTTTTCGAAATTTTTTTGGTTTTCATTGCTTTAACTTATAATGAGGTTGTAGTTATCTTTTTTACTTGGGATATGATTTTTGTCATTCAATTGGTTGGATTTTTATTAACAACAAATTGGTTTTATTAACTCTGGTGGATTGGATATATTAAGTCTTGAGAATTTGAGTTATTCTTGTTTATGCCTTAGTGTTTGAATGTTATTTTATTCATCTAGTTTGAAGGTGGATAATGTGATGAATGTAGGAAAAGTTGTTGAATAACTCGTGTATTATGGATTTGAAATTTGTACTTTGAGTAATGAGCAAGGAATATAAGGATATTGAAAAATATTGAGTGGACAAATTCATTGTTTTGTGAGGAAAAAAAATTTAAGTTAAAAAAGATGCTCCTATTTTTGAATTTATTGAAGACATTTTGCTAAAAAGGGATTAATATGGAGAAAAGTAGCAAGTATTGTTCGGTGCACTTTCTTGAGGCTATCCCGAAGGCAAAAACACAAGAAAGAGCAAAGAAAGAAAATATTAAAAAAATGATGAGAAAAATGTATAATGACTATAAGGGGGCTATTACGGTGTATGAAGAAGAAATCTATTCACTTGAAACTATTAATTCCCTAAATCATTAAAAAAAATAAAAAAAAAAGTGTGGAGTGCTTTCCTTAGATCATTACTTGAGTTGTGCAATTTTTGAATATATAATGCTCGAATTGGTAGATAGCTTGAATTGTATGATTATTATTATCTACGTTTTTTATTGAAGGGTGAAATAATTTTCTTAGACTAAAGTATAAATTAGCTTGACTTAACTTCAAGGATCTTGGTATTTCTTATCTAGTGCTTCAATTTGTGAATATTTTCAAAGGGTTGAAAGAATGACAAGGTCATGTCTAAGGTTTGAAGGGGAATTGTCGCTTTGTTATAACTTAGAATTTTTGAAGTTTCTCTTGTTTTTCCTTGTCTTAAAGTATTTTGGTTGAGGATAAGCAATGATTCAAGTGTGAGGGAATATGATAGGAGAAAAATTCATTCAATAGTTTTCTAATTATTTGAGGATATTTTGTGATACATTTGATACAATGACTAGTCATATTCCTTCATATTCGATATTTTACCTTTGGTATTTTCGTGTTTTATTGTACAAAAAGGGAAAAAATGAAGAAAAACTATCGCCGTTGCAGTGTACGGTCAGCGCAACCTATGTCCCACGAAGCTGGCCCTATGCTAGAAGTAGGAGAGAAAACCAAAAAAAAAAAAAAAAAATAGAGCACATTGGGCTGACCAGAGCACGACCGGTGCCGGCCGTGCCTAGCACTGCTGGTGATTTTTCCTGTTGCACGTAGATTTGGGAATTTCCTACGAGTTTTGGTATTTTTCAACTTGTACTCGACCTAGAACTCTTAGGGAATGAATTTTAGCATCTTGGGAGCCTATTTAAGTAAGGAAAACATAAGAAAAACATATGAATCCAAGGATCTAAGTTTCCAATCAATCATTAAAATGAGATTCATTACTCAAGGGGCATTGTTCAAGAAGGTCTTCAAAGAGAAGAAGGAGGACTTGTCTATGAGTTCTTTCTTTTATCTTTATTTTCTTTTTTTAGAACAATGATGTGATTAATATTTTCATTGTAATTTGACATTATTTTGGGATTCAGGATTTTTTGAGTTAATTTAGTCTTTTGATCAATTAGTCATTATTATTGGTATTTGATTACTTGTTTCAATTAAAGAATTGATTGATTGATTCTTCTTATTAACTTGCTTGAAAAAGGGGTTACTTGTCAAGAACTTGGGTAATCAAAGACTAGTTGACGATTACTAGAATATAGATTCATTGACTAATTTCATACTTTAAACCACCTAGAATATAGGGATTTATGTGAGGATTAATTTTAATGCATCTTTTGGGTAAATTGGTTGAGGTAGAATATGTTCGCTAATTTAACTAGAAGATAGTAACTCTATGGATTACAAACGAAGTGGGTCTATTTTAATTCCTTCATGATACGAAGATAATAATTAATTGTGAAATTTGTTAAGTAATTTATTGTCATGTCTTCAAGAATATTTATCTAAGCTGCATATTCTTTCATTATTGAGTTGTATATATTTTTCTTCATTTTCCTATTTATTCTCTCATCACTTTCTTCGTTTGGTTAAACAATGAATGAACGGTAATTAATGGTAGTTATTTCTTGAGGATCGATACTCTTTAGTTCCCTATACTGTACTTGCGATGAGTATACTTACTTAAATGTGAAATTTGGAGATTAATGTTTTATTTAAAACTTGGCTAGGGATGGATTTAAATTTATATGAATTTTCTATACCCAAAATTTACATATTTGTCAATGTGGCAAAGTGAGTACGAATCTTAGCCTGAAACTCAACAGTTGCCAATGGGCATCCAATGTGAGGCCTCTAGGCGCCGAAGGACTTAGCTCTATCAGTCTTTGTATGTGGGGGGTTGTGACTGTGGTGGAGGAGGATGTTACCTCTGTCCCTCACCCATCCTTTCTCTGAACTGACTAGGAGTTAGCCATGTCTTATTGTCCTCATCATAACTATATCCACAATTGACTAATGTTCTATCTATTACAATGTCTATAGCCCTAATACTAGCAGTCAACTCACCATCTGTGAAACATAAAAATGCTAGAAGATCTTGGTGATAACTACAGGGAAAACGAATGCCTTGGTAGGGAGGGTAAAGAAGAAAACATCTCGCATGTAGGAGATGATGAGGGAGGCTAAAGGGATGGTCTGGGCTTGGATAAGCTTATACAATATATAAATATCTACTAACCTACCCTCATCGAGTCCACTTGCTCTTGGAGCAACATTGAAGCCCAAGAGGTCTACTAATAGTCTATACTACGTAGGTAGGTCTGCACATGTAATACCTCGGCTTTGCCAGTAGTCCTATACGTCAGATGTAATGCTGACCTAGCCTCATCTAATTTCCACTCGGGATCAGACACCACCTTCTTGCAATAGGTATCGATATCCACCCATACCCCTTTGTCTCTCAAGCCTAATATAGTAGCCAAAAGCTATCTATTAGGCTAATACTCACTCCCCTAATGTAGTATCAATGCTCCTCAAGTTATGTTGCTTTTTGGCTTCTATGTTGATGTAGAACTTGATAAGGGCTAAATTCACATATATTTTCCTTGTAATTTGAGGTTCTTTTGTGATACGTTTTATGTACAAATTAGCCATATTCCTTCCTATTTGATATTTTACCTTTGAAAAAGGCATTTTGATGATTTTATACAGAATTGGACAAAAAACGAAGGAAAACTGTCACCGTTACAGTGTACGGTCAACGCTGGCTATGCTTTTGGAAAACACAAGAAAATGGCACCAGAAATTAGAGCACGTTGGAGCACGAACAAAGCATAGTGCTGGCCGTGAGAGGCTGAGCCGGCGCCGGCGCCAGCCTAAAGTAGTTTCAAGGCGGCGGGTTTCATTTTCAAATCAGATTTTGGTAATTTCAGTTGAATTCTTTTGGAACCTTTTCAACCACGAAAAATGATTCTTGTAGGCACTTTTTGGTAATTAGAGCTCCTATAAATACAAGAGAATAACGTTGTACAAATTATTTTTCATAGTTTTCAATTCTTTAATGTAATATCTTTTAAAAACTCCTAGAGAAACGCTAAGATTTAGGAAGATCAAGGAGAATTCTTGGAGAAGAATGGGAGGTTGCTCAAGAAGGTTTTAAGGAAGAAGAAGAAGGTTTTCTTGTGTATGAGTGATTTCTTTTTCTCTTCTTTGTAATTTATTGACAATTTAAGGTTTAATTATTTAATTGCATTTAGAGGTTGTTTTTTTATTCATGACTTGTATTGATTTTAATTTTTGATCAATTGATTGTAATTCTTGGTATATGATTAGTTGTTTTATTTGGTGGTTTGATGAAGTTGATTTTCACTCTAATGGACTTGAAAAAAAAAAGTTAGATAGAATTTAATCTAAGTTAAATTTCTATTTGTTATCTTTACTAGATTGGGAAAGAAGGTTAAGAATTGAACTTAGGCAATCAAATGTTAGTTGATTTCGCCTAAAGCATAGGATCATAGGCTAATTTTATGTTTATGAGGTATGAGTTTAATGCATCGTTTGGTTACTTTTGTTTGATTGGAAAATTGCTAAATTAACTAGAAAATAGTGATTTCATAGATTAGGAAAGAAGTGGAGTCTATATTTTATTCCTTCATGGTGCTAAGATAATAATTAATTATGATAAGTGCTAATCAATCATTGTTATATCTTTGAAAATTTCTATCTATTTACATGTCTTTTCTTCTTATTCTTACTCATTGATAATCCTTGTGACTTGTCTTGTAACAGCTTGATCGTTTCTCGAGTATATTAGTTTAGTTTTTTTGTTTATCTCTTCTTATTTTATTAGCTAAACAATAGTGATTTGAGTAAAGTTAGGCGTGAGCCTAAGTTCCTATAGATTCGATAATTGCTATTCTCTATACTATATAATGGGTATACTTATCATATGTGTGGATTTAGTAAAGGAGAAAAAAAAAAAGACCTTTTGCTGAAAAGGGGGTTAATATTGAGAGAAGTAGCATGTATTGTTCGGTGCATAACTAGCATGTATTGTAGCATGTATTCTTTCATGCTACATTTGATGTAATAAGTAGTTATATTCCTTCATATTTAATATTTTACCTTTGAAAAGGTATTTTATGCAGAATTGGATGAAAAATGAAGTAAAACCATCGTCGTTGTAGTGCCTGGTTGGCTTCTGGAAAACATGGAAAAATGGCTGAAAATAGAGCACGTTGGGGCACGAACAGAGCACAACCAACGCCAACTATGAGGGGCTAAGCCGATGCCTGCCCAAAGCGATTTTAAGGCGGTGGGTTTAGTTTTCAGATCAGATTTTAGCAATTTTAGTTGGATTCTTTTAGGAACTCTTTCAACCATGGAAAAAGACTCTTGTATGCATTTTTTAGCAATTAGAACTCCTATAAATACAGGAGAATAACATTGTACAAATTAGTTTTCATAGTTTTCAATTCTTCAATGGAACATCTTTAGAAACTTCTAGAGAAACACCAAGATTTTGGAGGAACAAGGAGAATTCTTGGAGAAGAAGAGAAGGTTCATGAAGAAGGTTTTAAGAAAGAAGAAGAAGGCTTACTTCTCTATGAGTGGTTTCTTTTTTTCTTATTTGTGATTTATTAACAATTTAAGTTTTAATTATGTAATTGTATTTAGAGGTTGTTTTTTTATTCATAACTTTGTGTTGATTTTCATCTTTGATCAATTGATTGTTATTAATGGTATTTGATTATTTGTTTTATTTGGTGAGTTGATGAAGGTGATTTTCACTCTAATGGACTTGGGAAATGAAGTTAGATATAATTCACTCTAAGTTAATTCTCTATTTGTTATCTTAACTAGATTAGGAAAGAAGGTTAAGACTTGAACTAAGGTAATTTAAGATTAGTTGATTTCGCCTAGAGCATAGGGTCTTTGGCTAATTTCTTTTTTATGATATATAAGTTTAACGCATTTTTTGGCTGCTTTGGTTTGATTGGGAAATTTGCAAAATTAACTAGAAAATAGTTATTTCATGGATTGGGAAAGAAGTGGAGTCTATATTTTATTCCTTCGTGGTGCCAAGATGATAATTAATTGTGATAAGTGCTAATCAATCATTGTTATAGCTTCGAGAATTTCTATATATTTATATGTCTTTTCTCCTTATTTTTACTCCTTCATAATCCTTGTAACTTATATTGTGTGAACTTGATCTGTTCTCGAGTATATTAGGTTAGTTTTTTATTTATCTCTTCTTATTTTATTAGCTAAATAATAAAGATTGGAGTAAAGTAAGGCATGAGCCTAAGTTCTTGTGGATTCGATACTTGTTATTTTCTATACTATATAATGGGTATACTTGTCATATGTGTGGTTTTAGTAGAGGGGAAAAAAAGACCTTTTGCTGAAAAGGGAATTAATATGGAGAAAAGTAGTAAGTATTATTCGATGCACTCTCTTAAGGTTATCCCGAAGACAAAAAGGCAAGAAGGAGTAAAGAAAGAAAATTTTGAAAAAAATGATGAAAAAGAAAAACAATAATGACTATTAGGGAACCAATACGGTGCGTGAAGAGAAATTCATTCATTTGAGGCTATCAATTCCCTGAGTCATAGGAAAAAAATAGAGTGGTGTGTTTTCTTGTTTCAGTAACTTAAGTTGTATAAATTTAAGTTTATACAAGCTTGATACGAAGGGAGAGAGTGTTGCGGCTGGAATAAAAAGGCGGGAACATTTTGAACTAAAAGATTTGAACATTTTGGACACAGATTGTCCATTCGAATTCCCTATCTAAAGGATGTGTCACCTGTGGTCAAAAGATACTATGACTTTTGGACTTAACATACAGTCCAAATACTCATCTAATATCTCCATCCAAAATCAGAAGATCTTCAAGAATTCTGTGAGAATAAATAACCAATCTCTAGAAAAATGGTTAGATATATAATCTGATAATTTCCAAACCTCTCCTCAGATGATCGAATCATTCTTCAGCCAATAGTTTTTGAGTTGTTCCTTGGCATACTTGTCTTGATTTAGGAAGATATCATTTATGGTTTGCTTTCTTTGAAGATCGAGGAAGAAGTTAAATTCTCTCATCATGCTCATTTCACACTCTTGTTGTATGGTCTTGGTAGATTTCTTGCATGAGGAATCATTAGTAGCTCTAAAAATAATATCAACAATATATATTTGCACAATTAAGATATCATCAGAATTTTCAGATTTGATAAATCATGTGGTATCCATTAAGCCTCCTGAAGAACATTTTGAAAGAAGAAAACCACAAAGATATGGTTTGGAAAACGTTTATGAATAAAACCTGGAGGTTGCTTCACATAAATTTCTTTTTCAATAAAATAATTTAAGAGAGCACTATTGACATCCATTTGGTAAAGCATAAAGTTTTTGAATGATGCAAGGACAAATAGCATTCTAATGGATTCTAATTGAGCAATGGGAGCAAAAGTTTCATCATAATCAATGCCCTCTTCTTGATTGAATCCTTGGGTAACTAATCTGACTTTACTTCTAATAATAATGATATGCTTATCAAGTTTGTTTTTGAAAAACCACTTGGTATCAATTATGAGATGGTCAAGTGGTCTAGGGCAAGCTTTCAAACTTGATTCTTTTTAAATTGGTTCAGCTTTTCTTGCATGGCCATAATAAAAAAATTCATCATGTAAGGCTGCATTAATTGGTCCAGTGCTAGAAGGTAAAGTAAAATTATCAACAAAATACTGTTTGATTTTAACTTCACAACTAGGGTCACCAATGATATGTTCTTTTGGATGTACAGTTTTGGACTTCCAATGCTTTGGCAGATTCTGATCAGTGTGTTCGACACTTCTTTGCTCACTTTCTTCAACTTGTTGCTCTTCTAAGTCCTCTTCTTTGGCATGGTTGTTAGGTGATGGAGCTTCATGATGTTCAATGTCATTTTTCTTTGAGCTACCTACATACTCATCATCTTTTCTAGAGAAATATATGGTAGATACATCAAAATTTACAAGCATGGATTCTTCCGCATATAGAGTTCTTTTATAGAACACTTTAAATACCCTTTTAACAGAAGAGATAAAGTTCAAGTATATCTCGAAAAATCATCTACTAAAACATGAGCATACATCTTACCATTTAGGCTAGTGCTCCTCATTAGTTCAAACAAATCCATATATATTAGCTCAAGAGATTTTAAGGTAGAAATTATTTTCTTAGATTTAAAATATGCCTCGGTTTGTTTTCTAAAAAGGCAACCATCACACAATTTGTTTTTGTGAAAAATCATTTTGGGCAGTCATTTCTCAAGTTCTTTTAATGAAAATCTATTTAGCAAATCAATAAAAACATGGAGAATCCCTTACCAACATTACCTATACCGAGTATTTTCCTTTTTCTTATCTCCAAATATGACAACTCCATCATTTACAGCTTGGAAGTCATACATTAGTGCAACATTTCTCATCATGTGTCTTGAGCATCCACTATCCCAGAACCATTCTGTGGAGCTCAATTTTTGCATCTGGTGTACCTATTCATGAGACGAAAGAATAGCTTTTGGTATCCACATTTTCTTAGGTCATGGGGGTTAGTAATAGTTCCTCTAATTTTCCAAATTGTTTTTGCACCAGATTCCACTTTCATCTTAACGTGACACTTAAATTCTTTGTGTCCAGATTTTCCATAATATGTACAACAAATATGTGTCACATATGATGAAACAGTTTTGATCTCATGCCTATAGCCTAGACCATTTTGGTTTCTAGCCATGTGTTGTGCACTAAGCAATTTTTCCAAATTGTTCTTGCCATTTGTAAACTTTTCAATGCATGTATTGAAATCATCAACTCTATTTTTCATGTCATCAAAGTTGCTAGCCATAATTTTAAGAGAATGAACTTTTTTATACAAGCATTTGTTTTCAAGAGTCATACAATGCAAGGAAGTTAGGATAACATCCTTTTTAACATTTGAGCACATAATGGAATCAAATAAGGCTTTATTCTCATTCAACAGCTTAGCATTGTCATCTAACAAGGAAGCAGTTTTCATTTTCATTTGCTTGTTTCTTCTAGATAGCTTTTTGTGTTCATGAAATATGTTAAAAAGCAGCTCATTAGGATCATCAAGCTTTTCTCAATCAGAATTATGTAATTTAGATATGGAATTAGAAGAGGTAGGATTTACGTTATCTTTTATGGCCATAAAGCAAATGTTGCTTTTTCATTTTCAAAATCACAGCTTTCTTTTGTCTCGGATTTAGCTTGATCCTGAGCTCCAGTCAATCCTTTTCTTTTCTTTTTGTTGTGCTTGGCTTCTCTTTCTTTTGCTATTGGGGAATTAGAAATAAGATGTTCCGTACTCTTGCATTCCTAGTATTAAGGTTTGAAGGACGAAGTTTATCATTTCTTTTTGACAAATTTCTTCCCTTTACTAAATTTCCTTTTCTAAACACCTTTTGAATTTGCCAGCTACCATATCTAATTCTTTATTGTCCATATAGTACCATTGTTACAATTAGTTTGAACACTATTGGATTCTTCATCAACTGCATTTAAAGCAGTTCCCCGTTTGCCTTTGTCATCATCGTCATGCTCTTGAGACCTTTTAAGTTTCATTTCATGGGTCAAGAGGGAGCTAATTAGTTCTTCAGTAGGTAAGCTATTCAGGTTTTTAGATTCCTCAATAGCCAAGGTTTTTGGCTGCTAATGTTTTGGCAAAGCATCAAGTAATTTCCTATTTTGCTCACCAAGAGAATAAACTTTCCCATAGGCTTTCAAACTATTTGATATGTTTAGATTTGGGTATAAAAATCATATAAAAATAAGCACATTTCCAATCAAGTTAAATTAAAACGTTAAACCCCAAATTACACATATGAGCAATCGTACTCATCGTTAACATAGCATAGGGTTCAAACGAGTGTCGATCCTCAAGGAACAAGTATGCATTAATCACTTTCCTTTCATTGTTTAACCAACTTAATAAAGTGAAAAAGAAATAAAAATGAAAATAAAATAAAATAATATAATATATATACATGTCAAGGATGGAGAATTATGTAACTCAAACCATTATTTTGACAAACATGATCTTAAAGTACCTAATCATTATCATAACTAATCATTCTCCCGGCATCATGAAGGATCAAGATAGATTCACTTCTTTGGTCAATCCATGAAATCACTATCTTCTAGATAAATTAGCATCACTTGGTCTCGTCTCAACTAATTCACCCAAAAAATGTATTGAACACAATCCTTGATTAAATTTCCATAGTCTCGGCAAACTTAAAACATTGAGCTAACCAATGAATCATTGGTCTCGACAGACATCAATTAACCCCTTTGGTCTCAGCAAGTTAATAGACAACAAATATGAAATCAATAAATTGAAACCACCATCAACCCATTTGGTCTCAGCAAGTTAATGGAAAGAAACAACCAATTAATCTCGTAATAAGTACAAGTAATTAAATACAAAGAAGAACAATTCATCAATTAAAAGATCAAAGTAACTCTAAGAATCATGAATATAAAAAACAATGTCAAATTATAGTAAAATAATTAACACATCATTGGTCAAGAAAAAGAAAATAAAAGTAAAAGAAAGCACTCATAGACAAGCCTCCTTCTTTTTCCTTTGTAGACCCTCTTATACAATCCTCCTTGATTTATTTCTCTCGAGAAAATGTTGGTGATGCACTCTAAAAGAAATCTACGTCTCTATATTGTGCACCTCTCTTCTCTAAGGTAAATTGGCCTTTACTTATAAGCCTACAAAGTTTCTAAAAGAATCCTAAATAAAGAAGAAGTAATTACCTAAAATTCAAAGCCAAAAAGGAGTTGTAAAATCTAAAATAAAAACCTAAATAAAACTAAGTAATTCCACCGCCTTAATGAAATTGAGCTTTGAATTGTAAATCAATTGGACTTTACTTTTGTCGTTTTGTGCTGGAGCCTTCAATTGATGGTGAATTGAGATTGCTGAAATTGGCTTCCAACTGAGCCGTATAAATCTGTCCAGCCACTGAAACTTTTGTCTTTGTTGCGTCGGCTCAATTGAGCCGCAAACCACCCATTCTGCTCTTCCTTTTGTTTCGTCAGATCAAGTGAGCCACAAACTTTCTCCTTTTGTCCAGCTGCTTTTGTTGACTTCTCCTTTGTCCAGCAGCTACTGAAATTCCTTTCTTTGAGCAATTGTTGTTTTTGTTTCCTTGGCCCACCGAAATTTGTCTTTTGCTTTGTTGCTATTACTTTTGCTTAGCCGTGAACCAGCCGAAATTCCTTTCTTTTCTTCTCTAATTTCCAATTGCAATTGCATTCCCTTGTTCCTTTGTGCTTTTCTCTATTATGCCAGTACAAGACCAGTGTCGGTTCTCTTTTCTCGGTTGGTGCTAGTTTTGTGCTGGAAAATTACACAATTAGCTCCAAATTTCACATATTTTTGTATAAAATTATAGAAAAGCATTTTTATAAGGGAAATATCAAATATGAAGGAATATGACTAGTTATTATACAAAATATATCACAAAATGGCCTCAAAGAACTAGGAAATATATGACTAATTTAGGCCATATCACATTCCCCCACACTTGAATCTTTACTTGTTCTCAAGTAAATACTTAACCAAAGCATTTAAAACAATTTATTCCTTTTCATATTCATATTCATCCATAACAAAGCCATATTTTTTTTCCAACCTTAGATACAAAATTGTCATTCATTCACCCTTTGAAAACCTTTGTAAACTCATGCATCAAATCAAATAATCCCAAGGCCATCAAAGTTAAGTTAAACATGCTTATATCTAGTACATGAAAATTATTCCACTTCTCAAGTAAAAACATAGATAACATAAATCATACAAGTCAAGTCATTTAACCAATTCAAGCATTATAAACTCAAATTTACCAAACTCGAGTTAGTGACATAAGGAAAACACTCCACTCTTTTTTTTTCTATGACTTTTGGAATTAATAGCCTCAAGTGAATGGATTTCTCTTCACACACCATATTGGCCCCCTTTACAGTCATCACTCATCATTTTTTTTTTAGTAATTTTTCGACATTTTTTTCTTATTCTTGCCTTTTTACCTTCGGGATAGCCTCAAGAGAATGCACCGAATACACTTGCTACTTCTCCCCATACTGACCCCCTTTACAGCAAAAGGTCTTCAAAGATAAAAATAATAAGAGCATTTTTTCTTTTTTCAAACTCAATTTTTTTCTCATATTTTTTTCAGATAATTTTTTTCTCTCTCGCATTCCTTATTCAAAACTCAAAGTTAAGCAAATTCTAAAACCATAATACAAGAATTAATCAACAATTCTTCCCATATTTCATCATATCATCCATATTCAAACTCAAAGAATAAAATAAAACTCAAATACCAAATATAATAAAGGTTAACTTAAATTCTCAAGACTTAGCAGAATCTAACTTAATACACAAGTTTACCTTTTTAATAAAATCCTACCATACTGAATGACAAATCCATATCCAAAGCTAAAAAGGAAATCATATCTTCATTATAAACAAATAAGCTTAATTTAACTCCAAATCTTCAAACTTTCAAATTTTCAAAGAAATTAAATTTTCTCCAAGATGGCAAAATGGTTGTCCAAATTTCAAATTCCAAAGTAACTTAACAACAAGAAAACACCAAGATAATTCATAAAAACTTGGACCAAGAATATCATCAAACCACTCCCCCACACTTAAACTGGACATTGTCCTCAATGGCAAAAAATAAACACAATAAATCATCTCCAATGGGACCAAAATTGAAAAGGGATAGAAAGTTTAAGCAATACTCCCCAAGTGTAGATTAGCTCCAAGATATGAGAACTTCATTCGTCAAGAAGTTGGAAGAATTATTGCCAGTGAAATTCAACCTACAAATAGAAAGATAAACACACAAGTAAAAGCATAAAGAGTAATTGAAACAAAATAAAAATCAAGGGAGAAGAAAAATAGAAAGTCAAAGACTTTAAGTCCCGCTCGAAGTAGAGCCTCTAAACGGGCCTCCAGGTTGTCCAAAAAAAAAAAAAACAACAAATAGACCACCACAACCTCCAAAGGCTCACAAGATCCTCCTTGTCTCACACTTTGCAATAGGTTCTCTTTTCAGTGAAGAACGTTTTCAAACTTTTGATTCTCAAGAAACACAGGACAAGGAGAATATCCAACGTAGATAGCAAAAGTACAATGTCAACCAATTTTAATCAACACAGCAAAATATCACAAGGAGGCCAAGATTTCCAGATTTGCAAAAATTTCAGAAAAATGCATAGATAATTTTTATAAGCCATCATAAGAAGCACAATTCATTCTATGCATTTGTTTCTACCACCAAATAAACTCAACAAAGATACGTCCATGTCCAGTAAAATTTTTCCTCAAAAATACATATACAAATGCCAAAAAAATTCAAGAAGATAAAATAGAGAAAGTTTTGCACCACTATGTTCCCCAACATGTGAGTTTTTAAAGAAAAAATTTTTAATTCATGGGGGATAATGTATAGAAGAAGAAAAGTAATGTGAAGAAGAAGAAGGGGAAAACGAAGAGGAAGGGAAGAAATAAAAGTATCATTCTAGGGGAATGGGGAAAAAAGAAAGAAGAAAGAAAAATAGAAGAACAAGACAAATAAGAGAAACAATTAAGAAAATCAAAGAAAAAAAATAAGAAGAAAAAGACAAAATAAGAAAATTTGGGAAGAAAAGAAAAAGGGTAAGGGAACAAACGAAAAAGGACAAAAAAAAAAGAGATTTTTTTTTTTTTGAGAGCCTCCCAGGAAGGAGCTGGCCGATGCCGGTTCTGGGCCTCAGCAAGCGCTGGTCTTGGGTTGATTTTTTTTTTACTAAAAACTATCCTAATTGAATGCATGACCACGAATTCATAAATTAAATAGTAAACTAAAATTATAAATTATAAATAAAGAAACAAATAATAAAATAAAATCAATCCATCTCCAATATCGTGTTAGCTAAAGTCCAAACCTGAAAATAAGAAGAGTTAGTATTGACTCAAAATTATATACATAAAAAATCATCCAATTTAAAATACAAAGACTACACATATTCCACATTAACATTAGGTTGGTAAAATTAAATACTAAATATACAATAAATACAAACATATACAGACAAGTGAGTTAATATGAACATGTATATACCTATATACATATTTACAACATATAGTGAAATTACAATTATACAAACAACAAAATATGGCAACTTTTTATAAAAAGAACAATTGTAAAAATTTACATATTTACATATTTACCTATTTACATAATTACATGGTTAAATCAACAAAATCCAAGCTTTCATGATATTGTTCCCCGGCAACGGCGTCAAAAACTTGATGTGTTTAGATTTGGGTATAAAAATCATATAAAAATAAACACATTCCCAATCAAGTTAAATTAAAACGTTAACCCCCCAAATTACACATATGAGCAAGCATACTCATCATTAACATAGCATAGATTTCAAACGAATGTCAATCCTCAAGGAATAAGTATGCATTAATCACTTTTCTTTCATTGTTTAACCGACTCAATAAAGTGAAAAAAGAAATAAAAAGGAAGATAATATAATATAATATAATATATATACATGTCAAGGATGGAGAATTATGTAACTCAAACCATTATTTTGTCAAACATGATCTTAAAGTACCTAATCATTATCATAACTAATTATTTCGGTATCATGAAGGATTAAGATAGATTCACTTCTTTGGTCAATCCATGAAATTACTATCTTCTAGATAAATTAGCATCACTTGGTCTCGTCTCAACTAATTCATCCAAAAGACGCATTGAACACAATCCTTGATTAAATTTCATTGGTCTCGGCAAACTTAAAACATGGAGCTAACCAATGAATCATTGGTCTCGGCAGACATCAATTAACCTTTAATTACCCAGTTCTTATCAATTAACCCATTTGGTCTCAGCAAGTTAATAGATAACAAATATGAAATCAATAAATTGAAACCACCATCAACCCCTTTAGTTTCAGCAAGTTAATGGAAAGAAACAACCAATTAATCTCGTAATAAGCACAAGTAATTAAATACCAAGAAGAACAATCAATCAATCAAAAGATCAAAGTAACTCTAAGAATCATGAATATCGAAAATAATGTCAAATTACAACAAAACAATTAACACGTCATTGTTCAAGAAAAAGAAAACAAAAGTTAAAAAAAAAAAACACTCATAGATAAGCCCCTTTCTTTTTCCTTTGTAAACCCTCTTGTACAGTCCTCCTTGATTTATTTCTCTCGAGAAAATATTGGTGATACACTCTAAAATAAATCTAAGTCTCTACATTGTTCACCTCTCTTCTTTAAGGTAAATTGGCCTTTATTTATAAGCCTACAAAGTTCCTAAAAGAATCCTAAATAAAGAATAAGTAATTACCTAAAATTCAAAATGAAAAAGGAGTTGTAAAATCTAAAATAAAAACCTAAATAAAACTAAGTAATTCCATCGCCTTAATGAAATTGAGCTTTGAATTGTAAATCAATTGGACTTTGCTTTTGTCGTTTTGTGCTGGAGCCTTCAATTAATGTTGAATTGAGATTTCTAAAATTGGCTTCCAACTGAGCCGTATAAATCTGTCCAGCCACCGAAACTTTTATCTTTGTTGCATCGGCTTAATTGAGCCATTTTCCTTGCCTCGGCTCAATTGAGCCACAAACCACCCATTCTGCTCTTCCTTTTGTTTCGTCAGCTTAAGTAAGCCACAAACTTTCTCCTTTTGTCGAACAGCTTTTGTTGACTTCTCCTTTGTCTAGCAGCTACCGAAATTCCTTTCTTTGACAGTTGTTGCTTTTATTTCCTTGGCCCACCAAAGTTTATCTTTTGCTTTGTTGCTATTGCTTTTGCTCAGCCGTGAGCCAGCCGAAATTCCTTTCTTTTCTTCTCTAATTTCCAATTCCCCTGTTCTTTTGTGATTTTCTCTGTTATGCCAGTACAAGACCGGCGCCAGTTCTCCTTTCTTGGCTAGTGCTGGTTCTGTGTTGGAAAATTACACAATTAGCTCCAAATTTCACATATTTTTGTATAAAATTACAGAAAAGCATTTTTATAAGGGAAATATCAAATATGAAGGAATATGACTAGTTATTGTACAAAATTTATCACAAAATGGCCTCAAATAACTAGAAAATATATAACTAATTTAGGCCCTATCACTATTCATGATATTTGTGAATCGAGTGAACCTATCAGTTATGTTCTCACATAGTTTCATTGTGAATAGCTCATAATCTCGGACCAAAAGTCCCAACTTTGATTCCTTAACTTGATTAGTCCCCTCATGGGTGACCTCAAGTAATATCCACATTTCGTGAGCTGAATCACAACCACTAACCTGGTTGTTTTCATTTGCATCAAGAGCACGACACAATATGTTCATTGCTTGAAAATTCAGTGTCATTTTGGCATTGTCATTAGCATATACTCATTACTCTGTTTAGGCACAGTTCTCCCTTCAACAATTTTTTATAGAACATATGGTCCTCTTTCGATCAAATTGCATAGCTCAAAATTAATTGAGCATACATAAAATCTTTATACAATTTTTCCAGAAGGTGTAGTTGCTGCCGCTGAACAAAGGTAGTCTATTTGTTGAAGATCATTTAATGTATGGTAAGGATGAGGTGTTTACCATTCGGATCTTTTCCTACAAGACTGTTAAACCGATAATAATACAGACCAACGCTCTGATACCAATTGATAAACCTTAGAGGGGGGTAAATAAGGTTTATGGCAAATAAATGAAAATTCTTTGATGTCTTTTTGATAAAGACCAAACAAGGTGAGAGATTGAAAATGCCGACTTGTGTGCTGCTAAAGAACTTTCAAAACTCTACTAAATGCGGGAAATAAGATTTATAGGTCAAATAGGTAGATAAAGTAATAACAACAATTTTACCCAACAGCATAAAGGTCTTTGATTAAAATAATGAATGCAAATAGGAGTGTAATGCTTTTGTCCACAAAGACAGATTCCTTCGCAGTTGATGGAGTGCAAACAAGATTCTTTTAAAGTACCACTAAATGGCATGAAGACGGTTGTTTTAGAGATGGAAGTTGAGGTATTAAATACAGACTTTCTATAGAATATAAAGGTCTTTAAAATTGATCAACAATTGCAGAGATTGAGATAAAATTCTTTGTTCTAATAACCAGTAAAAATGCAGTAGTCAAATACGAATGAAATGCAAAAGAGAAGACGCAAGGAATTATAGTAGTTCGATCCTCAACCAATCTATATCTACTATCTTGAGTACCCACTTAAGGATTTCAACACAATCACTAAAATCTTTTTACCAAATTAATGGTGGTTGGCTCCACCAATCTTACATAAGAGGATCAGCAACTTGGTTTGACACCCAACCTCTTCAAACACACAATCAAGGTTCACCCAACTGGGTTTTATACCACAACCTTGATACCAAATAGAATGAAGGAAAACTTACAGAAATAGCTAACAAGTTTGAGCAGATATAAACAGATAAGCTCCAATAGCCTTTTACCTTTTGAATAATTTAATTTCACCTTTGAAGCACAATGAAAAGGAAGATTTTTATTTTCTAAAATGTAAGAGTATTTTTGAGAAAGATAGAACAAAAACCTTATAGAAAATCGGGTTTAAATGGCTTTTATAGAAATGAAAAATAGAACAGCAATGGCTAGTTAACGGCTAGTTTGGAGCTGTCAGATTTTCTAGAGTTTTGGACTCAAGTTTTAGATGATGGTGTATCCAAAAGGTAAGTCCAAAATGACACTTTTCCAAGCAGAAACGATTTGACACTGTTCACAGGATTTTAGACGAATCTTTTGGATGCAGAATCATCCAAACTACTCAATCCAAAATTGTGAGATATAAAACTTTGAAATCTTATTGTTTGTGTGCTTCAAGGTAGAAATAAATTGACTTATAAGGTAAACAAGATGTAGTAATTAACATAATATACCTTAACAAACGATTCCTAGTCTAAAGTTCTTTCACAAGGCCTTCATGATCTTGTGAGCTCTTAGGTTGAAGGTGTACTTAATCACTCACCACTTTGGATTCCATTTCCTCAAGAGCTCCTTAGCAATCTTTTATGCATGCCTTGAAAGAATCAGAGTCAAACATATCCTATCATATGTAAATCATACAAGTTAATCCTCATCAATGTTTGTAATAAGTCAAAACACAGGAGAATACCTTTAGGGCTAATATGAAAAATAATCAAGTAAATCTTAATAGACCAAAAAGTCCAAGCACTCTTATTTCTAAGTGATCCCAAAACTTCATCTACCATAAAATTCTCAATTCCCCAAATCCTTTTTCATGTTCATCAAGGGATAAATAAATCTATTAGATTAACATCAAAGGAAACCCATCTCATACATCCATTCTTAAGTTTAAAACAAGAGAATAGTCAAAAGCAATTAAATCCAATCAATCAAACCCAAGTAATAGATTACTCAAAATAGAAATCAATTAACTAAACAATCATCCAACATAAGAGTAAAACATGGTACAACCCTTTAATTACAATTCAATTCAATAAAATTTAACAACCCCAACTTAAATCACAAAGAAAATGAAAATAAAACTTATAGAAAAGTTCTCTTTTCTATTTTGCAAGCTTGAGTTGGGGTTGCCCCATTTTCATCAATTCTTCCTTGATCATCTCATCTCTTCTTTTTCTTGTTCTTTCAAGGGGTTCTCTGATGAAATTTGTGGGTGGCTCCCCCTTAGCACTTGTTGCGTAAATTTTGGATGTATAAAAATCATCAAAATTAAATATATCTCTTAGTCAAGTTTTAATTAAAATATTAATCCCAAAATACACATACGAGCAAATATACTCATCGTAAGCATAGTATGGGGAATTAACGAGTATCGATCATTAAAGGAATAAGTACACACTAATCACTTTTCTTTCATTGTTCAACCGACCCAAATAAATTGATAAAATAATTAACAAATAAAGAAATATATACAACTCAAAGATGTAGGTTTATGTAATTTAGACAATTATCCTAGAAAACATGATAATAAACCAACTAGCAATTCTCTCAACTAATTATCCTCTTGGCATCATAAAGGAATATAAAGTAAAATTCAATTGTTTCACAAGTCATGAATCTACTTAGATAAATTTCACTTCGTTTCCTAATCCACGGAATCCTATATCTTGATTAAATTAACAGATTTTCCAATCAAGCTAACATAACCAAAATGTGCATTAAGCCTAATTCCTTATAAGCATAAAATTAGCTAATATCCCTTTGCTCGAGGTAAAATCCACTAATATTTGATCACTTAGTCCTATAATCTTAACTTCGTTGCTCAAGTCCATGAAGATTAGAAAATTACGAAATCAATGCAATGAAACTCCTAACATCGTCATCTCAAGTCAATTAGAAGAACTCGCACCAATAAACAATGATATCAAGTAATCAAACATCAAATATGATAAAGAATTGATCAAATAACTAAATTAATACAAAGTCATGAATACCAAAATAATGTTAAATTGCAATAAAAAAGTTGAATACATCATTGTTTAAGGAAAAGAAAACAAAGATCAAAGAAAGCACTTATAGGCAAGCCTCTTTTTTCATCCTTGAAGACTCTCTTGAACAATCCTCCTTGATTAGGTGAACTTCACCTTCAATGAGTGATTTGAGAATTTTTGCCTTTGAATCCACCTTTCTCTATGTATATCACTTTTTTCTTGTGTTTTCTTGTGCTTTTATAGGCCTCTTGGATGCTAAATTCATGGCTTATGAAGTCTTGGCCGAGTAGGATTTGAAAAATACCAAATTCATTGGAAAATTTCTAAATTCGTGCACAAAATATTTGCCTTCAAGAGCCTACCTAGCACTGGGTACCTTCAACCCACCTGACGCCAGGTGCACTCTATTCTTCCCTTATTTCTGCTATGTTTCTGGTCTGTTCTTATCGGCAGACAGAATAGACCTACCGCTAAGTACACTTGCTAGACTTGGCGCCAAGTCTGTTCTGGTTTTCCCTATAAAGTTGGCTCAATTTCTGCTGCTTGACCAGAATGGACCCAGCGCCTGGTACATTCTGGAATTGCTCACTTCCTGCTCGATTTTAACTCAAATCTGCACAAATTTGTCAAAAATACTTGGAGTAAAATGTCAAATAGGAAGGAATATGTCTAGTTATTACAACAAATGTATCACAAAACGACCTCAAAGAACTAGGAAAATAATAGAGATTTTAGCCCCTATCATATACCCCCACACTTGAACATTTGCTTGTCCTCAAGCAAAAGAAGAATTAAAACACTAAGCATATGGCTTAAGACAAAATAAATTTTCAACTTATCCTTAGCAAATTCATCCATAGTTAAGGAATAGTCTTCTTCCAACCTCAAGCACAAACATGTCATTCACCTAACCCTTTCAAAACCTTGTAAACTCATGTATTAAATCAAACAATCCCAAGGCCATCAAAGTTAAGGTAAACAAGCTTATATCTAGTACAAAAAAATCATCCTACTCCTCATGTAAAAATATAGGTAACATAATTCATATAAGTCAAGCCATTTAACCAATTCCAGTATTATAAACTTAAATTTACACAACTTAAGTTAGTGAAAAAAGGAAAACACTCCACTCTTTTTTTTCTATGACTTTAGAAATTGATAGCCTCAAGTGCATAGATTTTTCTTCACACACCGTATTGGCCTCCTTATAGTCATCATCATTTTTTCAACAATTTTCTTTTTCATCTCTTTTCTCTTTCTTACATTTTTTTCCCACACCTTCTTGCCTTTTGGATAGCCTCAAGAGAGTGTGATGCTTCTTTATTTCTTCTCTTCCACTCACCGTATTAGCCCCCTTTTCAACAAAAGGTCTCTTTCTTTTCTTTTCAACAAATAAAAACAATTTTTTTCAACTCATATTCTTTCCTTTTCACTCAAAATTTTTTTCCTCACATTCCTGATTCACAACTCAAAGTCAAGCAAATTTTAAATCCATAATACAAGAATTAATTAACAACTCTTCCCATATTTCATCATATCATCCATATTCAAACTTAAAGAATAAAATAAAACTCAAATACCTAATATAACCAAGGTTAACTTAATTTCTTAAAACTTAGCAAAATCCAACTTAATACACAAGTTTAATTTTTCAAATAAAAATCCGACCATAGTGAATGACAAATCCATGTCTCAAGTTAAAAAAAAACGTCACAACTCCATTATCGCCAAATAAGCTCAATTTAGCTCCAAAATTACTAAATTCTCAAATTTTTAAAATTTCAAATTTTCCAACAATTGTTTGATGCCAAGAAAACACTAAAATAATTGATAAAAACTTGGACAAAGAATATTACTAAACCACTCCCACAACTTAAACTGGATAATGTACTTATTTGCTAAAAATTAACACAATAAAGCATCTCCAAAGGGACCAAAAATAATAAAGGGGTAGAAAGTTTAAGAAATACTTCCAAAGTGCAATAAAGTGTCAATAGATATCAAAACTAAAAATACAGAGAAGGGCTTGTTCAATAGGACTTTATTCCTACAGGCAAAACAAAACACAAGGAAAATCACAAGGAAAATAATAACAAACTAAAGACACCTAAATAAAAAAAAACAAATTAAAGAAAAATACTTAAAAATCCTAAGAAAGCAAATAAAGACACGACTCACTCCCCCACACTTAAGATGGAAAATATTTTCCTTATTTGGGAGAGGAAAAACAAACTACTTAACAAAAAAAAGAAAAATTCTTTCCACTCATCATGCTTCCTCATCAAACCTTTTGAAAAGAAATTAAAGCTCAAAATAGAGGATAGGCATGATGAGTGTAGAAAGAATAGAGGTTTTTGAAAAATAGAAGGTTTATGAAAACAAATTTTCCCACTAAATCAAAACACATAAACATCTTTCTCTAACATTTCTTTAGACACACAAATATTTTTGTCAACATATAAGTGCATATGATTTCTAAAGAATGCATCAAACTTGAAATCACCTTTTAACCCTTCAAAAGATTTATCACAAATTGAAATTCCCTTAAAAACATAGTATTTGAGTTTTCAACGATGGGAACAAGAAATTCTTGCTTTTCAATGCATGGTCTACAAAAGCTAACTTACCTCCCTTTGGATGGGGTGAAGGGTAGAAATTACCACCATTCTCCAAGAGCTTCTTATGATGTAGCATTGATAGATCCAACTCTTTGAGGTGTGGTAAACTCAACACACCATTATTAGGGCCATTGTTCTCTAGGAGGTGAGAGAAACCTAAGAAATCATGTGACAAAGAGAAATTAGAATTATTAGCATATAGAGTAGAATTAAATACCTCTCTTGCCACATTATGCACTTGTTTCGCATATCCTCTCTCACCTCCTTAGGGATTCTCTTGTTCAAGTATATAGGCCTTTATGACATCCTCTACCAACTTGGCTAGTTATGTTCTTTGATAGCTCATACGTTGGGATGCTTCTTTATGCCACTTAATGGAGGAATTTGAATTGGCGACAAAAGAATGCATTGAGGCTTCAAGTGACATCTCATAAAAAGCATCGATCCGAGATTGCAACTTTGCCAAATTCTCATCATTGTAGCTCCTTTGATCTTGTACCCAAAAGAAGTTGTCCATGATGATGTCAATCTCGCGCTCAAAGAAAAATAAAAATCAAATAAAAAATAAAAATAATTATAAAATAAAGAAAATAAAAAAACAAAAGGCAAAAACAAATTATAGAAAAATAAAGAAAAGAAAAACACACACATTCACAAACTATTTAAATACAAAAGTTAGTGGTATTTACAGTACAACATCAAGTATGCTAGTCAATTAAGTCACACAATGTTACAAACAACAAGATATAACATCAATTTACACAAAGAACATATATACATATTTACATATAGACATATGGCTATATAAACATATAAACATGGTTAAATCAACAAAATTCAAGCTTTCATGATATTGTTCCCCGGCAGCGGTGCCAAAAACTTGTTGCGTAAATTTTAGATGTATAAAAATCATCAAACTTAAATACATCCCTTAGTCAAGTTTTAATTAAAACATTAATCCCAAAATACACATACGAGCAAGTATACTCATCGCAAGCATAGTATAGAGAATTAACGAGTATCGATCATTAAAGGAACAAGTACACACTAATCACTTTTCTTTCATTGTTCAACTGACCCAAATAAATTGATAAAATAATTAAAAATAAAGAAATATATACAACTCAAAGATGTAAGTTTATGCAATTTAGACAATTATCCAGAAAAATATGATAATAAACCAATTAGCAATTCTCTCAACTAATTATCATCTTGGCATCATAAAGGAATATAAAGTAAAATTTAATTATTTCACAAGTCATGAATCTACTTAGATAAATGTCACTTCATTTCCTAATCCACGGAATCCTACATCTTGATTAAATTAACAAATTTGCCAATCAAGCTAACATAACCAAAATGTGCATTAAGCTTAATTCCTTATAAGCATAAAATTAGCTAATATCCCTTTGCTCGAGATGAAATTAACTAATCTTTGATCACTTAGTCCTATAATCTTAACTTCGTCGCTCAAGTCCATGAAGATTAGAAAATTACAAAATCAATGCAATGAAACTCCTAACATCGTCATCTCAAGTTAATTAGAAGAACTCGCACCAATAAAAAATGATATCAAGTAATCAAACATCAAAGATGATAAAGAATTGATCAAATAACTAAATTAATACAAATTCATGAATCCAAAAATAATGTTAAATTGCAATAAAAACGTTGAATACATCATTGTTTAAGGAAAGGAAAATAAAGATAAAAGAAAGCACTCATAGACAAGCCTTTTTCTTTACCCTTGAAGACTCTCTTGAACAATCCTCCTTGATTGGGTGAACTCCACCTTCAATGAGTGATTTGAGAATTTTTGCCTTTGAATCTACCTTTCTCTATGTATATCACTTTTTTCTTGTGTTTTCTTGTGCTTTTATATGCCTCTTGGATGCTAATTTCATGGCTGAGTAGGATTCGAAAATGCTAAATTCATTGGAAAATTCCTAAATTCATGCGTAGAATATTCATCTTCTAGACCCTACCTAGCGCTGGGTACCTTCGACCCACCTGGGCAGCATGTGCCATATGTTCTTCCCCTATTTCTGCTCTGTTCTTATCGACAGATAGAATGGACCCGGTGCTAGGTACACTTACCAGACCTGGCGCCAGGTCTATTCTAGTTTTCCCCTAAAAGTTAGCTCAATTTCTGCTACTTTACCAGGATGGACCCGACGCCTGGTCTATTGGTTGGGCCTGGCACCAGGTACATTCTGGAATTGCTCAATTTCTGCTCAATTTTAACACAAATCTGCATAAATTTACCAAAAATACTTTTTACAAGTGAAATGTAAAATATGAAGGAATATTCCTAGTTATTACAACAAATTTATCACAAGATAACTTCAAATAACTAGGAAAATAATTGTGATTTTAGCCCTTATCAATGCTTTTTCTCATGAGCTATTTACAATTTTTCTAATGAAAATCCCTGAATGCACTAAACAAAGCACAATGTACAATGGTACACAACACCGTGAATGTAGACAGGAATGGCACTGTACATGCCTTGATCTTCTAATTTCCATATAAAACGACGTCGCAATACTTATTGTTGCCATATGCTAGATTGATGCATGGTAGCATAAACCTCGTTGGCATGGCGTCATCGGGATTCTAATGTTCTATAGTTTTTGAATATTGATGATGCATGGTGATGTGTATCCTGACTGGCATGACACCATGTATGCTCAGAAGATCGATCTTTGAATTTCAGCTAATGCACGATGGCGTGTAGATTATTGCCGATGGTGTCGTGCACCCTTGTATAGCTCTTCTTTTTTTTTTTTTAGTGTTTTCTCCTTGAATACTTTTCTAACTTCAATTATTTTAATTTACATTAAATAATAAGAAATTGGGAGAGATAGGTAGCAGTCTTTAATGAAAATTAAAGAATTTAAGCTCAAATATAACTTAAAGCTTGCTTCTAACCTTTCTACAACAAAGGATAGCCTTTTTTGCACACAAAAAGGTGATTATTTCTTGAAGAGTAGAAGAGGTATGATCATAGAAGAAGAAGTGCTGCACTTTATTAAAGAAGAAATGTAAGAGGAGATAGTTCTCTCCTTGATTATCAAGTTAGTGTTATGCTCTAGAGGCAATCATTTGTACATTGTATATGACATATTTTATTTTAATAAAAGGTGTTATTTATCCTACAGTATCTTTTGTTTACTTTTGTGTAAAATAACTGTTAGATAAAGTCCCTAGTACAATATTGTGTTAAGAAAATCACAATAGAGATCATGATATGAGATTCCTACAACACTGTATAGTGTTAGTACTTAAATAGTCCCTAGTCGTAGTACTAATGAGATAGGACATCATTAATGCATTAAGACTAGCATGTGTTAGACTTCCTGATTTGATCCGGCTGTGTTTCTCATATTCGTGAGTATTGAGATACTCAAAGTTAACACGTGAATGCTTCTTAATAGAACAAGTACATTGGATGATCTAGCTATGAGATAATCACATGGATAACTATATAGTGCTAGTAATAAAATCTCATTATAGCAAACGTGCAAGTATCCTTAAACTTGAGATTTCCAAGATACTTTGTTTGCTGAGCATTGTGCTTTAATTCCAATCTCTGGAGCCAGATCGAGGGCCACCTATGGGATGGATATGGGGTACATTGTGAGGTAAATGAAAGTAGTTGAGAGGGTCAATAAAGGATTCACCACTCCTAATAGTAGGGGCGAATACCTCACGGCCGCTTGTAGAAATTACTACTCGAGAAGTACTTGGGCAAGGCGACTGTATATTGAAAACAGTTCCAATTAATACACATCTAGAGTAGTGGGTTCCTAGTACAAGTACTATTATATCCGGGCCAAAATTGATATACATTCTGGAGGGAGTTGGCACTAATTTCATACTCTAAACCGAATGAGATATTGTATGGTGAAATGAGTTAATTGCACTATAGTTTGTTATTGAAGGGTTCATATCAAGCCACTTGACTTCCTGGACTCTTGGGTGGTCATGATATGTTGCTAGATACCGCTCATGATCTGCTGCATATGGGTTCATTAATTGATGAATTAATAAACCAATCCTAATTAGAATTAATATGATTAATTCTAATTAATTATGAATTATTAATCTCAAAGACATTTGGATTAATTCATATTCGCTGGATCAATTCATATTCGCTACCAATTGACTGTGAAACCTAATAGGTCACACACAATAGAGGATTAAATACTCAAAATGTTATTTGATAACATAGTGGGGTTAATTGCGAGAAAGAGAAGTAGTTATGGCTAAATTATAATTAGTTATAATTTATGGGCCAAATTGTAATTGTAAGAACTTGGTGGTTCCAATTACAATTAGAGAATTCTAATTGTTTTAGAATTCTCAGATGGAGGGTTTTTCAGTTCTTTTCGTGATATATGTCAGATATACCCGTTACCTTAGAGAGTGAGCCAGTCCCGACAAACAACACTCTCCAAAACCCTTCTCTTCTTATTCTATCTCTCTCTCGTTGTTCTTCTGCAAACAAGAAAACAAGGAACCCTAGCCGCCTCTTGCTTTTCTGCTAGCACAGAGATATCTTGGTACTTGAGAGTGATCCTCTGTGTGGACTGCTGTTAGAGGTGATTGCGTACTGTGATCATAGAGGCACGTCAATCAACCTGTTTGTGATCCATTAGCGTCAAGGGGATTGGTGGATCGCACCACAATCATCACACAAGAAGAAGAAAAATTTTATTTTTCAAACGCTCAAAGAAAGGTAAAACCGTTACCTTTGTTCCTTGTTAAACCTGTTTTAAATCATATGCTTGTGATCTTGGGGCTTGGATTTCTTAGTTTCTGCCACAGTAATCGTCATTGTGATATAGAAATCCTATCGTGGTATCAGAGCCTTCTTGCAATGTGTTTTCTAACGGGTTTAAATTTTGCTGTGAATTGTTCCAAGCATGTTCTATGACTGAAAAATATTTTCAATTATGCGATTTTGTCTCTGAAATATGTTTTCTACTAACTTTGTTTTCTATGTTTGAAAACATGTCGTGCATAAGATAAGAGCCATAAAGAAATTTTTTCTGAGATTGTGTTCTGTATGAAGAGTTTTCTGTTTCGTTATCTTCGATGAAAATTTGTTTTCATCTTGATACAGAAGGCTTTCTCTTATTCTGGTTTCATTCAGAAAAACATTTGTGGACGTTTCTGGATTTGGAATTTGATGTGGGTCGAGTCCGTAGCACAATATGCTTGTGTAATAGTTACAGCATATTTCGAAAGTTGTCAAAATTGTTTTCTGTATGTGCTACAAATTTTTTTACAGGAAAAACGTTTTCTGTGAACATGTTTGTTGCCTTCCATTTCATCCTGTGAATTTAATCTTCAGTTTTGTTTTTGTTTAAACTAATAAATTAATTGTTGTTTTGAGCTTCAAAATAGAAAAATTCTGCTGAGAATTGTTCTCACTAAACCGTTGCAAAAGATGAAGGCTCCATAAATTGTTTCTGGAAAAATTTTTAAAAACCGCCGACTCTTCCAAACTACAGCCGGCACTGGCTCTGGCTCTGGCTCCTAACCGGCGCCAATTCTGTGATGTTCTGGGAGGTCCAGAAATCGTTTCTAAAAAAAAAAATTTAAAACCAAACTGCAGCTGGCGTATCCTCTGGCTCCTAACTGATGCCGGTTCTGTTCTGTTCTGTTCCACGACGTTCCAGCCATTTTAGAAAGTAATAAATTTTCTAAAATAGAATTTTGAAAGGAAAAAATCTCATTTGATGAGAGGCAGTAAAGTAAATTTTAGAAATAAAATTTTCGTTACCAGAGACGAGACCCAAAAGCATTTTCTCAAAATTAGTTTTGAGACAAACAATTTTATTTTTTCAAAATAATGATTTTGAAATTTTAAAATTAATGTATTTTTCTAAAATATTGATTTTAGAATTTGTTTTATTTTTTTCAAAATAGTGATTTGGGAATAAAAAAATTATATGTTTATTTTGTTTAAGCATTATTAATGGCATGGTGGATGGTTATGGACTAAAATCAATTATATCTGTTCATGCATTTTACAATTTTAATTTTTTTTTATGAAATAGGGCCTGCATATGCTATCTTCTCTAGAATTCTTGTGTCTTTCTCTTCTTATCTAACTCCCCTTGAATGTAATTCGAGGTTTTCTCTCTTTAGAAAATTATGTAATTAGTTTACCTAGGTTAAATAGGGGTAGAATTATTTTATTTTGGAGATGGCTACCAAGACAAGGCGAGAAGGTAAAACCTTCTACTTAAATCATGCATGAACACATAGGGTTAACTATATTAATTTCTTTTATGGCTCAAAGGAATTAATTTAGGGAAAAGTCCATAACCATACCACGTAATTGCTCTATTATCATGCTTATTAATTATGTAATTTATTGATTTTTATGCATGCCATTTGTTGAAATCGTTAAAATGAACAAATCCCTCAATTAATATTAAACCTAATTCCTTCCGTTAATATAATAAGAATGAGAGTCCTTTTCGAGACCAGGTTGTTGAGCAAACCCAAGTCTACTCAACGTCGAGTATGTTCAAGCTATGGAAATAAACTCCTTTGGAATTAAATTTCTGATTAATGGGTTGGGTTTAACTAAATTCTTTATCCCGGTTGAACAAACTCAAGCATAAAGAAATTTAGACGAAAAGTTGGGGTAGCCCAAAAGGCTTTAAGATTAAAATCTGTTAATCACCCAATGATCCGGTAATTACATACGATGTAATTGGTATTAGATACCTATCAATAAACTCAATGGTGGCTTGTTGGGCAAACCCAAGGTTATTCTTGAGGAATTTGAATATCGGTCCATTAGGAAAGCTTCCAACGGGCTTTCCTGAATTAGTAGTGGGGACTATTAGTTTGAGTAAAATAGTGGAGTAAAAATGCATTTAATTAAAGTCCTAATTATTTGCATTTCATGTGCATATACAGTAGCTAATCCTCTATATCTTTACATCTAGGACACTTGCATCATGTCTACAAACCTAAACCTACGTAGCATCTTGGAGACCAACAAGTTAACCGAATCAAACTACCTCGACTGGTATAGAAATTTGAGAATTGTTCTCAAGCCGGAAAAGTTGCTCTACGTGCTAGATGCTCCTATTCCGCCACCACCAGCTCAAGATGCTGAGGCTGATGAGCATGCTGTTCACAAAAAGTACAAGGAGGATATGTTAGGGATATGCCCTAGAGTCAATTTGTACTTATACTATTGTCATTATATTTTATATATAATATGAGGCTTTCCTTTCCATGAATAGTGAGTTTTGTTTTGTTGGTCATCAAGTACGTGACTTGATAGTAAAACCCTACAATGAATACAATGACTATTCTAAAACTGTCCCTGATCGATTATTATTATTAGAATAATAATAAATTAAGATTAGTATGTTTGTGACTTGATGGCTATGTTTTACTGGCCATGGATATTTGTGATATCGAGTTAAGACATAAATAAATGTTAGAGAACATTGTATTGGACATGACCCACTGTGAGAGTACTTCATGGAATATGTCATAAGTACTTTCTAGCCATAATAATATTGAAAGTCCTTCGACCTAAATTCATCATAGCTTCCTACTTGATAAATTCTATATTTTGACATTATCTAAAGTTGTCTTTAACCAGATAATAAATTAGACTACTGTTGGATATAGAATAAATCAAAGAGAGGAATATAATTGATTGTGAAGGAATTTGTCCCTCTCAGTTATGGGAGAGATATCCATGGGCCCCTTGATAAGTTAGGCTGTTAAAAATGCATGGTCGTGCTCAAATATATCAATCTAAGATATTGATATCATTTGTTTGAACAGTCTACTATGAAATCAAGAAATAATTGATTAAGCTTAATAAGGATGACATGCTTCGTACCTTATGCTTAATCTGGATATCGTGTGACAAAATGACTAAATATAAAATTATGGTTTGGTTCAAAGAGATCACCGATCTTCATTTAACCTGGATAGTTATAATGTTTTGCTAGAAACCGCTTATAACTTGTGGGCCATTTAAATATGATTTAGGCACACTGCCAGTGTTAAATGAACCTAAAGGTTACACAAATAAGCGACCTTGTTAGGTTATTTTTCGGTGACCAGGTTCGATGAATCTGGAAATATGTCTAAGTTAATCGTACTTAGAAAATTTACCGTATACAATGAATCCGGAAATATGTCCACATTCGATGTATCCGGATGATGTCCAGATTATAAGAATCGACTCGGTAAATTAATTAGTTAAATTACCGAGATAATGGCGTAATCTTATCATATCAGCTTTAATTTAATTTGAATTTAAATTAGAATATGATAAGATATTATTAGGGTTGGACTCTAAGAGGTTCGGGGGTTTTTAAGAAAACCCTAGCCGTCTTTTCAATAGTCCAATTTTTCGGTTGAGAACATTCGTGCCATTCTCTACCAGAAAAGAAAAGAAAAAAAACCTCTCAAACCCTAGGCGCTAGCACTCCCCGGGTATCGAGTGAGTTCGCGATGTGTATCCGATAGAGGACGTTCGCATACTACAGACGTCTGGTGATTGTTCGGGTTGAACGTACAACAACAGCAACCGTAATCGAAGGATTTCGATTACAGCAACCAGAGGTAATTCTTAAACCTTAGATCTTCTTAATCATTTACTTGGGTCCTCGGGAGGGATTCGTGGATGTTTTCCGAGTTTAGGAGTCCACGAATTCTAACAGGATAGTGATACAACATCGTGTATTATGCTGGCATCCATGACTCCCGAGCTGCAAAAACAACACGAGCATATGGATGCTTAATCGATTATACTACATCTTCGAGAGCTATTTAACGCCCAAACCAGAACTAAGAGATACAAGATCTAGAAGCAATTATTCCGTTGCAAAATGGCAAAGGGTTCTTCTATGACCACTCATGGGCTAAAGCTGTTGGGCTTAATAGAGAAACTTGGATCTCTCGGGTTCATGATAGATCATGACCTAAGTATTGACTTAATTCTACAGTCTTTACCTAATAGTTTCTCACAAGTTGTGATTAACTATCAGATGAATAAGATTAAGTCCACCATTCCTGAGTTGATCAATCTTCTCAAAACTGCAGAGTCCTTCATGAAGAAGGATTCTAATGCAGTTTTAATGGTAGAATCTTCTTCTTCAAAGAAGAAAGTTCAAAAGAAGAAGAAGAAAGCTCCCTTGAAGCCCAAAGGTGGTGTGAATAAGAAGGGCGCTGCCACCAATAGCCCATGCCATCATTGTGGCAAGATGGGTCACTGGAGGTGCAACTGCAATGCCTACTTGGAGACTATTAAGGACAAGAAACAGAAGGAGAAGCTTGCAAGCACTTCTACTTCTACTCTAGGTATGTTTATGATTGAGATAAATACTGCCTTTAGAAATGAGATATGGGTATTGGATACCGGATGTGGATCTCATTTGTGCAATAACTTGTAGGGACTAAATAGTGGTAGAAGGCTAGAGAAAGGCGACGTAGACCTACGTACTGCAAATGGGGCAAAGGTTGTGGCCCTTGCTGTGGGTATATACGAGCTAAACCTGCCTTCGGGGTTAGCTCTAGAATTACTAAACTATTATTATATACCAGTTTTACTGAAAAATATTCTCAGTTGTGTGTTTAGACTTAAATGGATTTCATTTGATATTTAAGAATAAATGTTGTTCTTTTTCATTGAATGATATTCATTATGGTTCAGCAACTCTGGTTAATGGTTTATATATTCTAGACTTGGATAATCCAATTCTCATTATAAACAATAAGAAACCTAAAATAGAACACTCTAACACCTGTTACTTATGGCATTGTCGTTTGGGCCATGTAAACGAAAATCGTGTTACTAAGTTACACAAGCTTGGTGACTTAGGGTCATTTGATTATGAATCATATGACATATCCGGGTCTTGTTTACTAGGTAAAATGGCTAAAACTCTTTTTTTAGGAAAAGGAGAACGGGCTAAGAAATTATTAGAACTTATACATTCTGATGTATGTGGCCCAATGTCAATACAAGTAAGAGGAGGTTATAACTATTTCATAACCGTTATCGATGATTTCTCACGATACGGGTATTTGTATTTAACGAAATACAAATCTGAGGCCTTTGATAAGTTCAAAGACTTCAAGAATGAAATAAAGAAACAACTTGGCAAAAGTATTAAGACTCTAAGATCTGATCGAGGAGGAGAATACTTTAGCCAAGAGTTTCTGAGTTATCTTAGAGATAATGGGATATTATCTTAATTGACTCCACCACATACACCTCAACATAATGGTGTATTTGAGAGAAGAAATCGAACCATTCTAGACATAGTACGGACCATGATGGCTTCGCAAACCTACCAAAATTGTTTTGGGGGTATGCACTAGAGACTTCTGTTTATATACTAAACAGAGTATCGATAAAATCGGTTGATTCTACCCCATTTGAGATGTTCTTTGGTAAGAAACCAAAGTTATCTCACTTGCGAGTATGGGGTTGTCCTGCCTTTATCAAAAGGTCACAGTCAGACAAACTTAATAGTAAGTCTGACAAGTGTTTGTTTGTGGGATATCTGAAAGAATCTTTTGGATATTACTTTTACCTCCCTTCCGAAAATAAAGTGGTTGTTTCGAAACATGTCGTCTTCTTAGAGAAGGAGCACAAGCTCAAAGGGGACAGTGTGAGTAAAATTGAACTTAGTAAAGTTCAAGAGGATCAAACAAATAAGGATCAACCATCTGATCCCACATCTATTAAGAGAATAGATGAACCTTCTACTATACAAGAGCCTCGTAGGTCTAGTAGGATACGTGTGGCACCTGAGAGATATGGATTTCTCATTAGTGACCATAATGACGTATTGCTCATAAATGAAGATGAGCCTACTACTTACAAGGATGTTCTGAATAGTTCAAAATCTGACAAATGGCTTAAGGCCATGAAGTCAAAGATGGATTCTATGTATGACAACCAAGTATGGACTTTGGTTGTTCCACACAAAGGAATTAAACCTATTGGGTGCAAATGGGTTTTCAAGAAGAAAACGGACATGGATGGTAATGTAGTTACCTATAAAGTATGACTAATGGCGAAGGGTTATCGTCAACAACATGGTATTGACTATGATGAAACCTTCTCGCTAGTATCCTCGTTAAAATCCATCAGGATACTCCTAGCCATTGCTGCTCATTATGATTATGAGATTTGGCAAATGGATGTGAAAACAGCTTTCCTAAATGAAAATTTGACTGAGAAAGTGTATATGACACAACCTAAGGGCTTCACATCCACTGATAGGACAAAAGTGTGTAAGTTGCAAAAGTCCATTTATGGACTTATGCAAGCTTCTAAGAGTTGGAACATCCGTTTTGATGAAACAATCAAAGAGTTTAGTTTCATTCAAAACATGGATGAGCCTTGTGTATACAAGAAGGTTATTGGGAATGCAATCGTTTCTTTATTGCTTTATGTAGATGACATATTGCTAATAGGAAATGATATACCTGTCTTGCAAACAGTTAAAGATTGGTTGTCCAAACAATTTTCCATGAAAAACCTTGGTGAAGCAACCTATATTCTTGGAATAAGGATCTATAGAGATAGATCTAAAAGGTTGCTACATCTTTCACAGTCTACATACATAGATAAAGTGCTAAAGAGGTTTAGCATGGATCAATCCAAAAAGGGATTCTTACCCATGTCACATGGTGTAAGCCATTCAAAGTCAATATCTCTCAAGACACAAGTTGAAAGGGATCACATGAGTAAGATTTCATATGCTTTGGCGGTTGGATCTATCATGTACGCTATGATATATACAAAGTGCTCTCAGTTTGACGAGCAGATACCAATATGACCCTGGTGAGGGTCATTAGGTGGCTGTAAAGAACATCCTTAAGTATTTACGAAGGATTAAGGATGTGTTCTTAGTATATGGAAAAAGTGATTTGAAAATAAACGGGTATATTGATGCCAGTTTTCAATCTGACAAAGATGATTTCAAATCACAATTCGGTTACGTGTTTACATTGTGTGGAGGGGCAATAAGTTGGAAGAGTTCCAAACAAAAGACTATTACCGACTCTACGACAGAAGCTGAGTACATAGCCGCTTCTGAAGCAGCTAAGGAGGCCGTTTAGATCAAGAAGTTCGTAACGGAACTGGGTGTGGTTCCTAGCATTGTTGGTCCAATATCTCTGTATTGTGACAACAACGGAGCCATTGAACAAGCAAAGGAGACATGGTCTCAACAACAATCCAAACACGTACTGCGACGCTATTATCTGATCCGGAAGATCATAGATAGGAATGATGTAAAGATAGAGAGAGTTTCCATGGATGAGAACATAGCTAACATGCTTACAAAAGCAATATCCCAAAAGAAACATGAAAGGCATGTTGAGTCATTCGGTATTAGATACATGAATGATTAGCTCTAATGTAAGTAGGAGTTTGTTAGTGTTATGCCCTAGAGGCAATCATTTGTACATTGTATATGACATATTTTATTTTAATAAAAGGCATTATATATCTTACAGTATCTTTTGTTTACTTTTGTGTAAAATAACTATTAGATAAAGTCGCTAGTACAACACTGTGTTAAGAAAATCATGATATGAGATTCCTACAACACTGTATAGTGTTAGTACTTAAATGGTCCCTAGTTGTAGTACTAATAAGATAGGACGTCATTAATGTTTTAAGACTAGCATGTGTTAGACTTTCTAATTTGATTAGGCGGTGTTTCACATATTCGTGAGTATTAAGATACTCAAAGTTAATACGTGAATGCTTGTTAATGGAATAAGTATAGTGGATGACCTAGCTATGAGATAATCACATGGATAACTATTTAGTGCCGTGATAAAATCTTATTATAGTAAACGTGCAAGTATCCTTAGACTTGAGATCTCCGAGGTACTTTGTTTGCTGAGCATTGTGCTTTGATTCCAATCTCTGGAGCCAGAACGAGTGTCGTATATGGGATGGATATTGGGTACATTGTGAAGTAATCGAAAGTAGTTGAGATGGTTAATAAAGAATTCACCACTCCTAATAGTAGGGGTAAATATCTCATGGCCACTTGTAGGAATTACCACTCGAGAAGTCCTTGGCCAAGGCGACTGTGTATTGGACACAGTTCCAACTAATACACATCTAGGTAGTGGGTTCCTGGTACAAGTACTATTATATTCGGGCCAGAACTGATATACATTCTGGAGGGAGTTGGCACTAATTCCGTACTCCAAACTGAATGAGATATAGTATAGTGAAATGAGTTAATTGCACTATAGTTTGTTATTGAAGGGTTCATGTCAAGCCACTTGACTTCCTGGACTCTTGGGTGGTCATGATATGTTGCTAGGTACCGCTCATGATCTGCTGAATATGGGTTCATTAATTGATGAATTAATAAACCAACCCTGATTAGAATTAATATGATTAATTCTAATTAATTATGGATTATTAATCTCAAAGACGTTTGGATTAATTTATATTCGCTACCAATTGACTGAGAAACCTAATAGGTCACACACAATAAAGGATTAAATAGTCAATATGTTATTTCATAACATAGTGGGGTTAATTGCGAGAAAGAGAAGTAGTTGTGGCCAAATTATAATTAGTTATAATTTATGGGCCAAATTGTAATTGTGAAAACTTAATGGTTCCAATTACAACTAGAGAATTCTAATTGTTTTAGAATTCTCAGATGGAGGGTTTTTTCAGTTCTTTTCGTGATATATGTCAGATATACACGATACCTTAGAGAGAGAGCCAGTCACGGCAAACAACACTCTCCAAAACCCTTCTCTTCTTTCTCTCTCTCTCTCTCTCTCTCTCTCTCTCTCTCTCTCTCTCTCTCTCTCTCTCTCTCTCTCTCTCGTTGTTCTTCTGCAAACAAGAAAACGAGGAACCCTAGCCACCTCTTACTTTTCTGCTAGCACAGAGATATCTTGGTACTTGAGAATGATCCTCCGTGTGGACTACTGTTAGAGGTGATTGCGTACTGTGATCATAGAGACACGTCAATCAACCTATTTGTGATCCATTGGCATTAAGGGGATTACTGGATCGCGCCACAATCGTCAGACAAGAAGAAGAAAAATTTTATTTTTCAGATGTTCAAAGAAAGGTAAAACCGCTACATTTATTCCTTTTTAAACCTGTTTTAAATCACATGCTTGTGATCGTGGGGCTTGGATTTCTTAGTTTCTGCCACAGTAATCGTTATTGTGATATAGAAATCCCATCATATCAAGGCTATTGGCCAGCCCTAGAAGAAATGAGAAAGTTGTTCTCTTGAGAGGAAGAAATGAGATTGAGAAAAATAAGAGAGGGAGCAGCCGACCATGAAAGAAAGAAATAGGAAAAAATAAGTTTTTATACTAGGTCATTTGTTGATCCAAGTGTTGGGATAAGCTTGTTTGAAAATACCCTAAATTCAAGGGCTAAGATGAATGGTATTTTGATGGGTTAAAATGATCCATGGATCTTGGATACGGGTCTTGGGTTAAATAATGAAATTGAGTCAAGTAGTCAAAATTGGATTTATCTCGGTTTTGACCAAGACTTATAAATCATCAAACAACACTAATCTTCTAAACAAATTTAAATTTGTTCAAGAGAGTACTTTTCAAAAAGAGAAATTCATTGACATAAAATTATTTGAAATGTAAATCAATAGTTAATTTTGACTATATTACCTACTACATATAATGCAAATATATAATATAATAATTAATCGTGCATAAATCACTTACTACAAATCATACAAATAATTACCTTGTTGCATTTATTTTCTCTAAGAGAATTCACAGAAGGAATACGTGAAATAGCCATATATAATGCATTAAATTTATGAAGCGGGATTAATTTGATGAAATATTTAATTCCCTAGCACTCAATTTAGTAGGATATTACATCCTCCCCTACTTAAGAAAATTTTGTTCTCAAAATTAAACAACGTCGTACCTCTTATCACATCAGGGTATTTCCTTCTCATCCATTCCTCAGTCTCCCATATGGCATCTCGAGCTCTGTGATGTTCCAATAATGCCTTAACTATAGGCATTTTTTTGTTCCTTAGTTCTTTCATGCTTTGCTCTAGTATCTTGATTTGTTTCGCCACATATGTCAGATTCGGTTGCAGTTGTAACGGCTCATCTTTCTAGACATGCTCTAGATCTGGATTGTATTTCTTCAGTTGGGATACATGAAACACGTCATGACTGCCAATTAGTCCGTCCGGAAGTTCTAACCTGTATGCTACGATTCCAATCCTTTTAGTGATCGAAAATGGCTCAATATATCTAGGGCTAAGCTTTCCACCCTTCGGATGCCTCAAAATCCCTTGGCTCAATGTTAGTTTCAAAAACACTTCGTCACCCACTTAAAATTCCAATTCCCTCATACGATTATCTGTGTAGTTTTTCTACCTGTAATGAGCCGCCCTTTGTCTATCTTGTATTAGCTTTACTTTATCAGTCATCTTCTGGATATTTATTCCCTCTTCTTTATAAACTTGGCCATCTTCGTTCCAACCCTAATATAATGGTGTTTGACATTTCCGTCCATAAAAGGCCTCATATGACACCATGCTAATAGATGCCTAATATCTATTATTGTATGCTAATTCTCCATAATGAATACTATTGATCCATTAGTTCCCAAAGTCCAACACGCACGCCTTCAAAATATCCTCGAGGATTCGTAAGATTATTCATCTGTCTGAGGGTGAGCGAAAATACTAAACTTTAGAGTGGTCCCCACGGACTCTTGAAATTTTGCCCAAATAGGGATCCCTATCTGACACTATGCTTGTCAATACTCTATTTAACCTCATGACTTCCTATGTATAAACATGTGCTAGCTTTTCTATAGAATACTTCTTGTTCACAGGTATAAAGTGTGTGGTCTTGGTTAATCGATCCACTACTACCCATACAACATCCTTTTGCATCCTACTCATCAATAGTCTAGTGACAAAGTCTAAAATGACACATTCTCATTTCTATTCCAGCACCAAAAGGGGTTGTAGCAATCCCGCAGCTTTCTTGTTCTCCACTTTCACCTTCTGGCAGGTAAGGTAAACCGATACGAATTGAGCTACGTCCTTCTTCATGCCTGGCCACCAAAACATTTTCTTCAAATATTGATACATCTTAGTCTACCCCCAGGTGAATAGTGTACCTGCTTTTATAGGCATCTCCCAAAACTTTCTTTTTCAACTCCTCTATATTCGGTACACACAATCGGTCCCTAAAATACATTAACTCTTGATCATCTACTCCAAAGTTCGAATTATCTTTTTCGTTAAAACTCTGAAATTCCAAGCTGTTTAAATAAGCATCATGTATTTCTTACTTTTGATTAGGGACAATAGTTAGATTCCTTATCCAAATCTTCTTCTCATCTAGTACGGCTTCTCCTGTCAGTACTTCTTGTATCTTCTTCACCTCTTGACCTCACATCACAGCAACCTCACTTTTCTACTCAATGCATCTGCCACCACATTTGCCTTTCTCGGGTAATAATTATCGAATAGCGATACTCCTCCAAAAAATCCATCTATCTTCTCTGTTTCAAGTTCATGTAAATATGTACTTCAAACTTTTGTGGTTTGTGAATATCTCATATTCAGCTTTATACAAATAGTGTCGCCATTTCTTCAGGGCAAACACAATAGATGCTAGCTCTAGGTCGTGCGTGGGATAATTCACCTCGTGTGGCTTAAGCTTTCTCAAGGCGAAGGCCACAACTTTCCTTTCTTGCATCAACGCTGCTTCCAATCCTTCATTGGACTCATCCATGTACTGAGCATAGGATTTTCCTTCTTATGGCAAGTCAATACATGTGCCATTATCAATCTCTTCTTCAACCGTTGAAACCTCTCTCACACTTTTCATTCCATGAGAACGGCACATCTTTTCGCAGTAGCCTAGTCAAAAGTGAGGCAAGGGTTGAAAACCCTTTTATGAATCACCTATAATATCTGGCTAACCCTAAGAAACTCCTAATTTTTGTAACGGTCTCAGGTTGTCTCCAGTTTTCAATGGATCCCACCTTAGCATGGTGTATCTTGACTACTTCCTTGTCACAACATGCCCCAAAAAAGTGACTGCATCTAACCAAAATTCGTACTTACTAAACTTAGCATACAACTAGTCGATAGGGGCTAAATTTATCAATAATTTCCTGGTTATTTGAGGGTATTTTGTGATACGTTTGAAGTAATAACTAGTCATATTCCTTAATATTTGATATATTACCATTGAAAATGTATTTTGGTATTTTATTGCAGAAAAAGGAAAAAATAACAAAAAATCGTCACCGTTGTAGTGCACGACTGGCATCGGCCGTGTTCTACGGAGCCGGCACTGGCCCTATGCTGGAAGCAGGGGAGAAAGCAAAAAAAAAAACAATAGATCATGCTAGGCCGAACGGAACACGGCCGGCACAAGCCCAACATTGTCCAATGGCATTGATTTTTCCTGCTGCGCACGAATTTGGGAAGTTCCTAAGAGTTTTGGTATTTTTCAACTTGTAATCGACCTAGAACTGTTAAGGAATAAATTTTAGCATCTTGGGAGCCTATTTAAGCAAGCAAAATGCAAGGCAAATATATGAATTCAAGGATCAAAGCTGTCAATCAATCACAAAAAAAGGGGATTCATCAATTAAGAGGCATTATTCAAGAAAGGTCTTCAAGAAAAAAAAAAAAAAAAGGAAGGCTTGTCTATGAGTTCTATCTTTTATATTTATTTTATTTTTCTAGAATATTTTTATTGTAATTTGACATTATTTTAGGATTCATATTTTTTGGATTAATTTAGCTATTTGATCAAATTATTACCATTCTTAATATTTGATTACTTGTGATTATTAAAGAATTGATGAATTTAGACTTGCTTCTAATTAACTTGGGAAGTGATGTTATGAGTTGATTTAATTTCGTATTTGTTATCTCTTAACGGAATCCGAAACGAAGTTAAGAACAAAGAACTAAGGTAATCAAATATTAGTTGATTTCACCTAAAGTATAGGGTTATTGGCTTATTCCAAATTTATTATCACCAGTATAGGGGTAATTGTTGAAGGATGAGTTTAATGCATCTTTTGGTTATGTTGGTTTGATTGGAAAATCTGCTAATTTAATCATAAAGTAGTGAGTCTATGACTTGGGAAACGATTGAATTCTAATATAATTCTTTCATGATGCAAAGATAATAATTGACTATGATATTTACTAAGTAATTCATTGTCATGCCTTCATGAATATTTGTCTCAATTGCATACTATTTTATTCTTGAGCTGTATATTTTTTTTTATTTTTTATTTTATTATCATTTTATTTGATCAGTTAAACAATGAATGAACATTAGCAATGGTAGTTGTTCCTTGATGACCGATACTCGTTAATTCTCTATACTATGCTTGCGATATGTATATTTGCTCATATATGTAATTTGGAGATTACTATTTTAATTAAAACTTGGTTATGGATGGATTTAAATTTATATGATTTTTCTACACCAAATTCTATGCATCAAGTTTTTGGCACCGTTACCAGGGAATAATATCATGAAAGCTTGGATTTTATTAATTTAACCATATTTATACATATATATATATATATATATGTATATATGTAAATATGTATATTTGTTCTTTGAGTAAATTAGTGATATATCTTGTTGTATGTATAAATGTACTTCAATTTACTAACATAGTTTATGTTGAACTTTGTACGCTAATTTTATTTAATTGACTATTTGTAAGTTTTGTAATCTCATAATCTTATTGTTCTTGTATTCTTAGCATTTAATGTCTGACCCGACGATTCCAAGGAGAACCATTGGATTTTGATTCCAAGATCGAAAAAACTTTGACAAGGATTCGGAGGGCACTCACGCAAAAGGAGAAGCAAGCCAGTTCAATAGGAGAGATGGAAGTTAACCAAAATAATAATGGTAACAATGGTGGAAATAATGGTAGGAGGATTATGGATGATTTTGTTAAGCCAGCGATCTCAAGAACAGACTCAAACATCACTAGACATAGGGTAAAGGAAAATAATTTTAAGAGCAAACCCAGCATGATCTAAATGATCCAGAACATGGTATAATTTGATGGGTTACCATACAAAGATCCTAATACCCACCTTGCTAGTTTCTTAGAAATTTGTGATACCTTCAAGATAAATGGTCTTTCAAATGATGCTATAAAGCTGAGGCTTTTTCCTTTTTCTTTGATAGATAGAGCCAAATCATGATTAAAATTTTTACCAGTTGGATCCATCACTATATGGAATGGGCTAGTTGAGAAATTTTTAGCAAAGTACTTGCCCCCAACCAGAACAACCAAACTTAGGACATACATTTTTGCCTCCAATAGTTTGGCTCTGAAAGCCTTTATGAGTTTTGGGGAAGGTGAAAGGAGAGCCTTAGAAAGTGTCCTCATCATGGGCTTCAGCTAGGAATGCAAATGTAAATTTTTGATAATGGACTAAACTTTACCTCAAAACAGTTAGTTGATGTGTCTACTGGAGGGACTATCAATTCTTAGACCCCGAAAGAAGTATATAAGTAGGTGAAAAATATTAAAATGAATAACTACGCATGGGGTAATATGAGAAATAGGGCTCGTGCTCAATGTGTGCACAAGATTGATGTTGTAGCTGCTATAAAAGCTAAGGTTAAGGTATTTACTCAAAAAATGAAACAAATGACGATGACCCCCTCTCCAAGCCAGGTAATAAATGTTAACTGTGATTTTTGTGGAGAATGGCATCCCAATCATGAGTTCCAAAGCATGGATTCATCCCAAGATTCCTCAGAACAAGCTTCTTTTATGAGTAATGGGTGACAAGGTGTTAATCCCTATAGTGCCACATATAATCCTAGTTAGATTAACCATCCTAATTTCTCTTTGATAAATCAAAACCAACCGCGACCTTCTAATTTTGGTGGCAATCAAAGGACTGAACTCTCCTTACCCTACAATGCACCACCATCAAAGCCATCATTGTAGGACTTGGTTAATAAAATGGTGAGCTCAACTGAGGCAAGGTTCTAAGAAGTGGATGATGTGACAAGGAATTTGGAGGCAACAATGCACAATCTTGAGAATCAGATTGGGCAATTGCCCAAACTTCTTGGAGACCATCAAATTGGTTCTCTTCCAAGGAATACAGAAACAAATCCACGTGATCAAGACCATAGAAAAAGATGATTTTTCATTACTTTGGTTTTTGTTTAATTGGGACATCTTTTTAATTTATGTTTGCCTTTGTTTATATTTCTGTATTTTAATTTTTGAGATAATTGCATTTTCTTCATGACTATGTGTTTTTCTTTATTGTTGCTTTTATTAAATGAATAAAAAAATAAAATAATTATTTTTCCACGCCGGAAAGACCTGGGTTGGCGCCAGCTGGTGTCGGGCAGCCTCTCTAAATGGCCGATTTTGGCCATTTATTTTCATACTTTTCCAAATTGCCTAGATTTTTCTCTCTACCTTACGCCATTTCTTCATCTCCAAATATCACCGGATCAATTTTTGCTTTCAGAAACACTAACCCAACATCAAATCTCCTTATTTTTGTTGAATTTATGGATTAAAACTTCAAAAATCCCAACTTTTTCTTCAAGAAACTATGTTCGAATCTCCTCTTTCAAGTGAAGATTTCTTCAAAAAGATTGCACATTTTGCTTGCCCATGTATTGGAGAACACAAATGTATAGTTTTTCTTGCATTCTTACGGTTAAATTCTTGCCATGTATTTTTCACTATTTTTGGGTAAAAATTGTGTAATTTAGAGTTGTTGGCTAAATTTGATTGAATTGGTGGCTCAATTAGGACTGGAATAGCATGAGCTTATGATTCACGGATTATTTTTGCTATCACGCGTTCCATAGTTTGATCACATGTTGGTTTTTTTTTGGGTTATTGAGATTATATTAGTAATGAATTCATGCTAGACAGACAACATTATTTGCCATAATTCATTCTTCTTGAATTGTACTATGGATTTATTCTTCACATGCATGATCAGCTTGTGTACAAGTGGGCAATTATATGGTGGTTTAAATTGTGGTCCTATATTTCTTGTTGCAGGATTTGAAAGGAGATTGGGATTGATTGATATTATAGATTGAGGAGGTTGTAGATTAATTGAAAATTATGAATTGTTGAGAGTAGTATGTTGTATTATGTTGTGGAGGATTGATTATACCGAGATAAGATTGTTGTTGTATTGTTGTAGTGCCTTATTAACATTCTTTCATGATACCCATCTTCAAACACTCTCATTATGCCTAATAACAAAAGACAATCTTCCAAAAGGGTTAGAGCCTCATCTTCCTCTATATCTATAGACCCATTATTTTAATACCCCGCTGATTTCATTGATCCTTCTTGTCAACAGTGGTACTCCAAGAAGGCTTCTACTAAAATCTTTGTAGAACGCACTTTTACACCTTCTCTAGACCTTGCTCTTACATTAGGAATAATGTTTAGACGATTTAGGCGGGGGGCTTATTGTTCAATTGAAAAGACCCTATTGCCCTATCTTGATTAAAACGTTTTATGCTAATATGTTCCAGAAACAAAATAATCATGTTGAGACCATTGAGACCAGGGTAAAAGGAACCCTTATTTTTGTGGATCGAGAGAGACTGGCTACCATCCTAAATGTTAATAATGAAGGCCCTTGGTTAGCTGTAGATCACCACAACTAAAAGATCATTTCTGACCCTGAATAGAAAGTGAATAATGCTAGACTACCCTAAGGATCTACAAGAGAGGTTCAGTAGGGTAGGTAGGTTTCTATTCTAACAATAACCTTGAGGCCAACCTACGTGCTATAGTATACATCTTTGCTTACAATGTTATTCCTAAAGCTAGTGGGTTCAACAAGTCCTGAGTGAATGACCTTTATATTCTACATAAGATGATGTACACCCAGCCTATCCTGCTTACTCTTTTGATTATCCAATCCATGCATGATGTGGTATATTCTCGCCTGTCCACCAAAGCTTTTGTTTTCCCTCTTGTGATCATGAAAATTTAAAAATCTTTTAACATTAGTTTTGAGGGGAAACTTACTAAGACCACAACTGAGAGAGATCTAGTTACTGAGCAAACATTAGTTAGCTGTGGTTATTAGTACAGTGTTGAGGTGAGGAGATGGTTAAGGCCTTATGATATGTAGCACCTGGGACAAGTTGAGCTTCCACCTATGGAGGAGGAGCACCTTGCACTATCACCTCGAACTCACACTAGTGGTTCATAGTCCCAATCGAGGACTAATTTTAAGACTGAGGTGAAGGGTTAGTTAGACCAGTTGAGAGTGGGCATGGAGACACAAACGGAGATACTTCTTCGGCTTTGTGAGTCCATGACTGCCCTCACTAGTAGGCAAGATGCTTAGAAGCAACAATTGATGCAATAGATACAGCGATTCCCTGGACCTCAAGGAGGTGATTGTAGCCATATGGCTGAGAATGATGAGGATGACCATGATGAGGAGGACGATGATTGAGCATTTTTCTAATGATCCCTGTTTTTTTTTTTTTTAGTTTTCTTTTCTATTTATATTTTCATGAATTTCTTCGATTTCTTCTTAGTTTGTTTTTGTTATTTCATGTTCGTTTCTTTTCCTTTTCTAGTTTTATGTTTTTTTTTTCTTTTGTGTTATTCTTTTAGGTACATTCCCCAATGACTCCTTATGATGGATTCACCAATGTTGAGGCCACTCCGTTTTGTAAGTATTATTCTTTTCTTATCTTCTTCCCTTTATTTATTTTGGTCCATTAGCTTTGCTTTTATTGTTATATTTTTTGCCATTGAAGACAATGTCTAGTTTAAGTGTAGGGGAGAATTTAGCATTGAAAATATATTCCACATACTCTAGTTTTTGGGCTACATTGGCTAAATTTTTTTGAAATTCTTTTGGTTTTCATTGCTTTTACTTATAATGAAGTTGTAGTTATCTTTCTTACTTGGGATATGATTTTTGTCATTCAATTGGTTGGATTTTGATTAATAGTGAATTGGTTTTTTAGATTAGATATATTCAGTCTTGAGAATTTGAGTTAGTCTTATTTATGCATTTGTGTTTGAATGTTATTTTATTCATCTAATTTGAAGATGGATAATGTAATAAATATAGGGAAAGTTGTTGACTAATTCTTGTATTATGGATTTGATATTTGCTGGACTTTGAGTAGTGAATAAGGAATGTGAGGAAATTGAAAAGTATTAAGTGGAAAATTTTATTATTTTGTGAGTTGATTAAAGATGAGTTGAAAAATATGCTCTTATTTTTTAATTTTCATGAAGACCTTTTGTTGAAAAGAGGGTTAATATGGAGAGAAGTAGCAAGTATTGTTTAGTGCACTCTCTTGAGGCTATCCCCAAGGTAAAAAGGCTAGAAAGAGCAAAAAAATAAAATGTTGAAAAAACTAATGAAAAAAAAAATATAATGACTATAAAGGGGGCCAATATGGTGTGTGAAGAAGAAATCCATTTACTTAAGGCTATTAATTCCCTAAGTCTTTGAAAAAAAAAGAATGGAGTGTTTTTCTTAAATAATTACGTGAATTGTGTAATTTTTTATTTTACAGTACTTGAATTGGTAGATAGCTTGACCTGTATGATTCATATTATCTACGTTTTTGTTTGAATGGATTTTCTTACACTAAAGTATAAACTAGCTTAACTTGACTTCGAGGGTTTAGGTATGTCTTATCTAGTGTTTCAATTTGTGAATGTTTTCAAAAGGCTAAAAGAATGACAATGTCATATCTAAAGTTTGAAGGGGAATTGTGGCTTTGTTATAAGTTAGAATTTCTAAAAGTTTGTCTTGTTTTTCCTTGTCTTATAGTACTTTGCTTAAGGACAACCAAAGATTCAAGTATGGGGGAATGTGATAGGCGCTTAATAAATCAATAATTTTCTAGTTATTTGAGAATATTCTGTGATACATTTGATGCAATAACTAGTCATATTCCTTCATATTTGATATTTTACCTTTGGAAAGATATTTTGGTGTTTTATTGCATAAAAAAGGGAAAAACGACAAAAAATCGTCGTCGGTGCGGTGCACGACTAGCGTCGGCCATGTCCCACGGAGCCAACACCGGCTCTATGCTAGAAGCAGGGGAGAAAGCAAAACAAAAAAATTAGAGCATGTCGAGTCGAACAGAGCACGGCCCAACGCTAACCAATGGCAGCGATTTTTTCTGTTGCGTGCGGATTTCGCAATTTACTAAGACTTTTGATATTTTCCAACTTGCATTAGACCTAGAACTCTTAGGGAATGAATTTTAATATCTTGGAAGCCTTTTTAAGCAAGGAAAATACAAGAAAAACATATGAATCCAAGGATCAAAGTTGCCAATCAATCACAAAAAGAGGAAATTCATCAATCAATGAGCATTATTCAAGAAGGTCTTCAAGGAGAAGAATGAGAGCTTGTCTATGTGCTCCTTCTTTTACCTTTATTTTCTTTTTCGATAATAATGATGTAATTAATTTTTTCATTGAAATTTGACATTATTTTGAGATTCATGATTTTTGGATTAATTTAGCTATTTGATCAATTTGTTATCATTATTAGTATTTGATTACTTATAATTTTTAATGAATTGATCAATTTATAATTATTTCTAATTGACTTGAGAAACAATGTTAGGAGTTTATTTAATTTAATATTTGTTATCTCTTAACGGACTTGGGAAACGAAGTTAAGAACAAGGAACTAAGGTAATCAAAAATTAGTTTATTTCACCTAGAGTATAGGATTATTTGGCTAATTTCATGTTTATTATCACCTAGCGTATAGGGATAATTGTTTAAGGATGAGTTTAATACATCTTTTGATTATATTGGTTTGATTGGAAAATCGGCTAATTTAATCATAAGGTAGTGAGTCTATGACTTGGGAAACGATTAGATTCTATTATAATTCTTTTATGATGCCAAGATAATAACTGATTGTAATATTTACTAAGTAATTCATTGTCATGTCTTCAAGAATATTTGTCTAAATTACATATTCTTTCATCCTTGAGTTGTATCTATTTTTATTTATTTTTTTATTCTATTATCACTTTATTAGGTTAGTTAAACAATAAATGAATGGTAACTAGTGGTAGTTGTTCCCTGAGAATCGACGCTTGTTAATTCTCTGTACTATGCTTGTGATGAGTATACTTGCACATATGTGTAATTTAGGGATTAATATTTTAATTAAAACTTAGTTAGGTATGGATTTAAATTTATATGATTTTCTACACCCAAATTCTACACATCACTGGTGCTCCCTCAACTTTTCCAAAACTAATATGAGGTGTTCTGTATGTTCCTCCGGGCTCTTGGAATAAATTAATACATCATCGACAAAGATCACGACAAATTTGTCCAGATAAGGTCAGAATATCTAGTGCATTAGGTCCGTAAAAGGTTGCAAGAATAGTAGTCAATCCAAAGGGCATCACAAAAAAATTCAAAATGCCTATATCGGGTGTTAAAAGCGGTCTTAGGAATGTTCTCCTCCCGGATTCTAACTTGGCAATAATCTCACCTTAAGTCAAGCTTAGAATTACAACTAGAACCTCTTAGTTGGTCAAACAACTCATTAATGAGTGGTGGTGGATGTTTATTCTTATTTGTCAAGCTGTTAAAACCACTATAAATCAATGCACAAACGCAGTGTCCCATCCTTCTGAGGACCCTAAATGCGAAAAACAACCACAAATCCTTCTGATGACCCAGACCAAACAATTAGGTCGATTAATAGTTTACAGAATTACCTCTATATTGCAGAAAGCAAGACTTCCGTCTTCAGGTTTCCAGGTGTATGTCCACTTCCGGCAATCACCAGACGCTGCAATGCATGAACGTCCTCTATCGGATACACACAGCGAACTCAGTTCCTTACCCGGGAGTGCTAGCGTCTAGGGTCTTGAGAGGCTAAATTTCTGGTTATGGAGGCATGAAATCTTTTATGATAAGACTACCACAAGAAGACAGCTAGGGTTTTTTTTTAAACCACACGAACTTTTTGGAGTCCCACTCTCATAATATCTTATCATATCTTATTTTAAGTTCAAATTAAATTTAAAAGATATGATAAGATTCTGTCATTATCTCATTAATTTAACTAATTAATTTACCGAATCAGGTTCTTATAATCTGAACATCCTCCAGATGCATCGAATATGGACATATTTCTATATTCACTGTATCTAGTCAATTTTCCATGTTCGATGAACCTAGTCACATTTCCAGATACATCAAACCTAGTCACCAGAAAAATAACGTAATGTGTTCGCTTAATGTGTAACCCTATAGGTTTATTTAACACTGGCAGTGTGCCCAAATCACATTTAAAATGGTCCACAAGCTATAAGGGGTTTCTAGCAAAATATTATAACTATCCAGGTTAAATGAAGATCAATAATCTCTTTGAACCAAACCATAACTTCATATTTAGTCCTTTTGTCACACAATATCTAGATTAAGCATAAAGCACGGAGCATGTCATCCTTATTACGCTTAATTAACTATTTCTTGATCTCATAGTAGACTATTTAAATAAATGATATCAATATCTCAAATTGATATATCTGAGCGTGGCCATGCATTTTAACCGTCTAACTTATCAATGGACCTATAGATATCTCTCCCAAGAATGAGAGGGACAAATTCCTTCACTATCAATTATATTCCTCTCTCTGGTTTATTCTATATTCAACAGTAGTCTTATTTTATTATCTGGTTAAAGACAACTTTAGACAACATCAAGATATAAAATTTATCAAGCAGGAAATTATGATGAATTCAGGTCGAAGGACTTCTAATATCATTATGGCTAGAAAGTACTTATGACATGTCCCATGAAGTACTCTTACAGTGGGTCATGTTTAATACAATATTCTCTAACATTTATTTATTTTTTAACTTGATATCCTATATATCCATTACTAGTAAAACACAGTCATCAAGTCACACACATACTAATCTTAATTTATTATTATTCTACTAATAATATTTGATTAGGGACAATTTAAGAATAGTCATTCTATTTGTTATAGGATTTTACTACCAAGTCAGGTACTTGATGACTATAAATCTAAATACACTATTCATGAAAAGAAATGCCTCATATTATTACAAAATACATAACAAAAATAGTATAAGTACAAATTATTTTAGGGCATATCCCCAATAGTCTCTCACTTGCACGAAGACCAATTTGACATAAACTGTAATCTCATTAATCTCGTATGACTATCATGTTTAGACGATAGGAGAGGCCTCGTCGGTGGATCTATAACATTGTCATTAGTTGATGTCTTGCATACTTTTACATCTCATCTATTAACAATTTCTCGAATGAGATGAAAATATCTAAGTGTGTGTTTGGATCACTGATATGATCTTGGTTCCTTAACTTGTGCAATGGCTCCATTGTTGTCACAATAAAGATCCACCGGGTTCACAATACTAGGAACTACATCTAGTTTTGTAATGAATTTTTTTATCCAAATTGCTTCTTTAGTTGTAGCTGAGGCAGCTACATACTCAGCTTCTGTATTAGAATAGGCGACGGTGTCTTGCTTTAAACTTTTCCAGCTTACAGTACCTCCATTTAAACAAAATAGAAAACCTGATTATGATATGTAATCATCTATGTCAGACTAAAAACTAGTATTAGTGTAACCATTTACAACTAGCTCGCCTTCATGTCCTCCATAAACTAAGAACATATCATTAGTTCTTCTTAAGTACTTCAATATGTTCTTGACAGTAGTCTAGTATGGCTCTCCAAGATTTGACTGGAACCTGCTTATCATGCTCAATGCATATGAGACATCGGGTCGAGTACATAAATGGCATTCATGATAGATCCTATAACGGAAGCGTACGGTATCTTGTTCATGAGCTCTTCTTCATCCTTCATGGAAAGACTTTGAGTTTTTCTAAGCTTAATGCCATGTGACATTGGCAAGAATCCTCTCTCAGAGTCTTTTATACTAAACTTTTTAGTACTTTGTTAATTTATGCACTATGACTTAGGCCAATCAACTTCCTAGATCTATCTCTATAGATCCTTACACCTAAAATATAGGTAGTTTCACCTAAGTCTTTCATTGAGAAACCATTTCCCAACCATGTCTTTACACTTTGTAGAGTTGGGATGTCATTTCTAATGAGTAAGATGTTATCAACATAAAGTACTAAAAAGACTATTGCATTCATACTAGTTTTCTTATAGACATAAGGCTCATCATCATTTTTGATAAAGTCAAATTCTTTAATTGCTTCATCAAAATGAAGATTCAACTTCGAGATGCTTGCTTCAATCCATAAATGGATCTTTGAAGCTTTCACACTTTATTAGAATTCAAAAAATCACCAAAACCCTCAGGATGTGTTATGTACACATCCTTAAGTAAGTTTCCATTAAAGAACGCGATTTTGACACCCATTTCCCAAATCTCATAATCATAATATGCTGGTATGATAAGAAGAATTCTAATAAATTTAAGTATTACAACTAGTGAACAGATTGCATCATTGTCCATACCATGAGTTTGTCTATAACATTTTTTTACTAGTCGTGCTTTGTAAGTATGCACGTTTCCCTCCATGTCTATTTTCTTTTTGAAAACCCATTTACAATAAATGGTTTTTGAACCTTCAGATAGATTAACCAAAGTCCAGACTTGGTTATCATACATGAATTGCATCTCAAACTTCATGGCCTCTAGCTAATTTTTAGAGTCAGAACTCTTAATAGCTTCTTGATAGGAAGTGGGCTCATCATTAACGATGAGCTCTACATTATGATCGTCAGTGATGGGAAATCTATATCTTTCAGGTGGTTAACAAACCCTATCAGATATTCGAGGTCCTTGTTCTATAAAAGTAGGCTCACCTTGGACTTGTGAGTCATCTAATCGAGGTTCATTATTCGGTTAAAATACTAATTGTAGCTCTTGAATCTCATTAAAATGTATTTTACTCCCACTGATTCTTTTGAAAATAAATTCTTTTTCAAGAAAGAATCTATTTCGTGCAACATTTACTCTATTTTCTTTTGAAAGATAAAATTGGTATCCTTTAGTTTCCTTAGGATACCCCACAAATATGCATTTATTTAATTTGGGTGCAAGTTTATCAAATAATAACTGCTTTACATAAACTTCGCAACCCCAAATCTTGAGAAATTACAAACTAGGTCATCTCCCAATCCATATCTCATATAACGTTTTTTGAACCGATTTAGATAGAACCCGATTTAGTATGAACGCAACAGTCTTTAGGGCATAACTCCCAAAGGAGATCGGAAGATCTATTTGACTCATTATGGATCAAACCATATCTAATAAAGTTCGATTTCTCCATTCAGATACACCATTCTATTGAGTTATTCCTGGTGGACTTAATTGGGAGATAATTCCACAATTCTTAAGATGCTCATCAAACTCGTAACTTAAGTATCCACCACCTTAATCTGATCTAAGTGTTTTGATACTTTTGCCAAGCTGATTTTGTACTTCATTTTAAAATTCTTTGAATTTCTAGAATGATTCAGATTTATGTTTCATCAGATATAAGTAGACATATTTGCTAAAATCATCCGTAAACGTAATGAAGTACTGAAATCCTCCTCTAGCATGTGTATTCATTGGTCCACATACATCAGTATGCATTAGGCCCAATAAATTAGTGTCGTTGCATTTTGTCCCTTAAAAAGTGTCTTAGTCATTTTGCCTAATAAACAGGAATCACATATTTCGTAAGATTCTAAATTAAACGAATTTAGAAGCCTATCATTATGAAGCCTTGTAATATGTTTCTCATTTATATAGCCCAAATGACAATGTCAGAAGTAAGTCTAATTTAAATCATTGAATTTCAATCTCTTAGTATTAATGTTATAGATAAGCTTGTTCGAAGATCCACGAAGATTAAGAATATAGAGCCCATTTGATAATGAAGCATCTCCATAAAAAATGTCATTTTTATTAATAGAGCAAATGTTATTCCTAATAACAAACTCAAAACCTTCTAAATCTAAACAAGAAACTGAAATAATATTCCTACTCATAGCAAGAATATAAAAACAATCATTCGGTTCTAAAATAAGCCCACTAGACAAAATTATTTCAAAAGTTCCTACAGCTACTGTAACAACTTTTGCTCCATTCACAACTCGTAGGTCCACCTCGCCTTTTGCCATAGCTCTACTCCGTTACCGTGCAGATTTACACAAATATGATATCCACAACCGGTATCTAATAACTATAAATCAGAAGTAGATAAATTAATTTCTATATCATAAATACATGAAGCAGTAGTCTTACTATTCTTTTTCTTCTTTGCTTCCACATAGAGCTTGCAATTTCTTAACCAATGTTCTTGTTCACCATAATAGTGGCAAGCTCCCTCCTTTGGTGTCTTGGCCATAGGTTTGGGCTTGAACTTAGACTTAGCCTTGTCCTTGCCCTTACAAACCATGACTTTTCCCTTTTAGTTGTTCTTTTTCCTTTTCCCTTTTTGAACCATTAGAATACTAAGAGTATTCTTCTTAATGTTCAGTTCAGCTTATTTTAGCATCCCATACAATTTAGTAATCGATTTCTCCATATTATGTGTTGGGTATCTCAGACTCGTATCATATAAGGCATAGTGTAATATAAGAACAAGATACCATCCTAGGACCCACATATGTGTGGAAAACAAGACATAAAGATAATAAAAGTAACAGCTTTTACCTTTCTTTGATTGTGCGAAGAACAAAATTTTTCTTCTTCAAGTCGAGGCGCTATCCAGCAATCCTCTTAATCAAACTCCACGAGAGTTGAACATCCAACCACTATAATCATAGTGTGTGATTATCTCTAATAGTAATCCACACAGAGGATACACTCAAGCGCCAAGTTTTCTATGCTAGCAGAAAATCTAAGTGGCAGCTAGGGTTAGGTTGCAAGAACCACGAGAGAGAGAGAAGAGAAGAGGGTTTTGGCATCAATCACTATACACTAGGGTTTCGTGTATCTCATCTATATGTTCCATGAAAATCCCCTACCAAAACTAAGATTTCTAAAATAATTAGAATTCTCTAATTGTAATTGGAAACATCAAGTTCTCACAATTACGATTTGGCCCATAAATTATAACTAATTATAATTTGTCCACAACAACTTATCTTTCTCTCAATTATCCCCACTATGTTATCAAATAACATCTTGAGTATACAATCCTCTATTGTGTGTGACCTATTAAGTTTCCCAGTCAATTGGTAGCGAATATGAATTAATCTAAACGTCTTTGAGATTAATAATCCATAATTAATTAGAATTAATCCTATTAATTCTAATCATGATTGGTTTATTAATTCATCAATTAATAAACCCATATTCCCAGATCATGAGCGGTATCTAGCAACATATCATGACCACCCAAGATTCTAGGAAGTCAAGTGGCTTGACATGAACCCTTCAATAACAAACTACAGTGCAATTAACTCCTTTCACCATACAATATCTTATTCAGTTTAGAGTACGGAATTGGTGCCAACTCCCTCCAGAATTAATTCTAGCTCGAATACAATAGTACTTGTACCAGGAACCCACTACTCTAGATGTGTATCAATTGGAACTATTTCTAATACACAATCGCCTTGGCTAAGGACTTCTTGAGTAGTAATTCCTACAAGTGGCTGTGAGATATTCGCCCCAACTATTAGGAGTGGTGAATCCTTTATTGACCCTCTCAACTACTTTCCTTTATCTCACAATGTACCCAATATCCATCCCATAAGCAGCCCTCGATCGAGCTCCAAAGATTGGAATCAAAGTACAATGCTCAGCAAACAAAATACCTTAGAGATCTCAAGTGTAACACCCTACTAAAGGTAACAACGGAAGCATATCAACATCGGGTGTCGCCCCGCCTAGTTACCCAGACAAGGGGTCTTTATAACAAAAAAACCAACAGAGTATGTAAGGTCAAAATCCATACAACAACCCATACCGATGGTCATGTGCACATATTTAGCAAATATTCTTATACATAAAAATTTTCATTCAACATCAGTAATAAGGTACATTATCCAAAAGAGAAACGTCCAGACCTATTCTGCTGTTACTGTGGTATTGTCCTCTATCCGTAGGTTCACTCAACTCCGGATCCTACAAAAATGTAAGATAAAAGACACGTGTGAGTGAAAAATCACCCAATGAGTCCCGTGTGTGCTAGTGCTTTATCAAAGAGGCAGAGTACACAAAAATTTTTGTGGAAAGAATATCATTTGTTCATTAGAAATGGATCTAAAACTCTTTAACGAAGAGTTTATTTAGAACTCAATCATTTTTGGAAAACTATATTTCAATTTCAAATCATTGCCCTAATTTTCAAATCACAAGCACTTCTCCAACAGAAGGTCAGCCTGTATCTAATCCACATTCAAGTCCCGCAGTCCTTACCTTCAGCGCCACGTATCATTGTACTGAGACCGCAGCCTCCAGTACTCAACCGTGCATCGCCAGAATAAGTACACTGCAGCGTACGTCTGCTTAGGTATACAACAGTATACCTAGTGTACCACAGCACATACTTGCCACCATAAGCCAGGGGTTCCAATCCTGACGTCAATCACCATCGAGGCGACAAGGAGTAAAACGCACCGAGTGTCCCCACCCGGCATCTAATGAATGACTCAAAATCAAGAAGTGCCCGTAGATGCGGCAATTGCCAGGTGCTAAATGGCTAGCCAGGACGACTCATCTCAATGTCCTATCACCCTGTTTGGAGTAAGTTATTCCCCAGGACTGATCGGGTTACTTGGGGTCGTCTATCTCTAACATGAGCTAGTACAAAGATCAAAGTTCTTGCTGAGTACTTAACATTAACAATACCAACCCCGTCTGACTGATCAGGCCAGAGGGTTATTTGATCCTGCTGAATTTTTCAAATCAAAATAGTTTTGGGACAAAACAATATTTTCCAGAATTTGATCCCACTGACTCGCAAGTCAGATCATCATTCACATAGGCTCCGCAGAGCTAATCAATTCATTCCATGGCACATCAGGCCAATAAAATAATTTTGGGGATCGAAATTCGTTTTCCAAAAATTAATCTCATCACGAGAGATTATTTTCCAAAATCATGTTGAAACATGATAAAGAGTTTTGTTCACACATCGAAACATGTTTCCAAGAGTATTCTGGGTCATTTTCCCCGTAGTTGATCACAAAAGTCATTTCCAAGGGTATTCAGGTCATTTTACCCATACGCAATTTCCAAAAGACATTCTGAAGGTGTTCGGGTCATTTTACTCTTACCCGATTTGAAAAATATTCACAAGAGTTCTAATAAGGATATTTCGGTCATTTACCAAATGTCCGATTCCAAATGTTTTCATAAAATATTCTAATAAGGACATTTGGATCATTCTCCAAATACCTAATTTCAAAAGGAACTTATTTCAAGAAATCCATAATTTTAATCCCAAATGGGATTAAATTCAAAGTTTCCAAACATATTTCCATAAAATGTACCATTAAGGGCATTCCGGTCAATTTATGAATACCCGATTCTAAAATTTATCATTTTCTAAAAATCATGACTAAATTCGCATGTTATCATGACTAAATTCGCAAAAATTTATGCTTTAATTATCTAGTAAGGTTTCCAAGCCAATTATGATGTTCAATCGAGCCCAAAATGGCATAAAATAATTCTTGCTCAGATAAACATTAAACATATTCAGGGATTTCCAAAATGGTATATAACATAGCATTTCATGGAAAAACAAGGCAGACTAGCTTTAGAAAGAGTTTTAGAAATTTAAGAGACTCACCTCGTGTCCTAAGTAATTCTTTCTGTTCACGGCCGTTTAACCTCCGTTTCTACCGTTTTCGATGTTCTGTTGGCCGTTTATCGCTAAACCTACACCAAACATCATTTTCAGGTCACTTCGTATTTGGCCGAAAAATAGCCGACGTGCTCGATGGGTAGCCGACGTTTAACCGACAGGGGCCGACAGTTAGCCGATGAGGCCGACGGTTAACCGATGGTTAAGGAAAACGTTCAACTTTCGTTCACGTCGTTTTTCTTTTTCCACATCCTTCCTCCCTTCATAAACAAGGGATTCACTTCATGTTTCCCCAATTATTTCATCCAAATCACACAATTAATCATTCTTAAATTCGTCCATTTTCGGACACATTTTTCTGGAATTTCACAGATTGACACATGATTTTGTTTTGCATATAACTTTCAATCTACAACTCTGATTTTGCTCTATGATATACCAAAATGACTATAATAATCTCAACTTTAATTTAGTATAGGCTGTTTTTTAGAGTTTTGGTTCCAATAATATGATACTGGGCAAAAACAGCCTCAGTAGTTTTGCCTTAATTTCACTGTTCATGCTTTCCTTTGTTTTCCTTTAGCATTTGGCACTTTGGAACCATTAATTCATTCAATCCTCCTTCAAATAATCTTTAATTCTAAATTTCCAGATTTCCAGTAGCTTACAAGAATCACACTTATTCAACACAAAATCATCTTTTCTAATCAAAGACTTGTATAATCCATTTTTCCAACCAAGAAATTCCATTTTTACTCTACTTTGATCATCATCTCTTCAACCGAAAATAAGCCTTCAAGCTACCAAAATTATTCAGTTTTTCCTCACACAAAACATCATTCAAAGGCCCCTTAGGCATCCAGCACATATACAAGCATGTATAAGGTTCATACACAAAAGTTCACAAAGCCTAGCTTTGATCCAAAATCAAGACATGAAAATCATGTTTTCATGTTAAAATTCATATCAAAACGATCACCGTTATGAAATCTACAAATTTAATTCTTGAAGCATAAAATTTTACCTTGTATGTGGGATCTCTTGGCTTGATTTTTCTCCAGGAACGCCAAGAACACACACATCTTTCTCTCTCTCCTTTTTCTTTTTTTCTCCCTATTTTCTCTGGTTTTTCTTCCCTTTTCTTTCTCTCTTCTTTCTCTACTCCTTATGCACGAAATCTAGCTATTTTCAGCTTTTTAACCGCCATTCTTGGTCTAAATTGGTGGCCATTTGGTCGTAAATTGTGGGCTATCCGCCACGTGTCGCAATTTCATTTGTCCACTTTTTTTTTTATTTTGTAAAACTTATTTGATAAGTTTTATCTTGTATGAAATCTCATACAACCTCTCAAAATGTGATACATGTCCCTATCCCCCAATCACATAGCACTACATGTCCAAGTTTTATCTGCATTTCTAATTTTTCTCAAAAATGGCCAAAATCGGGTTCGGAATGAAAAAAAAATTTATTTTACTATTCAACTCAAAAAATTCCAATGAATCCATTGGTGACACTTAAATTCTTCAATTCCATCTCTACTTGTTCAAATTTTCAGTCAAAGTCACAGGTGCGGTCAAAATGACAAAAATGCCCCCAATACCCCGGGTAGCACAATTAACACCAAAACGTGCATTTCGTTGCACTGATCAATTTCTCTTTTCAAAGTACCCTTAAATTCTTATTTTTTTAATAATAATAGCTTTCCAAAAACTTAGGGTACGGGTAGAACAAATCCAATAGTTACATCTGGGTCCCGACAAAATATTATTCCACCAAAATATTCATCTCATTACACCGATCAACTTTTGTTCTGGACATCGGTACAAATTCTCATCCTATTACAAATAGTAGCCAATCGGAAGTGAAAAATGTGGGGTGTTACATCAAGTCTAAGAATACTTACACGTTTGCTATATTAAGATAATATCACTGGCACTAAATAGTTATCCATGCGATTATCTCAAAGCAAGGTCATCTAATGAACTTGTTCCATTAACAAGCATCCATGTGTTAATTTTGAGTATCTCAATACTCACGGATATGAGAACCGCCGCCTGATCAAATCAGGAAGTCTAACGCATGCTAGTCTTAACGCATTAATGATGTCCTATCTCATTAATACTACGACTAGTGACTATTTAAGTACTAACACTATATAGTGTAGTAGGAATCTCATATCATGATTCTATCATGATTTCCTTAACATAGTGTTGTACTAGGGACTTTATCGAACAGTTATATTACTTAAAAGTAAACAAAAGAAACTGTAATATAAATAATATCTTTTATTAAAATAAAATATGTCATATACAATGTATAAGTGATTGCCTCTAGGGCACAACACTAACATTATGCATGTTAAGATTCATGACAAACTAGTCATACTTAAGAGGTAATTAGCGCAAGAACAAATCTGTGGCCGTGTCATGATTAACAAGAGCACTAAGTTTTTCAGGATAATCAAGATAGCCCTTTATTTTAAGGACATGAGCACTTACCGAGGTGCCAAAAACCATCTTACATGCATTTAACGCCTTATGAGTTTCAAATCTCTCTTATCTTGCTTGCTCTTGGAACATTTCCTTGAGATGCACAATCATGTCATAAGCCTCTGCTTCTTTAAATTGTTTTTGAAGTTCAGAGTTCATTGTTGCTAGCATAAGGTAAGTAACATCGTTAGAGTCATCTTTGTGCTTACTATAAGCATCTTTTTAACTCTTAGGGATTTATTTGCTGGAGTAGGAGGAATAGGATTTTCAAGAACAAAGAGATTTTTTTTTTGTTAAAAATGATTCTTAAGTTACGTGCCCAATCAAGAAAGTTAGTCCCACTAAGCTTCTCTTTCTTGAGCACAGATTGCAATGAGTTATTCCAACTATTTGTTGTCATTATCTACATACAAAATATGCAAAGTAATTAATTTTGAGACTTTAATGAAAAACTCCCACTAAAACCATTTAAACTTTTGAAACTTCAACATTTTGATGTTTCTTAGTAGGTAAAATTTTTAAAAATATTTTATTCTAATCATAAACAAGCTTTTGCTTTAATCTTATAATTAAATAAAACTCAAATCTAATGAGATAGACATCAAATATCCCAGCTAAAAATCTCATATAGTGCCCTAGGCCCAAAACCATTTTGATAGCCCAGTTAAGTCAAACCATATCAAACATATAGAAAATCATTTTTCATCTTGTCTCACTTAGATAATCAAACGCATCCTATTTTGGTAGGAATGACTATATGATGATCCAAGTAATAACAAGTGTTTGATTTTTGAAGGCATTTAAAACTTAATTTTTTTTAATAAAAATTTGATTGTAATGACAAATATGCATACAAGATATATCAAATATGCATACAAGACAAAAATAAAAGTAACATAGCATGGCTCACAACCTATATTGTTCATCACGAGCAAAGTGAAGATCAAGGTGGTCAATTTAGGTATATGTACTCCTTGAGCATTCTCTAATGCCTTGAGCATACTCCTTATTAGTTGTAATTGTAGGCCTCTGTCTTCTTTTACATTGGATAGTAAAATAATATAATTCTTATTCTAGGAAGCAACTACAATTTTACAACAATAAAAAATAACATGCAGGCCATATTTAAAAAGTTACAACTCAAAACAACCAGAATAAAACCTGCCAATCACAATGGGGTAAAATGGGCCATGCTATGAATTGTTCAGAATAATCCATAACTACAATCAAAATACACTAACGAATAACTCGCAATGAATAGTTAGTCGGGGTTCTAAGGGGCAGCAACCCTGGCAGAGGTCCTACTGGCCAGTTTGCGAGCAAGGGTCAAGGGGGTAGCACCCCTTGCCGAGGTCTTCGGGGGCAATGCCCCAATTGAATGATATTTTGCCTTCCGATTTTCAAATATTAATCAGATTAACATTCAGACCCCTTAGTAACAATCGCTGTGAGTTGCCATATTACAGACAGTCTGCATTCCCTTTAACCATATTAATACAAATAACAAATTATTATGAAAGATTAATACGAATAATTTGCAACTTAGAATGATGAATAGCATGCTTATGATACCATATCATATTAAAACAAACCAATTTAAAGACAATCTGCAAATAATCTAGTTTGATCAAATAATTAAGGCGCATAGAATACACATAATTTCAAGCAGTCCGCATGCTAAATATTCTAAAAAAATAGTTAGACAGAATACATATAAAATTATAATCATGTGAACATGCTAATATACACCATTAAAATTAAACAAAATTCATTCATTCACATATATATCATACATATATTCAACACTACAATTAACATAGATGAATCAACCTAATAGTTTAGCAAGTTGCTCTGATACCACTATTAGGATTCGTGGACTCCAACACAAAAAACACCCACGAATCCCTTCCGAGGACCCAGGCCAAATAATTAGGTCAATTAAGAGTTTACAGAATTACCTATTTATTGCCGAAAGCAAGACTTCTATCTTCAGGTTTCTAGGCGTATGTCCATTTTTGGCGATCACCAGACGTTGCAATGCGCGAACGTCCTCTATCGAATACACACAGCGAACTCAGTTCCTTACCCGAGAGTGCTAGCGTATAGGATTTTGAGAGACTAAATTTCTAGTTATGGAGGCACGAAATTTTTTAGGATAAGACTACCATAAGAAGACAGCTAGGGTTTTCTTTTAAAACCATACAAACTTTTTGGAGTCCCACTCTCATAATATCTTATCATTTCTTATTTTAAGTTCAAATTAAATTTAAAAGATATTATCAGACTCTACCATTATCTTGGTAATTTAACTAATTAATTTGCCGAGTTAAATTCTTATAATCTGGACATCCTCCAAATACATCGAATGTGGACATATTTTCAATTCATTGTATCTGGTCAGTTTTCTAGGTTCGATGAACCTAGACACATTTCTAGATACATCGAACCTGGTCACCAGAAAAATAACTTAACGTGTTCTCTTAATGTGTGACCCTATAGGTTCATTTAACACGGCAGTGTGCCCAAATTACATTTAAAATGTCCTACAAGTTATAAGTGGTTTCTAGCAAAACATTATAACTATCTAGGTTAAATGAAAATCAATGGTCTATTTGAACCAAACCATAACTTCGTATTAGGTCCTTTTGTCACATAAGGCATGAAGCATGTTATCCTTATTAAACTTAATCAACCATTTCTTGATCTCATAGTATACTGTTCAAACAAATGATATCAATATCTCAAATTGATATATTTGAGCAGGCAATACATTTGAACAGTCTAATTTATTAAAAGGGCCATGGATATCTCTCCCAAGGATGAAAGGGACAAATTTCTTTACTATCAGTCATATTCCTCTCCCTGATTTATTCTATATCCAACAGTGGCCTAATTTTATTATCTGGTTAAAGACAACTTTAAATAACGTCAAGATATAGAATTTATCAAGTAGGAAACTATGATGAATTCAGGTCGAATGACTTCTAATATCATTATGGCTAAAAAGTACTTATGACATGTCCCATGAAGTACCCTCACAGTAGGTCATGTCTAATACAATATTCTCTAACATTTATTTATGTTTTAATTTGATATCCCATATATACATGACTTGTAAAACATAGCCATCAAGTGACAAACATACTAATCTTAATTTATTATTGTTTCACTAATAATAATCGATTATGGACAATTTAAGAATAGTCATTCTATTTGTTATAGGGTTTTACTACCAAGTCATGTACTTAATTACCATAAAACTAAACACACTATTCATGAAAAGAAATGCCTCATATTATTACAAAATACATAATGACAATATTATAGGTACAAATTGTTTTATACCATATCCCCAACACTCTTAGGGAACGAATTTTACATCTTGGAAGCCTTTTTAAGCAAGGAAAACACAAGAAAAACATATTAATCCAAGGATCAAAGCTGTCAGTCAATCACAAAAAGAGAAGATCCATAAACTAAGAGTCATTATTCAAGAAGGTCTTCAAAGAGAATAAGAAGGGCTTGTTTATGAGATCTTTCTTTTACCTTTGTTTTTTTTTTTTTTCTAGAATAAGGATGTAATTAATGTTTTCATTGTAACTTGACATTATTTTAAGATTCATGGTTTTGGGGTTAATTTAGCTATTTGATCAATTTATTACCATTCTTAGTATTTGATTACTTGTGATTTTTAAACAATTGTTGAATTTAGATTTGCTTCTAATTAACTTGGGAAATGATTTTAGGAGTTAATTTAATTTAATATTTGTTATCTCTTAATGGACTTGGGAAACGAAATTAAGAACAATGAACTAAGGTAATCAAAGATTAGTTAATTTCACCTAGAGTATAGGGTTATTTGGCTAATTTCATGTTTATTATCACCTGGAGTATAGGGATAATTGTTTAAGGATGAGTTTAATGCATCTTTTGATTGTGTTGGTTTGATTGGAAAATCTACTAATTTAATCATAATGTAGTGAGTCTATGACTTGGGAAATGATTAGATTCTATTATAATTCTTTCATGATACCAAGATAATAATTGACTGTGATATTTACTAAGTAATTCATTGCCATGTCTTCAAGAATATTTTGTCTAAATTGCATATTCTTTCATCCTTGAGTTGTATATATTTTTATTTATTTATTTATTCTATTATCACTTTATTGGGTTGGTTAAACAAAAAATGAATAGTAACTAGTGATAGTTGTTCCTTGAGGATCGATGCTTGTTAATTCTCTGTACTATGCTTGCGATGAGTATACTTGCACATATGTGTAATTTAGGGATTAATATTTTAATTAAAACTTGGTTAGGTATGGATTTAAATTTATATGATTTTCTACACCCAAATTCTACACATCACTGGTGCTCCCTCAACTTTTCCAAAACTAATATGAGGTGTTCTCACTATAGGAGAAATGGACTTTAGTGACAATAAATATTAGTGACACCAAAATGCTTGTCACTAAATAACAGAATTAGTGACAAACCATTAAATTGTTAGTAAAGGTCAAACTTTTAGTGACAATATAAACTCTTGTCACTAAATGATAACGTTTAGTGATAGTAGAAAATGCAGTCACTAACTTTTGTCACTAAAGACTTTTCCGCTAATCTCATTTGAAAACAAAAAATCTATTTAGTGACAACTAAAAAATTGTTGTCACTAAAACGAAACTGTTGTCACTAAATAATGCACCTATAGCGACAAAAAAATATCTTCTCACTAAATAGTATACTTATAGTGACAACATTTTTCTTGTCACTATTTATGCGCATTTAGTGACGAAAAGCGTTGGAGAAATGGGCATTAGTGACAAAAAATATTAGTGACAACAAAATGCATGTCACTAAATAACATGAATTGGAGACAACATTTTATGTTGCTAAGACAAACCTTTAGTGACAACAAAAATGATTGTCACTAAATGATAACTTTTAGTGTGAATGGAAAACTTTGTCACTAAAGGCTTTCCCGCCAATCTCATTTGAAAGCGGGAATTCTCATTAGTGACAACACCAATTTTTATAAAGATATTTATAAAGATAGGTACTTTAAATTAATAATCTAATCGTTAGATTTGTATAAATTATAAGGAAAAGTGTTATGATCAAATTTAAAGATAATCGGATATACTTTTGCACGTAATCCTTCAAAATATCTACAAAAATACTGAAAACTAAAGGTATTTACAAATATAGGCACTGCAAATTAAAGATCCAACTGATAGATTTGTTGAAAATGTTAAGAAAAATGTTATAAACAAATTTAAAGGTAATCAGATATATTTTGACACGCAATCCAGTTAAATATCTACAGAAATCTAAAAAACTAAGGCATTTACAAAGACAGATAGTTTAAATTAATGATCCAACCGTTAGATTAGTTTAAATTACAAAGAAAAGTGTTATGACCAAATTTGAAGATAATCGGATTTATTTTGACAAGCAATCCAACAAATGTCTACAAAAAGACCGAAAACCCAAGACATTACAAAGATAGGAACTTTCAATTAATGATTTGACCGTTAGATTTGCTTAAATTGATATTAAAAGTGCTATGACAAAATTTAAAGATAATCCGGTATACGTTTACACGTAGTCCTACAAAATATCTACAAAAATACCGAAAATCTAAAGCATTTACAAAGATAGGCACTTTCAATTAATGATCCGAATGTTAGATTTGTTTAAATTGCTAAGAAAAGTGTTATGACCAAATTTGAAGATAATCGGATATATTTTGGCATGCAATCCAACAAATATTAACAAAAATACCGAAATCCTAAGGCATTTACAAAGATAGGCACTTTCAATTAATGATGCGACCGTTAGATTTGTTTAAATAGCTAAGAAAAGTGTTATGATCAAATTTGAAGATAATCGGATATATTTTGGCATGTAATCCAACAAATGTCTACAAAAAGACCGAAAACCTAAGGCATTTACAAAGATAGGCACTTTCAATTAATGATCCGACCGTTGGATTTGTTTAAATTACTACAAAAAGTGTTATGACCAAGTTTGAAGTTAATCGGATATATTTTGGCATGCAATCCAACAAATGTCTACAAAAAGACCGAAAACCTAAGGCATTTACAAAGATAGGAACTTTCAATTAATGATCCGACCGTTAGATTTGTTTAAATTGCTAATAAAAGTGTTATGACCAAGTTTGAAGATAATAGGATATATTTTGGCATGCAACCAACAAATATCTACAAAAATACCAAAAACCTAAAGCATTTACAAATATAGGCACTTTCAATTAATGATCCGACCGTTAGATTTGTTTAAATTACTAAGAAAAGTGTTCTGACCAAGTTTGAATATAATCGGATATATTTTGGCATGCAATCCAACAAATATCTACAAAAATACCGAAAACCTAAGGCATTTACAAAGATAGGAACTTTCTATTAATGATCCGACTGTTAGATTTGTTTAAATTACTAATAAAAGTGTTATGATGATATTTGAAGATAATCAGATATATTTTGGCCTGCAATCCAACTAATGTCTACAAAAAGACCGAAAACCTAAAGCATTTTACAAAGATAGGGAGTTTCAATTAATGATCCGACCGTTAGATTTGTTTAAATTTCTATGAAAAGTGTTATGACCAAATTTGAAGATAATCGGATATATTTTGGCATGTAATCCATCAAATATCTACAAAAATACTAAAAACCTAAGGCATTTACAAAGATAGGAACTTTGTATTAATAATCCGATCGTTATATTTGTTTAAATTACTAATAAAAGTGTTATGACCAAATTTTAAGATAATAGGATATATTTTGGCATGCAATCCAACAAATATCTACAAAAATACCGAAAACCTAAGGCATTTACAATGATAGGCACTTTCAATTAATGATCCGACCGTTAGATTTGTTTAAATTGCTAGGAAAAGTGTTATGACCAAGTTTGAAGATAATAGGATATATTTTGGTATGCAATCCAACAAATATCTACAAAAAGACCGAAAACCTAAGGCATTTACAAAGATAGGCACTTTCAATTTATGATCTGACCGTTAGATTTGTTTAAATTACTAAGAAAAGTGTTATGACCAAGTTTGAATATAATCAGATATATTTTGGCATGCAATCCAACAAATATCTACAAAAATACCGAAACCTAAGGCATTTACAAAGATAGGCACTTTCAATTATTAATCCGACCGTTAGATTTGTTTAAATTGCTAAGAAAAGTGTTATGACCATGTTTGAATATAATCGGATATATTTTGGCATGCAATCCAACAAATATCTACAAAAAGATCGAAAACATAAGGCATTTACAAAGATAGGAACTTTCAATTAATGATACGACCCTTAGATTTATTTAAATTACTACAAAAAGTGTTATGACCAAGTTTTAATATAATCGGATATATTTTGGCATGCAGTCCAACAAATGTCTACAAAAAGACTGAAACCTAAGACATTTACAAAGATAGGGACTTTCAATTAATTATCTGACTGTTAGATTTGTTTAAATTACTACAAAAAGTGTTATGACCATGTTTGAAGTTAATCGGATATATTTTATTAGTTATATTGGTTTGTGTTAATTTTTGTTCCATACCTTTAAAATAACAACAACGAAATATTTTGTAACTATCTTGATTTATTTATTTTCTAATGTGTGTGTGTATATCTTTGTGAGTGTGTATATGTACTTCAATATGTATGGTGGGTGGGTGTGTGTCTATATATATCTATATATATATATATATATATATATATATATATTAGTTATATTGGTTTGTATTAATTTTTGTTCCATACCTTTTAAATAACAATGACGAAATATTTTGTAAGTATCTTGATTTATTTATTTTCTAATGCGTTCTTTCTTGAAATGAAAATGAAAATAAGATGTATTATTTTTTAGTATCGAAATATACGTTTGTAATAAAATTATAAATTTTAAAGAAACGATATAATTTTATTTTATTTCGATTTTATATGTGCGTATATTTATGATTATGATTTTATATATGCGTGTGGGTTATATTGTGTATGAATTTATGTATATATTTATGATTATGATTGTATATGTGTGTGTGGGTTATATTGTGTATGAATTTATGCATATATATATATATATATATATGTATAAATCATTTAATAAAAAAGATAGTATAATTGATATTATATAAAATTTTAAAATTATATAAATATACAATATATTTTTTATATTGAATAATATAGTTTTATATTAAATATAAATATACAAATTTTTTTGTGTGTTCCGTAGCCAATTTGTGACTATTTGTCACGGATTTGCCACGAAATAACAAAAATTGCTACTAATCCATGACAAATCCATGGCAGATTATCACATATTTGCCACGACATTTTTTCATTTTTTTGTTCCATTTTTTCTGAGATAATCTGCTAAAAAAAAAAAAAAAACATTTTTTTCAAACACTTCGAAAATTTCTTCTTCTTCTTCTTAGACTACCCAATTTCTTCTTCTTCCTACTCTTCCTCCTACCCCCTTCCGCCCTTCTGACCCCCTCCGAGTACCCCAGCCCCCACGCCCTTCACCACCTCCACTTCTCCCCCGCAACCCCCCGCTCTTCCTGCCCCCCGGCAGCCCCCCGCTCCTTGCCCACTCTCCCCCTCCCCCGCAGCCCCTTCTCCCCCCCAGCAACCCCCCGCTCCCCCTGCAGCGTCCCTTGCCCACTCTCCCCGCGAGCCCCCCGCCTGTCTCCGCCTCCTCCTCCAGATCTCGTCACCCGGTGCACCCAACCCGCGGCCCCCCACCCCGTAGTGCCTAGCTCATCCCGAGATCTCCTAGCCTGTGACCCCGAGCTTCCCGCAGCGACCTCGAGCTTCCCGCGATTCCCGCCTCCCGCCTCTGCCTCCCACCTCCGTTCTCCTTCTCTCTGACATTATTTTTTGCTTCTGCCTGTTCTAAGAACAGCTGTCTTGCTTTAGGTGCGCAACAAGAGAAGTGATTCTAGTATAGTTTGGAAAATGTTGAACCAGCCAAGTTGCCCAGTAATTTGGTTATGCCTTTGGACAAAGAGGTGAGCTTTTGTATTTTGAGATGAAATTTGGTTGCTAGGTTGAGCCATCACTGGAGTTTTTCTTGTATATGCTACTTTCGGAATATATGAAACTTATAATTTACAATTTCTCTTTCCTTTTTTTTTTAAATGAACTTGTAATTTTCATTCATATGTTCTTATTTTCTGGCCTTCTACTTTGAGCCATTGTATTGTCTGCTGATCAGCTGATGTGAAAAAGATGGTCTGCAGCATTCATCTTTCTCTTTTGAATTACTGTTGACTTAAATGTCTTAATTGTCTTTGTGATTCGTTGCTATTGTGTGTAACTACCAAGCTCAGAAGAATTTTTTATGTTGACACATTTGTGTTACATTTGTGTCATTATTTATGTCCATTATCTCTGAGTTAGAATACGTTACATTTGTGTCCAAAATAATGAATGCTTAAAATAATGACATTATGTCATTCTTTCTGTAAGTTACATTTGTGTTGCAAAGTTGCATGTAATGAAAATAATTTTTTTTAATACTAATTTGAATTTGGCTTCTCTATGTCCAGATTCGCAATTCAATTGGTCTTTCCCAGTATTTCTGCTTTCATTTTTATCCCCTAGAAATGCTTTCATTTGTTGAATATACACCTTCATATTAGGCTTTACTCTGTTTTTTTAGCTAATTTGAGTTTTGTAGTTATGACTATTGGATTCTTTCATTTTGAAATTTTGAGCTTAAAGTTGCTTTTTCCTGTTTCCTGCTTTAATGGGGAAAAAAAGTCTTAAATGACTTCTGCTTAGTAGTACAGGTTGAATTTAAAGTATATATGGTTAATTATATTATTTTTGAGAATTCTAGATGCTAAGTGAAGCATGGGTCAATGTTTCTCCAATTTTTCTCAGTATTTTTCTCCACTTTGCAGCACATGCTAAGTGAAGCATGTATGATTACCCTTACATTAGTTCTCAGTATTTTTCTTTTTTTTCTCTTTTTTTAACTTATAAGAATGGATCCCTGTGAGTGATGGATTATCATTCCTCGTGAGTGATGGGTGATCATTCCCCATGGGTAATGGGTGATTACCCTTTTATTGTTGTGACAGTTAATGTTTTTTTTTTTTTTTTTTCCAAATGTTGTTGATTTTGTGGTGGCTTTGTGCCTAGAAACGTCCAGTATACAGGAGAAACTTTGTCGATTTTTTTTTTTTTTTTTTGCCATCTTGATACTCCAAATAAGTTGATTACCCTTAAGCTTAAAAGCTATGCCCGCTCCTACATTTCTTGCATTCCCTTTTTGATGTGAGAATTTTCTTGGAGACTTGGCATGGTATATTTGGAGTTTGATAGTAGATTCCAAGGAAGAAGGAGGTTGTAGAAGTTAGCCGTACCACATACAATTGGGACAAGGTCTATTGCACGCTTGCACGATGAAAAGGTAAAAACTAACTTTATTAAGCATTTATATACCATAAATCACTGTCCAAAGAAGAGGAAAATAATTATTTGTCTTCTGATTTTTTAGCAAAGGAAGGAGGGAAAGGATCTTGATGATATTGAGATCTATGAGCTCACTCAGTTCTCCAAGAAAAAGAAAGCCTTTATGAATAAGAAAGCAAGAGATATGAAGAATGTCTAATAATATCACTGTTTAGGATCTATAACTTTATTTGACAATTCAGTAATCTTATTGTTTAGGAGAAAAGAAAAAGAGTACCCCACAACTTGAATAAGCTTGGCTGAAATTTGCGAGGAAACTTTTGGCCACTTACCAGGGTACATACATAGTAGAGGAGCAAGTAAGAAGCTGCTAAGATCATTCTATGAGGACCAACATATTTCAGAGATAGAAGAGAATAAGCACAAGAGAGAAGAAGTAGAGCAACAAGTTGCTGAAATGAAGGAAGAGATCAAACTTTTGCAAGAAGAGCAACAAAAGATAAATGATCTTCTGAAAACTATATTAGCACAGATGGGAAGAACTGAAGAGTATTTTGGCATCATTTTAATGTAAGTTGAAGGTTTCCCATTACACTTTTTTAAAAATCGAAGTACATTTTGCAAATTTATTGAATTACTAGTTAATATTTCTTACTTTGTATTTTCTTTTGCTATTTTTAGATAATTGGAACAAAGATGGAGCATATTACTATTTTGTCATGAAGTGTACAAGAGTATGTTTTTATTCCTTAATATAATTTCTTGGAACTTTATGCATTGGACATTTTACAATTAATTTACAGTTGTTGGTGTGTTTTACCATGTGAAATTCCATTTTCATAACTTTGTTTTGTGAGTTTCTTGAATGAATCATGTTTATCCTGTACAAAGAAGTTTTGTTCTCCTTACAAATACATTTTAGAAGTGATTTACACTTGTTTTGAATGAGTTTTGATATGAAAAAAATGAAGTTATAACCCATTATTCTTCAGTTGATAGAAAATTGAGTAGTTCGTTCATTTATACTTTGTAAATTTATATGATTTGTATTTGTTGATAAATAGTGGTTGGAAATACTAGTAAAAAATATGTTGAAGGCATCTTGTGATAAATAGTGGTTGGAAATACTAGTAAAAAATATGTTAAATAGTGGGTTTTGATGAGCTCTTGTTGAGTGAACTAAAGAATTGAGTGAAATTCTAATGAATTGTGATTGCTCGACACGCTATCAAGTGACAAACTGATAATTGATATTCATAAATTTTCAACTATAATATATGTTGTCTTGATCAAATTCAATACAAATACATAGACCGAATTGAGTAGATATGATTGGACCTAATGCTTGTTGAAATAAAGTTTGCATTTTAGGAGATAATTGTTTCAAAAATTGTTTGACACAGTTTGATGCGTGCTTGACAGTTTTAAAATAATGAACACAAAGGCTTAAAATCTCTGAGTTCTAAACAACAAATAATTATAGGATAGTTTTTTTTTTTTTTTTTTTTATGTGTGTGAAGTGCTTGATCAGTTTCTTGTGGGAAATTGTGTGTGAAAACTGGATTGTAGCTTTGCAAAGCTTGTGGCAATGTTGTGAAATTGGAAGCTTCTTCTTTCAAAATTTGATCAAAGAATTGGATAATTTATTGATGAAGTATTTGAGAGATTCTCCAAGAAAAAAATGCTAAGAGCAGTTTATAGGTAAATAAGTCAATCATTTTCGTAGTATATATGGTACTAAGGAATTGAAAATAACAAGAAGCATTGAAACTAGCCTATTGGAATATTAAATGGAATAATTATCTAATGTACATGAGCAAATGGAACTAATTTAATCCAAACATTAAAAGTTGATATAAAAATAAGTACCTATCACTTGATTGAGGAATTGAACAAAGTAGCATGAGGCTATAATGCAATCGAAGACAAGAAGGAAACATGAAACATGGCAATGGCAAGTTAATGTACTTATAGTTAGTATTGTTTTTCCTCTGCTTCTATTTTGTTGCCATTGATGCTTGTTCTTTCACACTAATCATGTTCAAATATTTCTTTTGAATTGTTAATAATGCAGAGTTTTTGATAAGCTCCTCAACAAGGTTGAAAATTCAAGCTAGCATTTTGAACAATTGGGGAGTTATATTTTGGAAGTAATCATTGTTAGTATACTAAATGAATAGCTCCATTTGTAAATAGTTTTTGGATTGATCACATTATGGATGTATTCATAAATAGTTGTATTAACCTATGTATTATAAAGGATTATGTTAGTTTGGATATTTGGTAAATTGTGAGTTCTAATTTATTTCAGGCTTTTTTACTAGCTTATTGTATGCCTACCAAGATGATTATATATAACACAACATGGGCAAGGAAATGAAGTTGTCACTAAAAATGATTTTATTAATGATGATAGTTGTCATTATGTATATAGCAATGTGACAGCAAACTAAAGTTGTCATTAATTAGTTTTAGTCATGATAATAAAAGTTGTCACTATTTATAATACAATTGTGACAACAAAGTAAAGTTGTCACTATATTAAAATAAATTATGACAACAAAAGTTGTCACTATTTAGAGTTTAATAGTGATGACAAATAAAAGTTGTCACTAAATGAACTTGGACAACAAAAGTCGTCACTATTTTTGAATAGTAGTGACAACAAATAAAGTTGTCACTAGAATTTGGAGAAAATTGTCACTTACTATGCCATGTTAGTGACAAGCCAAGAGAAATAGTGACAATAGCCATAGCAAAATAGTGATAACTTTTGTTGTCACTATTGTCTAGAGGCATTAGTGACAACAATTTCTTATCAATGAAAACTCGCCTTTAGTGACAAGATTCAGTTGTTGTCACCCACCCTCTTTAGCCATAGTGATTTAGTGACAACATTGTGACAAATTATTGTTTTCACTAAATGGGATTAGTGACAACTTTTCGTTGTCACTAATGAAGTTTTTTCCTCTAGAGGCGTATATTGTCACTAATGAATGGCCAATTAGTGACAAGGCGTTTGCTGTCACTAATGAGTGAGCAATTAGTGACAATATATTGGTAAAAGCGATGATCTTTGAAACAAATTAGTGACGCAGAAATGTTGTCACTAATAGCTGATTACATTGTGACAGCCAGAATATTGTCACTAAAAATCAACATTTAGTGGCAAGAATAAGTTGTTATCACTCTATACCTTTAGCGACATAGATTTAGTGACATTAAAGTGACAACATTTTTTTTGTCACTAAATGTCTTTAGTGACAACATTTCTGCATTTTGTGACAATATTACGTTGTCACAAAAGGTCACTCTTCATGTAGTGTCTGTATGTTCCTCCGGGCTCTTGGAATAAATTAATATATCATCGACAAAGATCACGACAAATTTGTCCAGATAAGGTCAGAATATCTAGTGCATTAGGTCCGTAAAGGTTATGAGAACATTAGTCAATCCAAAGGGCATCACAAAAAACTCATAGTGCCCATATCGGGTGTTAAATGCAGTCTTAGGAATGTTCTCCTCCCGGATTCTAACTTGGTAATAATCTTACCTTAAGTTAACCTACAAGAAAAAAAGGGCTTTCCTGATGCGAAAAAGCGTCAAGACAGTAGGTCTTTAGTGACGCTTTTGACGTCATGACGCTTTGGAACAACGTCATCCAAAATCGATTCACAATAGGTATTATGTTGTGATGCTTTACATGCATTAGTAAAAGTGTCATGTTCTGACACTATTTTGGCGTCACAATAACTCTTTTATTATGACACTTTAAAAGCATCAAGGAAAATATCATGTAATGACACAATTTAGCGTCACAATAGATTCTATAATGCTTTAAAAGCGTCAGGAAAAGTGTCATGTTATAACACTATTACGTCACAATAATTGTTGTGACACTTAAAAGCGTAAGGAAAAATTTCATATTATGACACCGTTTACCGTCACAATAGGAGTTATAATACAACAATAAAATATGTCATTATAGAAATTGTACTTGACACTTCATAGGGTCACTATAAGTCCTAAAGAATGCATTTTAAATGTGTCAGCGTAGATTCCTTTAATTAACATCTTTTTGTGTGTCATGATAGGCTTTTTTTCTCCTTGTCCTATTAATATATATATATATATATATATATATAACTACTTTATTCAAAATAATCAAAAGTAGACAATATTGAAGAGAAAATCATATTCAAAATATAAATTTATAACATCCAAATTTAACACTCACAATCGTTGTTCAAAAATGAGGAATACAATATTTAATTAAATAAATAAGCAGTTTCTTAAACTAAGCATCATTTATCTTGTAGTTCCTCAAGGCAAGCATCATTGATCTTGTTCCAATCCCAAGTTGTTGTGATACTAAAACACCTATTTAATCTTCGTTGTGGATCTGCACCTATAATATTATATAGAATTAATTTAGTAACAACACTGTAAAACATGATAAAAATAAAAAATTTATTAAACTAATTAATAAGGCGAATAATATTAGAGATTACTAATAATAGAAATAATAACAATTAAGCACTAAAAACTCTCAAATTGAAGACTACTTTTGTGTAATACTCTGCTTGCAAATTGAAGACTACTTTAGGTCTCATTAGCATGAATCTGTATTCAACTTATCACAAATTAAGGGAGCATAAAAAAATTCACATAGAAAACAAGAATGTGCTCTGGAAGCCAAAAAGAGAAGAAACTAGACATGAAGGCAAAAATATTAGCTACTCAAATGCAAATGCATTCCACATATTATATACATTATGGCCTCAAGACAATTAACAAATTTCAGCAGCAGATAGTGCATGGTTTATAACTTGAAATGCCATGATAAAGGTTAAAATATTCAAGTTCAAACTACAAAAGAAATCAAGAATGCCACATACCTATACTTACTGCAAAGTAAGATTTTCTAATGGCTCAAAGTCGAAGCAAAAAGCCCAGTTCTATTTAAATTTACTTTAAAGCAATGGCAACACATAATTGTGTTTAAAGAAGCAAGGTGAAGGATTCCATTATCAATCTTTTAGAAAATATTAAAGCAATGCCAGCATGGCTAAAAAGTTTCTGGTGTACATTAGATAATAAAACCTAAGTAGAAAATAGTGGGTGGTGTAACCACCTGGGCTGGTTGTAGAATACGTGTAAGCTTGCTGTCTCGCTATGGAACATGGCCACTGCAGGAATATAAACATCTATGAAGAACTTGAATGAGAACTCCAAGAAGCATGGTTCATAACTGACCACATGCATACCCTTGACTCTCAACACCTTCACTTAGTTTCTCAATCACAGTTCCTAGTGTCATCAGGCTTTTATTTATGTGCGAGCCTTCTTCCAAACGAACACCCTCTGCTCCAGTCTTTGCAGCACGTTCTGAACTAGCCAAGTCCACCAAGTTCTGAGTAATAACTCGTAAACAGAAGTACAGGGAGAAAAGTAGTTATCAATGAGAAAGAACACAGAATATATGTGATATGTAAAATAAACCGAATAGAAGCAGTTACTAAAGATGATCTTCAGTGAACGGAGAAAACGAAAAGGAAGATTCCCAACCACACACCAGAACAGATACACAGGCTGCATCACATGAATTTTCTGCATCAGCTGCCTCAGTTTTCTCCCTACTCTCAATTATCTATGATCAAAATTATTAGGTTCAAGTTAAGCGTACTTAGGTTACAGAAGAATAAAGCAAAAAAGTGGACATACCATGCGGAATATTGTATGCGATCTACTACTATACAAATTCATATTTGTCTCTCCAGTGTGACGATGAGCTGTAAAAGAAAATGAAGGAAAAGAAAATAAAGTGTTATCCACAACTTAAAACCTAAACAGCTAGTAACTAAAATGAGGATATAAGTGTCCCAAATTTCCACCCAGGCCCCCCTTTTCTCCATGCTTCTGATAAGGAGACGACGAAAGAAGACACCAAATAAAAAGATTAAGTCAATACATAACAAGACTTTAAGAAATCATGTAGATACATGCTAAAAATGAAGAACTTGGAAAAGATTTTTTGCTGCTCAGTACATATTAACCAAATCATGAAGAAATTTTTTGAAAAGACTACAAAATTATGCCACGTGAAGATCATTGGAAGTTATGACGGATTCCTTTTCTCCCGCGGCTAGCCTGGATGTCAAACTCCAAAACACTTGAATGAAGAAGAGGAAAAAGATAGAAAATATAGGGAATATAGTGGAGGGAAATAAAGTAAAGTAATAGACGGACTTACATTCTCCAAATTCCATAAGTCCCAAGACTTGATTAGGAGAGGCAACAATTTCTTCTCTTAAACCAGAAACAAATATTCCTCGCTTCATATTAAAAAATGATTAAAGAATGCCACAGGATATTTTAGGGGCATGTAATTGTCACATAAGCATGAGGCATTATAAATAACTACCTCAATGCTCTCATGAATTTGCAGCTTTCGGTGCTCTGGAGCTAATAGATCATTTATCTCTTCATTATAGATCTCCATATAGGACATACGCAAAAGAAGCTCTCGATCCACTTCCTAAAATTTAAATGAAATACATGTAAAACATTTTATCACGCAGAATGCACATCTATCTATCTTCTAGTCATATTAGATTGGATACATTTAAAAAAAAAAAAAAAAAAGAGCTATTTTATATCGACAAATAAAAGCCTGAAAAAAAAAAAAAAATAGATTAACGGCCCCTGAACTATTTGAAGATTAACTGCTACCTCTTGTATTATGTTAAACAAATCGTGCACAGCAAGAGAGATGACTCCAGGCTCGGAAGCTGATCCTCGCATAGTATGCGTTTTTTTACTACTTGTTTGCCCATATGCAAAAACAGTCCCTTAAGAAAGTATGTTGACAAGCACAAATAAGATTCATACAGAGGAGGGAGAATCAGAAATTAAAATCTGAGTTATAAAACCTACTGCAATTCGACACCCTGTAAACGCCACTGATGTTCTACGCATTAGATTGAACATTGAAAAAGTCAAATGACTCGAGCAGTTCTGGACTAACAAGACATGAAATTTTTTCCTTTCTTTTTCCAGGATCTCAAGACTGGATTTTTGGCACGTTATGAGACTGTGAGCAAGAAAATTAGTTTTAAATGAGGATTACAAAGTATTCTGGTACTTAGCTGATTAAGCAGACAAGACAACAAAAACTAATACGGAAACAGAAATATACCATTGAATCCACGAACTGTAGCGGCGACTATATCTTTCGTCCTAGCACTGTAAACCTCCATGGTTTTGCATTCCCCCCTAAATATTCGATCTGAAACCCCAAGTATTGCACAGGAAGTAAGAAATTTCCCCAAAAAACCAGTAAGAGAATCTGAAAGTTGTCCTTAATGGAATTGGGTAACATAGGGGCTCCAAAAGTTGTGAATTTTCTTTTTACTATCAAGGTGAATATAACAGTAATTGCAACTTAAAGCTGTAAAAGGACTCCTGTGACTCCCCCGAGCAAATTCTGAAGTAATTCAAGTTCTTTTCTTGGGTGCACCTAACAGCTTTGGTAACCCCCCACTACCTAGGCCCAACAGGGCCGGGGATGTCACCCCATCCAAAGGACAAGGAGCCTTTATAACTAGGTCACTCAAAAGAAAATAAAAGCAATACTTTAAAATTGAGCTTATTACAACCAAAAAATACAGGAACAAATCCAAAATACTATCTCTCAAACAACACATAAGATAAATAACATAAAGTCTTCAAAGCAGGTAACAAATCTAGCTACTCATCTCCACAATAGGATCGACTTGAAAACATGACATAAAAGGTGATGAGATAAAAATCTCAGTAAACCCGTGTGTGCTTTGAGTGTTTCAGGCAAAATAGTTCATGTACGCAAGTTGGAAAATTTTCATAAGAGAAAATGTTGGCAAGCATTAAATAATGTTAAAGATAAAAAGTGGCATTTTGCTTTTCAAACCATACACGAGTACAATAAATACAACCACTCAAACGGATAGCCAAGGGTTACCACACGTTGGGCCCCATGACCATATAACGGTCAGAATACCACACTTTGTGCAGACTGACAAAAGGTAGGTGTACAGCTTACCGGGTGAAATACTCCTCCTTCTCTACACCCAAACTTACCAATTGTCCACTCCAGAAACACAGTCTACATGACTGAAACTTGCTAGCTTGGACCGGCATAACCTACTGGACTGGCATCCTATCTGGGAAGGACTCAACCCTCAGAGGTGGACACCTACTAAGAGACTTACCCTAACCCTTCAAAGACTAGTCCTAATAGTCTACCCTTATTGAGTACTCAACGTTGATTGTCCCACTTGGGAGAAAACTGATAATACAATGCTTTATTTGGAAACAACAATTAAGGGTTTCTAAAATTTTTGTCAAAGTTGGGTTTTAGAAAGAGTTTAGTATTTGTGCAAAACTGCATGTTTAACTTTTCAAATGATTTGCTTGACTGAAATAAAAAGGAAAATAGTCCTTAATTGCCTTTACAAAATGAAAATTCATACACATCGCATTTGGCTTGCCATAGTAATCTTTTGTCTTCAAATAAGTTCATGCAGGAGCTTACCTGATCCTTTGCTTACTCAAATTCAAAAATCTTCCAAGGCTGACCTAACCCCGCCTGGGGTAAACACAAGACATAAGGTTATACTCAAGCTATACTCGCTTACATAAATAATTCTAGTTCAACTTATTATAATCATGACCCTAATGTCCTAAATTTTAAGGCTAGATGGTAAATGATTTTATAAAATAACTCTAGCTTGATAAGTTAAAATAACTAGGGGTTGTAAAATAATTACTAATAAATTATAGATTCAAATAATAAATCTTGAGTGTTGTTATTAATAAATAAACTAGGGTTTAATTATTGAAGAATCCTAAGTCCTAGATTATATTAATAAATGGTAATTCTTTAATAGTAAAATAAATAATAAATTATTACTAATCTCTTAATTAATAATTAATACACAATAAAATTAATAATAAATATTTTTTATTAAATTTTGATTAAAAAAATATAAATAATATTTATGAATATATGGCTTACAAGGTCATTAATATTTTACTTATTTATATAAAAAGTTATATATATATATATATATATATTATTTTTAATAAAAGATATCATTTATTTGACTAGTAAAATATCACTATTTCATTTAATATTCCAATTCCTAAACTTCCTAAGAATTTCGAAATCTTTAGAGGAAAAACATGGTAATAATTTTAATTAGGGTAATAAAATTTGCTAATTAAAATAACCTAGGATCAACAAGATCATGATCATAATTTTCCTATTGCTAACAAGAATCATGAACATATACTCCAACATCAATCAACGAACTATTCTATTCATGAATATAGGCTTAAATCCATACCTACTGTCACATGGCCAAATCTCTACTAAGCATAATCATACTCACGACTTCAATGAAAATAAGAACATAAAAATCCTATTCACTAAAGGTGACATAACATCTAGCATGCATAAACATTCATAATTTCTTAAGACATGATGAACATACATCGATTCCCAAGGAATTTCATATAGCTTAATCATGATCATCCATTCTCATGCTCCAATCTCAACCTCTTCATACATATGCATATTCTCAATCCCCTATTCATATTCTATCCTCTCTAACAACATCTAAGAGACATGAATTCAGAATTAAAAAGAAAGGTTAAAGAGAAATACTTGGTTGATGATTATTTCGATGGAGATTTAAGAAGGTCCATGTGCTTGAGAGTCTTAACTTGTCCAAGAGAGGAAGAGAAAGAAAATA